>VWZE01019319.1:935208-952233 GCA_013396675.1 Eubucco bourcierii
TTTTTTTTTTCCCCTTTTTGGAGGATTTCCCCCCCCCCCTTTTTATTTCTGTGGGTTTTTTCTTTTTGTGTTTTCTTCCTTTTTTGTTTTTCCTTTTTTTTCCCTGTGTTTTGCCTTTGTGTTTTTCCCTTTTTGTGGTTTGTTTTTTTTCCCTTTTTTGTCTCTGTGCTTCCTTTTTCTGTGTTGTTCTTTGACATTTTTTTGGTGCTCCCCCTCCCTTTTTTTTTTTTATGCCTACAATTTTCTTCTAATTTATTTTTCCAACGTGACAGTTTTCACCAACAGCCACACCTTGGGGGAGGGGGGGGAAGGAAACTAACAAATCGCTACAGCTGCCTTAAACTATGCACAAAGCTAAGTGACCAAATTTGTGGTTTTTTGGGTTCTTTTTGATTTGAGAAGAAAATGCTAATAACTAATAAAAACCCCACAGCCAGACACCAGGAGAAGTGCATTGTTTACCTGTTCCTCCCTTGGAGACATCGCCCACTGGACGGGGGTTTGGATGGGGAAGCCAAAAGCCACTCGGACAGGGAGCAAGGAGAAGTGGGGGCTTAGGAGAACAAAGGACTAACTGCAAACATTCCATTGCTGGGGCTGCCCGGAGCTGGAGGGAGCGAGCTCAGCTGGCGGCGAGGCGGAGCTCCTGGTGCTTTCGGTCCGGCCGTGTCTCCTGCTCGTCCTCGCACCAGACTGTTCCTTACTTCTGTTTACAGCCACGTGGGGAGAGAGCTGCAGCCTAAAGCCATTGCAGAGGCTTTGCCATACCTGTCTGAAACGTGCCTGTTGCTGTTAACCTGTCCGTGAACAAACTCTTCTCACCTGACGCTCCTGGACCGAGACCTGCCGACTAAGCCCGGCACACGGAGGGTAGCCCAAGGCTGCAGCCAGTCTGGATCTGAGAACACTTTAATTAGTCCTGACCTGCCAAAACTGATCACCTCTCGGAGCCTGGCCTTTCTGAAAAGCGAAGCCTGACTTCACCTGGTGGTTTCCCTTCCAAAACGAAGCTGTCGAGGTTGTTTCCCTTCCAAGCTGAAGCTGTTGCTGGTTCTTTCCTGTTCCCTGACGTAGTTGCCATGACTCTCAAAGTGGCCATGTTGAAAGAAATAAATTTCTACTGAAACCATCCTCTGGACCCTGCCTGAGCTTCCTTCCTTTGCCCTCAGTGCTGGTGTCTGGCTTCACTCCCAAAAGGACTGAGTAGCTTTGCTTGTCACAGCAGAGTCCTGTGTGCAGCAGATTGGCTCGGAGGGGCCGTGGGCACTGGTGCTGGCTGCAACTGCCAGGACAGAGGAAGGGACTCTCAAAGGTCATCTTGGCCTACCCCCTGCAGTCAGCAGGGACATCTTCAACTAGATCAGGCTGCCCAGGACTACATTGAGTCTGATCTTGAATGTCTCCAGGGATGGGGCCTCAAGCACATCCCTGGGCAGCCTGTTCCAGTGTTCTGCCATCCTTGCTGTGATGCCCACGTGAGGAACCTGCCCCAGAAAACCTGCGGCTGAGCTTCCCTGCAGCTCTGGAGAGGTAAGTGTGGAAAAGCAACAATTCCTACTTGCTTTTGCCTAAACCAGGAGCCACCCCACAGCCACCTGCCAGACACCTCTCTCAGCAGTAGCTGCTGGGGGCTGCTGTGGTTTTTAAGCAATGAGACTTGGTTTGAAGATGAGGCCTCAGCAGTGCTCTGTGTTACAGGCTCTGGGGTGCTGGCTTCCTGCCCCAGCAGCAGCTCAGACAGGTTGCTGTGGGGGCTTCTGGAGCTTTAGCCCAGTTTAGCAGTCGTGTGGGCCAAATGGAGCCTGAATTTTACAGGCTGCTGGTTTAGGATCAGAGAATCAACAGCATCTGAACCACTCTGAACAGAGGTTTTGTCTCTAAGAGCTCCAGCTGAGGCCTTTGGGGACAGGGGTTTGTGCCTCACTAGGGCCTGCTGGGGAGCAGGGGCTGGACAAGAGCCTTCCTCTTATGCCTGTGGTGAGGCACAGACTCCTCCCTGGCTGCTGCTGGTCTTTATCTGCCTGTAACTGAACGAGCAGCTCTGTTCTGTGCCTCGCTGCACTGCCAGGCAAGGTGTCCAGGCCTGAAGGAGATGCAAACAAGCTGTCAGCACAACTGGTTTATGGCCACACCACAACAGGATGGAACCTGGTGGCATGCAGTGTTTATTTTAACTGCTTTTAATTTTAGCCAGTGGCAATAGAGCATTAAATACAAAACTTGAAACAAACATTGGATCTCTCAAAAAAACAAAGGCTTTTTAAAGGCATTTAAAAGAACAGGAGGACTCCATGGCCCATCAGTGACACTGATGGCAGGGAAGGGAGGGACATCCTGGACATCAACATTGTGTGAGGTTTCATACCAGAAAACATCCTGGACTGTGCAACCTCCAGTTAAAAGCAGCAAAGCTTCACCCGTGGTCAGTAGCCTGGGCAGATTCCTTCAGCCATGGTCAGTAGCCCCTCAGCCCCCTTCAGCCATGGTCAGTAGCCCCTCAGCCCCCTTCAGCCATGGTCAGACCCCTCAGCTGGCTGTATTTCAGCTGCTCTTTTCTTTTCCTAGAAACCAGAAGCTCCAAGAGGCACTTTGTTCTCCTTCCAGCAGTCACTAAGACCTCTGCACTACCCAGACCCAGCTTTTCCTGGCAGAGCAAACCTTGGCTCTGGCTCCATCTGCAGCTGAGGTGTCACAAAACTTCCTAAGCTTCAGCCCTTCCTACATCTGTGCCTGGAGACATCAGCTTGGGTGGTTGGTTATGTTAGGAGACATCAGGACCACCAGGATTTGTGCAGTGCCCAGGTGCTGGAAAACCCTTCCAGGTTGTTTCCAGCACCTGGGTACTGCATAAGCCCAAGCCAGCAAGGGACAGAATGAGATGGACAATGAACCTGCACCCCACAGTGCTTTGCTTCTTGGTCTCTCCAGCATTCTCACCTAGTGAAACTCTGCTGTTAGCTACTGTCTTCTGCTGCTACCTACTGGTTCTTTCCCGTGCTTTGGGCTGCCTCCAGTGAGGCTTCCACAACATCCTCTGTCCCCTAGTTGTGCTCTTTACCTTGGCCACAGGGTGGCTGATGCCAGGAGGCTTTGTTCTCTTACCCACCCCCAATCCCCACACTTGAAACCATGGCATTGCAGCGGGTTGAAGTTGTCACTGAGGAGGAAGCTGGATGCATTCAGGCTTTCTTTGGGCTAAAAATTTGCTGAAGTAAAGTTGAAAAGAATTTGGACATGGAAACTTCAGTACCCAACCAAATGTTGTAGTGCTCGGTGGTTAGAGGCCCAGGAAGTGGTATTAGCTTAAGGTGGTGTCACTGTGGTCACACACTTCAGTTATGCACAGACTGTTGCTCTCTCTAACTTAGTGTTAATAAACTAAAGCCACCACACAGGGCTGAGCAGAGCCAGGTTTGGACACACAGTGAAGACCTGAGTAGAGGTCAGGTTGAGTCCCCTCAGTAAATCACCAACCAGCATCTTCAGTGCCTCCTCTCCAGCTCACACTGGGTTTTCCCTCTGGTGGGTGAGGCCCCTCGGTGCTCTTTGCAACAGGCAAGGTTCCAGGCACAGCAGCTCAGCACAGTCCTGCACAGGGATCTTCAGGGGTTAGGATTTTTCAATCAAAGTCTTCATTTTTCCTGTAGACTTAAGCATGTGTGGCCCAAACTGGGGAGGAAAGCAGAGACCCCTTCAGCTGGCTGCCAGCAGACACCTGCTGCAGCTCTCACCCACCCAAGGTGGGAATGGAACTGGGGCAGAGATCATTCCTTCAGTAACCTGCTCCTCTGTGTGGGGGTCCCAGCCCCTCAGAGCTGCCGTTGGCCTCTTCTCCCAAGTAACTAAGGACAGGATGAGAGGAAGTGGCCTCAAGCTGCACCAGGGGAGGTTTAGGTTGGACATCAGGAAAACTTCTTTACTAGAAGAGTGGTCAGGGATTGGAAGAGGCTGCCCAGGGAGGTGGTGGAGTCCCCATCCCTGGAGGTGTTCCAGAAACAAGTAGATGTGGCACTGTGGGGCAGGGCCGAGTGGTTTTGCTCACAAATGGCCACTGTCAATGACTTCTGAAGGAATTTGATCATCTGAGCACAGTTGCTGCTTCTTGTGCCACCCACCCTTCAGATAATTTCAGCCATTAGTCCTAACAGGCAAACTCAGTTCAGATTTGGTTCTGAGCACTTAGGGTTCCAGGTTTTGGAGTATCACATTCTCAGGGAACAGAAAGGATTAAAAATGCAAGAGAACAGAGCCCAGCACTGCTGAACTTCTCTCCTTGCCTGCCAAACTCTACCTGACCCAAGCCCAGCATCCAGTCCAGCCACAGATGCTAACTCCCTGGCTTCACAGCAGCTCCACCTCAGCCCGAGGCTAGGCTCACAAGCCCCATACTCACCAGCACCACCTCAGCCTGTGCCTTTGGCTCAGCCCTCGGGGTCACCTTTTCTGGCTCGCTCTGGCTGTCGCTCCGGTAGCGGTAAGCAAATTTCTTCTTGAGTGCTTCTGCTATGAGTGCTGCTGGGTCTGCAGGGTCAGCTGCTCTGGATTTGGTACCTTCTGAGGATCTGGAGAAGAAAAGGAGAAGCTTTAGCAGCCCAGAACAAAGCTTTAGAAGCTGTGAAGGCTTCTGCTTGTCTGCCAGCATCTGCCTCTCCTCGAAACAGCTGAGAGTCACTAAGCCACAGCAGCCCCAGGGGTGCCTGCTGGTTACCTTTTCACGGCACGCAGCTTCACACTGCTCATGTCCTTGAGGATCTCCAGCATGTTTGGCAGCTCAGCCTTCTTTGGCCCATTCTCTGCCAGGTTCTGGGCAGAGCTGTTCTTTTTGTTCTTCCTTTCTTTAATGAGGTCAATTGCAGACATGCTCTGCTGTCGGCCCACAGCTGGCAGTGGTGGAGGAGGAGGTGGTGGTGGTGGTGGTGGTGGTGGAGGTGCACCAGCTGCAGCTGGAGCCACTGGACTTGACCCAACTGCAAGTAAAAGAGGCACTGCATATCAGCTCGCTTCTGAATCCTCTTTGCACCTTTCAAATGTTCGGGTAGGAGTCACAGAGTGGGCTGGGTTGGAAGGGACCTCCAAGGGTCATCCAGTCCGACCCCCTGCAGTCAGCAGGGACCTCCTCCACTAGAGCAGAGCAAACGCTCAGGAGCTGCTCCTTGTGCAGGCACCCAGCGCGTCAGTGCCAGCTGGCACCAGCAGAGGGAGCTACCCATGAGGCAATCAGCTCCGCGCTGGTAAGGCACAGAGGAAAGGGGAAGAGCCGCAGCGGTCACAGCTCGGGGCCAAGCCCCCCGACCCTCACAGCTCCGTCACGGCTGAGCACGAACAAAGGACCTGCTGTCAGCTCAGCTGAAAACAAGAGCACCTGAAGAGGCACTTGCTGTGTGGAATCACGGAGTTGTTTGGGTTGGAAAAGCTCTCTTCAGATCACAGAGTCCAACCCAGCATCGCCGTGGCCATTAAACCATGGCCCCTCCCACCAGACCAGGCTGCTCTCTGCTCTCGTCCAACCTAGCCGTGAACAGCTCCTGGCAGGTCTCCTGTGTTCAAGCCCTCTCCTGCACCCCTTGCTTAGCATGGTGCAGCTGTCTGCCAACTAACCAAACGAGCATGGAGATGTCAGCAGTGTCCCACCACCTCACAAACCAAACCAGCACATCAGTGAAGTTTTGCTGATCCCAGCAAGTTCCTACCTGCTGTCAGGTTCTGTTGCTCCTGCATGGTCACAATTTTGGCTATTTGTGCTCTCAGAGTGGCTAGTTCATTTTCCAGAGCACTGATCTTCTGCAGAGCTTCATCATTGGCAAACACAGGGCTCCTCAGTGCTGGTTCTTCTTCCAGTGGGCTGTGTGAAGACATCTGCCTGCAGAGAGGCTTTCCAGAATGATGTAGTTCACCTGAGAGGGGAGCCTGAGCTGCTTCTGACCAAACTTCTGACCTGTAGTGGAAATACCCCAAGATGCCTTTTGAAAGGCTTTGTACTAGATCCAACTGAATGTCACATAGAAAGGAGAACTGTTTGACACAAACCACTTCCACCAGGACATCAGAGCTTCAAGTAAAGAGCTGCTCACCCTTTGTTTGCAGTACCAGCTTCATTTCTTCTCCCCTAACCAGCCTTTTGTGGACTCCTCACTTTGAGGAGAAGAATCAGTCCCTTTCCCCTCACCCCTGTTTATTGCTCTGCCTCATACCTCTTCTATTTCTTGCTGGAGTTAAGAGTTTGCTATTTGTCTTTGCCCAAATGCTACCATTTTGCCCTCGGGCTGCAAACAAGCACTTGGAGTTGATTCTTTTGAAGGGGTTTGAGCTCCACAGCACAGTTTTGTACTTTATGGACTCCTGAGGGGACACTTCTCCATCCTAGCAGTGCTGGGAGTGCCTGCAACAGCTGAATGATGCCAAGGCTGCCCATCATGAAAGGGGCTTGGATCTCCTTGTCTAACACAGCAAGAGAAGAAAACTTGACAGTTTCCAAAGCTGAGCTGCCCTCACAGCAAGCAGGCTTCACAAAGGATGCTTCCCAGACAAGTGTTGCTTGCTTTCCCTCTGGGGTTGTGACAAAGTGGCAGTGCCAGGACATTTGTTGCCAAGCTGGGAGGTACAGAGTCACCATTAACCTCTTTCATGCTTTCAAGAAAGGTATCCTGAAGATACCTCTGAAGGCAACAGTTTGTGCCTCTCTTTGGGAGGTTACTTTGTTTAGAAGGAAAACTTCCCTTGCACTGCAGAGCTGCACCTTTGTTTCTGGCTGGTCTGAGCAGCCATTTGGGCAGGCAGGACCAGAAAGCTTCAAAGCAGCCTTTGCTCTTAATCCTCTTAGCATCAGCTCTGTTGCTGCTTTCCCGGCTCCTACCTGTGCCATCACTCTTCACCCCCTCCCCCCAGCATTCCAGAGCTCTCTTAACTGCACTGTATGGCAGACTCTCACTGGAGAGAAGCTAAATTTCTTCCTTTCAGCTCTTAAGTCCCAAGAGAAGACCTGAGGAACACACCTGAGCCTTGTAGAGACTTCACCTTCTTCTTGAGCCACCCATCCCACGTCTGCAAAGGAGGCCACTGCATCTTCTCTAAGCTGGTTTGGATGCTTCCCTTCTGTGGCATGAGAAGTAAGCTAAATTTTAAAGACAAGATTGAAGGTTTTAGAGTCACTTTTCCCAGCCCAGGTCCCATTTTATTTCACCCAAGAACTACAGGCAGCTACAGACACAGGTGCACAGAACACCTGGGGACTTCACACACTTATTTCTGTCCTGGGGCTGGTCCAGAACCACATCGTTGGCTTCAAACCACTCCCTCTAGCCTGATGGGCACTACAGAGGCTCACAGCTAACCAGAGATGCTCTCCTGTGGCACCACTGGACACTAAGAATCCAGAGTAAGCTGTTCCCTTAAAGACAAGCACACATCAGCATTCTCCAGTACTCTGCTCTACTAACCCACATCCCATGTTCTACAGTTCTATTCCTGACCAGCAGCTAGAAGACATGAAGGGCCTGCTGCTCCTTCAACACCTCTCAACCAGTTATCACCAGGCAAAGGCAGGCCTGAGGGGAGTTTGTTGGAAACACTGCTGATGAACATGCACCCTCAGGTGAGGCAAGTGAGGTTGGCTGTGGTTTTGAAATAAGGTGACTTACAGCAAGGTTCAGTGCATGGTCCTTTCATAACATAGCTAAAGCTGGCAAGAGAGAGAAAGGAAGAGACAGCTATAGGAAAGTGTCAGTTGAAACAGCTTAAAAATGACTGAGAGCATTGTTGAGCTTCACTAGAGAATCTTAAAGACAAAAACCCAGATGTTAGCATCACACTTTGAAAGGTTCAGCAGTTTAGGTAGTGAAACAAAGCCTGCACTACACATCCACTGTAGTGTTTCAGCACTCAAATCAGGACAGTCCCATTTCAATCAGCTCCAACAGTTGTATTTCTATTTTTAGGCTCCTTTCATATTTGCAGTGCCCACAAAGTCTGCACAGAGCTGAGTGCATTCCTCTTTAGGAGAAGGAGGCAAAGGCAGGAGGGCCTCACTTCCTTTCCCATCTGAGGCACAGGAGCCTTACTGCTGCCAAAACTTATTAGTTATAGATGACAGAATGGGCTGGGTTGGAAGGCACCTCCAAAGGGCTTCCAGTCCAACCCCCTCCAGTCAGCAGGGACATCCTCCACTACAGCAGCTTGCTCAGAGCCTTCTCCAGCCTCACCTTGAATATCTCCAGGGATAGGACCTCAGCTACCTCCCTGGGCAACCTGTTGCAGTGTTCCAGCACCCTCAGGGTGCAGAACTTGTTCCTCGCATCCAATCTCAATCTGCTCTTCTCTCATTCCAAACCATTGCCCCTGATTTGCAAGCAGTCCCTCTGTAGTCTTCTTGCAGCCCCTTCAGCTACTGGCAGGCTGCTCTAAGCTCTCCCTGGAGCCTTCTCTTGTCCAGGTTAAAGAGAATCCAGAGGTTTAATCCAGATGTCACTTTGTTGTCCTCACCTGCACAAATCTCCACCCTCACACTGTGTATATATCTAAAAGGTATTACTATATTGACAGTAATAGTGGGTGGCAGATGCTTGCTTCTCAGAGCAGTTACTGGAAAGGTGAAACCTGAGCATGGCTTTTGCTGTCACACCAGAAAGGCTTCTGTGGGGGATGATTCAGTTTTATATTCCTCAGCCTAAGAAACTTCCCTCCCTCACCCTGAGCTTCCAGCACTGATTGTCTCCAGTTCCATCCCCACACACTGAGTGTAACAGCTTCCATCTCCCCATCTGTTCCTAAAGACTGGCTATAAAAACCAAGGGTTTCCTCCTCTAAGCTTTGCCCTCCCTCTCTACCCTCCCACTAGATGCAGTTAAAAGCAAACAAGTCAGAAAGCTGCAGAGTTATGTTCCCCTTCCACTGCTGGCACTTAAAACAAAACCTGGGTGCTCAGCTACCTGCTTACTCATTTTTTGTCTGATGGTTATTCTCCCCAACATTTTTAAGTGCCACTGCTCATCTCTCCATGCTAAAGCCTAGCTTAGAACTCCTGTTTACAGCAATGAGCTGCAAACGTTTTTCTCTTGACTCTTGTATTGCTCCAGTTTAGAAGCTGCAGTCTCTTTAGGAAAGTGTTTCAGGTTTCGTGGTGTGTGGAACAGCAGCACTGAGTCAGGCTCTGGGCAGTACAGAAGCTGAAGAATCTGTACTTGGAAAAAAAACTGATCTGGAGGTGGGAAGAATGGAAGCAAACTAATCCTCTGCTGTGCCTGGTTTGCACTCTGCTGTTACAAACCCTCTGGGCATCAGAGTGGCTCCATCTTGGCTGAACATCTCTGGGTGCAGGAGCAGATCTTTTTCTCAGCAGAACAAGGCCCAGAATCCCAAGTGCTGAGAGCACCTACCTGAAACTGAACTCTTGGACACTGGATGAGGGAGAGGTTGGAGCCAATCTTCCTCACAATGCTCCGAGATGAACCATAGGGCTTGCTTGACCAGAGCACCTGGGTGGGAAGGGAGAAGCAGGCAGCTGTTAGGTGACTTCTGTATCCCACTCTAACAGCTTTTCCTTAGCCTTCCATACTATGCTTGTGCTAAATGCATTCCAGGTCATTCCCTTCTTGCCAGAATGGCAACCTGGATCATAGAGTCATGGAATGCTTTGGGTTGGAAAGGACCTTCAAGATCATCCAGTTCCAACCCCCTGCCCCAGGAAAATAAAGACATGAAATGAAATTTTCAAGGCCAGATTGGATGAGGCCTTGAGTGAGCTGTACTAGTGGGAGGTGTCCCTGCCCGTGGCAGGGGGTTGGAACTGGATGATCCTTGAGGTCCCTTCCAACCTTACCATTCTATGATTCTAAATTTTGGGCTGAAAGTGATAAAATTATACACATTTCACCTAGAAAAAAAAGCCCCCAGCACCTCTGCCTTCCTCAGAGCTGTTGCTAGTACGGTTCAGATTTCTGGTTAGAGCAGGGATTGAATGTGCTTGCCCTTCTTGTACCCTGTGACAGGAATGTTTGCTCTGCTGTTTACAGTAGTTAGGTGGAAAACAAAGAGACTTCAACCCCAGAATCCTACAAATTGAGCCAGAGCAGAAGCAAAAACAAACTCAGATTTCAGCACAGGGCAAGACAAGAAAAGCTATACAAAGAGGAAGAAGCATAATGGGGAGAGTCTAACCCAGAGGATGTTGTTAGTAAACAACCAGGGCATTGTATGGTAATTAAAAGGCCCTGGCAGTGTTTACTTAGAGCTGCATCATGAATTCACTGCTCAGAGCGTAGGCTTCAAGGCTCAGAGCTCCACGCACACTCAACATCCTGGCAGAAGGTTGCCCAAGGAAATCCTAGATGAAATCTCTGGAGAGATTCCAAACCTGCCTGGCCACTGTGGGCAGGCTGCTGTGGGTGCCCTGCTGTAGCAGAGAGGTTGGACTGGATGATCCCCAGAGGTCCCTTCCACCCCTCACCACGCTGGGATACTGGGACAATCCCCTCAGATGCCTGGCAGCACCACCCTGTGATTAGTGCATGTAGCTGTGGGTGTTTCACAACACTGCTGAGCAACCTCTGGATACTCTGAGCAAAGATCACTGCTCTTAGATGCTGAAGCTTCTGTTAGAACAGTTCTGCTGCACACATCTATCTTCTGCTTCTGTTATCTCACAACCTTCACCAACATTGTGCCTGTTTCTAGAACAACACTTTCCTTCCTCTGGCTTCATTGACAAGCATTGATTTTGACAGCATGAATGTGCACTGCACAAACCCTCACAGCACAGCTGCAGCTTCACCCTTAACCTGCTGCAGCAGGTGCCTGTCCCCTCCCTGGAGGTGTCCAAGGCCAGGCTGGATGAGGCCTCGAGCAAGCTGGGCTGGTGGGAGGTGTCCCTGCCCATGGCAGGGGGCTGGCACTGGATGATCTTGAAGGTCCCTTCCAGCCCAACCCATTCTGTGAATCCACTCTGAACCTTTTTCACCTGCATTGTCTTGTTTAAAATGCTGCTGAGCTTGAACACAAAGGATTTTAATGCAGAGCACTCTTGATCCTGTATTTTGGGTCCCTCAAAGACCTCCTCTTTGTGCCTATCCCTTCCCTGTTTGTACTTGAGCAAACAGCAGGTGGGCCAGGAGCCTTCAGGAGAAAGTCCCAGACAAGCAGAAATGCAGCCTCACTGATCACAAGCAAACTGTTGGTGACAGCCTCAAAGTGAAGTTGCAGTGGAGAAAATACCACTCAAGGGAGGGATTAATCAGTGAGAGAGGCACCTCCACAGCAGCAGCTGAGCCCAGGCTGCAGGCTCTGTCACCAACACCAGTGCAGAGCATTTTAAAGGGGTGGTAAAACTCGTTTGGGGATGGCTCAGACCACAGACAAGACCAAGCACCCAGAGCCTCACAAAAGTATTTCATGCCCAAGCACCCCTGGGGCTGTTCAACAGCAGCTCTTTGGTGCACCAAAAACTTGTAAGGACTCACTTTTGGTAATTCCAGACAGTATGAGCTGTGTGGGAGCTGTGCCACAAGGTGTGCACACAGCCAGCCACTGCTCAGCAGAGCTAAGGCTCAGCACTGCTCTGCCCAAGTTCCCACAGCTCCTTGCTGGCTGGAAGCAGTGGCAGAGCAAGTCTGCCACATGTTACACAGTCACAGCCTCCTGTTGCATCAGGCTGGGGGTGGCCAGGGCAGCAGACCTCGGGCAGTGTAACTGCACCACCACAGGCTTGGTACCAACGGGGAAGGAGGAGAAAGAGATGCAGCATTTGTGTCACAGAACAGCTTGAGTCCAACCACAGCCTAACACCTCCCCTGCACAGCTCTCAGACCGTGTCCCTGAGCTCCCCCTCCAAGTGTCTTTTAAACACTCCCAGGGATGGTGACTCCACCACTGCCCTGGGCAGCCTGTTCCAGTGCACAATGACCTTTTCACAGCATCACAGAAGCACACAGGTTGGCACAGCCCCTCAGGATCACCAAGTCCAACCTAGAACCCTACTCTACAAGATTCAACCATGCCCCAAGCACCACATCCAAACCACCCTGAAACACCTCCAGGGATGGGCTCTCCACCACCAACCTGGGCAGCCCATTCCAATGCCAATCACTCTCTCTGTCAGAACTTCCTCCTAACATCCAGCCTAGACCTCCCCTGCCACAACCTGAGGCTGTCTCCCCTCCTTCTGTTGCTGGGTGCCTGGCAGCAGAGCCCAACCCCAGCTGGCTCCAACCTCCCTTCAGGTAGCTGCAGAGAGCAATGAGCTCTGCCCTGAGCCTCCTCTTGTGCAGGCTGCACACCCCCAGCTCCCTCAGCCTCTCCTCACAGGGCTGTGCTCCAGGCCCCTCACCAGCTTCCTAAAGGTATCAAAGCAGTTGGTGTGGAGCATCCAGAGACAACTCTCTGCACACTTTCCTTCAAGGCACATTCCTCAGTAAAGAACAGAGCTGTGTGCTCTCCCATCCTGTAACATTTTCAGAGAGGTAAATCATTCAGTGTAACTTAGCTCAGCTCTAATCTGAGTTTCATGGGGCTTCTCATATCTCCAAGGTAGGAGCAAAGAAATAAGATCTGAGCATTAACATCACTTAAAAATCAGTTGAAAGTCCTCTTTAAGCCTCCAAGCACACAGAATTCAGCAAGAAGAGCAATGTTCACAAAGCAAACAGTTTGGGTTTAGAGCTAGAAGAAGCTGCATCACGTTTTGAACACATTTTACTCAACACTTCAATGTCCAAGTAGCAAACTTCATCGTTTTTCAGCAGCACAGAACCACCCAAGTGCTGGCTACACTTATTCTGCTACAAAAGGTTAAGCACAAACTGCAACATGCCAAGTGCTTGCTACACCTGGATCTCTAGGTCCAGGAGTTCCTGCAGACATACAGCACACTTCCCACACTTACTGATTCCATGTTTAATCCAACTTGTTCCAAAGCCATCCTAACGAAGCGCTTAAGCCAGCAAATCATCTGGAATGGGACAAGCCTTTCCACAGGTGGATTTCAGCCTTCCAAACCTAGAGGGCTCCAGAGGTTCCATAGTACTTCTGAAATGAGAAGACAATTTTAGATGCATGTTGAGGAACACACAAAGTTCTCCTTGGAGGCTTAAAAAGCAAACTTCAGAAGGAATTCCTGGAAACAAGATGTGCTGGGAGACAGCAGCAACCTGTGCTGCAAAGCAGAGGCAGTCAGAAGGCATTTACTGATGACAGGTGACAAAGACTCTGCAGCAGTGTCTTTTGGAAGAAGTTAATGATTAAAAAGCTGGGGAAATGATTGCTGACTTGAGCCTGGACAGGTGATGGGGTTCAGCAGCTCTGAGTGAGCACCCACCTGAATGCTTGCAGCTGGGGACTAGTGCAAAGATGCAAGCACTGCATTGTCTAAACCTCCTTTCTGTTGCAGAATCCAGCATGCTGGGGGTGGGAAGGGATTTCTGGAGATCATCCAGTCCAGCCCCACTGCTGAAACAAGGCACCCACAGAAGCCTGCCCAGGATCACAAAGGCCAGGTGGGTTTGGAAGCTCTGCAGAGAAGAAGGCCTCTCTGGGCAGCCTGCTCCCCCTGGCCTTGATGGCCACCAGGGCACAGTGCTGGCTCATGATGAACTTGTCCACCAGGACACCTGGGTCCTTCTCTTTGGACATGCTTTCCAGGATGCAGGAAAGCCTAACACAGAAAGCTGATTCCCTCTCTTCATGCACATCATCTGACAGCTTTGTTTCCCCCTTCTTTTTCCCACAACTGAGGGGAGAAAGGAAATGCAGAAAATGACTAATGCAAGAGCAGGACAGGAAGTAGCCCAGATGTGGGACCTGAAAATCCTCATGTGATTTATAAAGCTGGACAGGTTTCAGATTCCATCTATTTATAGGTCCAACCATCCAGTGAGAACAAGTTGTTTTTTGCTGCTCTCAAGAACACAGTGCAGCTTCTTTAATTGTGTTCTGCACCATCACTTGGACAAGTGTGTGCCACTAAAACTAAGGAAGCTAGAGATTGAGGTTTATGTTTGGTTTGGGTACCAAGCTGGAAACAACACTGCTGAAACACCCTGAGTGATCTGTGTGTGGGGTGAAGCCACTCAGTATGTTGTATAGATACAGAGAAGGATGACTAAAGCAATGGAGCAGTAAGGAAGTAGCTACTGGGGAAATCTGAAAGGCAGGAGATGGAAAAGTGATGCTGTTGTGTTGTGCCCACAAGCACTACAGTTACTCCATCACTGTTTCCATTACAGAGAGTTTACAGCTGCTTAGTAATAACCTGCTGCTTCTGGAAACTTGGCAGGAGCTGTGCAGCTCTACAGTTATCTGTCAAAGAATAAGTTGATAATAGTTTCTCATCACCATGGAAAATAAAGGCATTTCTTACCAGGGTTAGAATAAACTATCAGCTAAAGGAGGACTCATGAAAAGGGAAGATAAAGTTAAGTGACTCAGCCACCATGAGGTAAGAATGGAAGTGCAGTTGGTAGGAGAAAAATGAGGAAGAGTAACAGGCTGCCTGCCAAAGTGCCATGAATGCAGCTACAGCTATGTACTAAGTCATGGACTTCTTCATGGAGCTCTGGAGGAGGCTCAGGGGAGCATGACCATCTATGTGACCTAATCTTCCTGCAGGCATCTCTTAGTCTTCCCTTGGACAAGGCACAGTGTGGAGTACAGACCTAGGCTCACGTTGCCCCTGATGTGTTTTCCAGCCAGGGACAAATCAAGTCGTTCTCGATGCCCCATATGGGACTGGGCAGCACATCTGGTGCCACAGGCATGCAGTGACATAAGAGACAGGAATGCTCCTCTGAAAGGGGAAACCTGCTCCAAAGACAGGAGCCACATGCTGCTCTGCACCCCACTCCCCAGTGCAGGCTTGCTGTACACCTGCTGTGAAACCCAAGGGCAGGAAAAGGGAAGCTGTGTTGAGACATTCAAGCAAAACCACTTCTGCAGGTGTCACTCAGTACTCTGCTATCACATCTCAGTCACAGTGCTGAAAGACAACTCCACTCAGAAATGACAAAGTCTTCCTTAAATAAACATGAAGGCTCTGGAGGATGTACAGGAGGCCACACACACCCAGTGAGTATAACATGGAGCCCCTGGCCAGGCTTTCTAGTGAAACATGAAACACTGAGACAAAGACAAATCAGCTGCAACTGCTTTCAAATGGAAATTCTTCTGTGGGTACTTCTGATGTTGTATCTGTGCAAGTCTCTTTGTCTCATCCACATCAGACCAGCACAAAAATAAAAGAGAATGCCTTAATGTGCTTAACGCAGCAGCTCAGCCTGAACAAAGGAAAAAATGACTCCAGGAAACCTGAAGAGTGAAAGGTGTAGCCTCTGAATTGCAAGGGTATGTGTAACAAAGAGCAGCCCAGCATTTTCATGGCAGCCTGGTTTCAGAGGGATACCAATCACAGCACAAACCACAGGCAAAAAGAGCAGGTTCTTCCATATTTTAGCAGGAAACTGGGGCACACATATCTTCACAGTCTTTAAAACCAACACCAGCTCATCTCATGAAACTACAGCCATATGGAAACACAGTAAAGAGGTAATGAAGAAAGGCATAGCCAACAAAAAATGATCACAGCAAGAGCAAGCCAAACAGGCAGGGAGGATCTCCTGATGAAGGACAAAACAAACCACAAGGGTTTGGAGTAACAGGAGGAGTGAAAATGACTTTAAGATGGAAGAGGGCAGATTTAGACTGGGGATTAGGAAGACATTCTTGCCAGTGAGGGTGGGGAGACACTGGCACAGGTTGCCCAGGGAGGTTGTGGATGCCCTCCCTGGAGGTGTTCAAGGCCAGGCTGGATGGGGCCTTGAGCAACCTGGGCTGGTGGGAGCTGTCCCTGACCACAGCAGGGGGGTTGCAACCAGAACAAAAAAAAAAAAAGCTTCAACTCTACTTTAATCAAAAGCCTTTGCTCGGTGGAGACGAGACCTGCACCGTGTAACATGATAGCATGGAGAGGTCAGTGAAACCCACCTACAGCTCTAAAGCACAGGAGGTTGTATCACACAGACAAGTGTGTGCCCTGCCAGACACACAGAGCTCCCTGCTCATTGCTGCGATCACCACTCCTTGTTACAGCTCCGAGCAACAACAGCATGCACATTTTATCAACAAAAGGATGCATTGGGCTGAAAAAGCACTTAAAGTGTTTTCTCCCTCCCCTCTTCATAACACTGAGTGTCTACACAGAGTGATCTTATTTCAGCTCTGTGAAGTTTTAATCCAGTGACAGTTAACTGGACCTCTCAGACCTGACGTGCAGAAAACTCAATTCCCTTCTCTTTTCTTTATCACCTAAGTGAAAAAATAGTGGCTTATCAGAAGACAAAAATTTCCTTTCCATTCAGGCTCTGTAAGCCTTGCCTTCACAAGAGTGGGAGAACTGCAGCTAGTAAATATTGCTAAGCCCTGCTGACGGTATCCGACAGATCGATGTGCTGTGGCTGATGCCAGGCACTCCAGCTCTACTCACACTCAGTACTGGAATTTCGACAGCTTGTTACACAACACAAAAACATGAATTTAGGCATTTACCTATCTATGACAACAGCAGGAGAACCTGAGCACAGCAGCGGGATCACTAAGTGCCTGCTAACAGCCTGCAGCCCATGGATTCTGTCCCAGCCAAAGCAGGGCACCTCCTTAAAAAAATCTCCCCTCCACGATCTTCTATTCCCGTGATTTCCCGTGACCTGTCACTCCCATCACAGCAACGTCAGAGGGTTTCGTTTTCGGGCAGTTTGCCTGCGACAGGTTCGACCTCCACAGCCTGAGCCATTTCCAGGCCGCCCCGCCCCTCTGAGGCAGCGCAAGCACAACACCTTCGCGAGGCCACTGCGCGCCCGACGCTTGCTCTGCCCAGGATCGGCCCTCGGCGCTGCCACGTTCGCAACGGGAGCCGACGGCTCTATCCCGCCGCCCTGCCCGAGGGCAGCAGCCGCGAGCGGAGCTGCCTTCAGCGGCCTCTGCCCACTTCTAGTCTCCTCATCGGCGAGCTCCTCGGAGTACATTCCACAGGAGAACACTCTCCCCACC
>VWZE01019319.1:952368-990561 GCA_013396675.1 Eubucco bourcierii
CAGGCCTCCCGGTCTGAGGGCACCCGCACTTAGCGAAGCCTCCGGCCCCGGATCGCGCTGCCCCTCACGCATCGCCACCCACCAAGTGGGGCTGTCCAAGCGAAAGGAAAGAGCACAGACGAAGGGGAAACCCAAGAGGAAGCGGGAAGGCCGCCGCGCCGCCCTGTCCTCACCCACCGTCCGCAGCCGCCGCGCTCTCTCACCCGCTTCTTCCACCGCCACCCGCCACCCCNCCCCCGCATCCAATCCGCGGCCGCCCTGGCGCCACCTCGACCAATCGGCACCGCGCCCGCGGGAGGCGGGACCTCGACTGCCCTCCGCCGGGCTGCGGCGCGGTGACCTACCCGGCAGCCACTGCGCCCATCCCGGTCACAGGATCGGACCTGGCCAATAAAAAAGTTCCGCAGAGTAGCCGTCAGCGGTTGCTAGGCGGTGGTGGGGGAGGCTCCGGCGCTTATTTGATGCTAAACTTCATTGTTGGGCTCTCACGGGATGAGGAGTGCCCGCCTCGGGGTTCAGCACCGGGACAGGCACCGTGTCTGCGTGCAGGCTGAAGGGCGTTTTGCACTACGTCGGTTTACAGCACACTTTATACCTTGCTTGAGTGGTAAATTCAAGCCCTGCTGGAAAGATATGATTAGAAAGACAACAAAGTGAGCCAAGCACCACTGTTTCTCCTGCGACCCTTTCCACACTGCAGCTCCCGGCGCGCACCGCGGCAGCCCCGGTAGCCAATCGCGCCTCGGCAGGAATAAAGCGCGCCGCGAGTGGCGGAGGGGTGTGGACCAATCGTGTTGCGGAACGGTGGCAGGTGTGGGGGTCAGAGCGGGCCCTGGCGCTTGGTGCGCGGGTGAAGGCTTCTGCCTCTGGCCTCCTGCCTCTGTCCTCCGCAGGCTGTGTCGCTCCTTTGGGCCATGGGGTCCCGGGGCTGAGCTGCTCGGTCGGGGACGTGTTTTGTGACGGTACGGGGCTGGGGAGGGGGACAGGCCGTGCCGGGTGGGCGGGAGTGGGGGAGAGTGGGGAAGGGCTGGCTAGTCTTGAAAGAGGGGCGGTGAGGGCCTCCCGCTCTCCATGATTGCCTCCCAGAGCTCATGGCAACCGGTCGCTGGACGACTAGCCTGAAGTCCCCGGAGCTGAGCCCCGGGGCCTTGTCGTAGCTGGGTTGTCGGCTCCGCCGTTTAGAGAATGCTGAGCCTGACAGCGGAGGTGTGACGCTTCCCCTCCTGGGCCTCCCCGGTGGGAACACAGCGGAAAGAGAGATCGACAGAGATGTCTGCGGTGCCTTTGTTAAGCTTTGTTCTCAGAGCTGCAGGAAGGAGAAAAGAGCTTGTGCCTGGCTAACTTCTTTGCGAGGCCTCTTAATTCTTCTGGTTAACTTCTTCAGTCTTTTTCTCTAGCTTAATTGTCTTTTGTATTCAAAAGTACCTCTGCTCTAGTTCATGAAATTGGTTGTTGTAGGTGATGGAGAAGGTAAAGACTTCAGTTGTGGCTGAGGAAAGAAAGAGAAGAGTCTGGGCAGGATGTGAGTGTGGTGAGATAGGAGGAGGTGAACTTTGGCTTTATGGTTTTCAAGAGATTTGGAGGAAAAAGGCAAAAGGTGATCAGGGTGGGAGAGAGTTGTGGGAATGATGTAGTGCTTGGGACACAGAAGTGGAACTGATGCTAACCAGTCTCTGACTTAACAGCTGACTGAATGTAAGTTTTGAATAAGCTCTTCTTTGAGCTCTGGGAAGTAATTGATAATACTTAATAGAGTTGGGGCTTTTTTAGTAGTCTGCTTGGGAAATGTGAATTGTTGCTTATTGGTTGAACTCCCCCAGCTGAGCTCTTGGACTTGTGGTAGTCAAGGAAAACACCTTGGAGTCAACTCACTGTTCACATTAGCACTTTCCTGGAGTGGCATGGAAGTAAACAGTCTCTTCCCTCTCCGAAAATGTCAGGAATTATCCTAACCAAAATGCACACTTGTGGCTTGTTTGGTTTGATGCATCTGATTAATTTGTGTTGCTGAAAGGCCTTCAGCAAGGAAACAATACAGTGTTTGTACAACAGTATGTGTTTGGGAAATGATGCTGGAAGGATGTGACCACTTAGGAACCTAATTTGTGTTCTGCAGAGGGAAAAGAAGAGAACGCATTAACTGCAGTTCACTCGCACTTCTGTGCCTTGGGGAGAAAGTTACTTGGCACAAGCTGCAAGATCAGGACCACAGTGAACATTTAGTAGTCATTTCAGAGGCCCATAATAAGTCTTTTGAAGGAAACTAGTTGTTTGCACCAAGGTGTAGCACTTTCTCTGAGTAAACTTGTCCTTTTGTTGCCAGTGGAGTAGTTACTCCTCACCAGACAGCTCTGCCATCCAGTCCTCTCCGACTAACACTAACACGTGTCTCCTTTGAAACTGATCTGTTGGCTTGGACACCAGCTGCAGCAAGGTGTGACCTGCTTGCTTTTTAATTCAGAGGGTGTTAGTGAAAAGGGAAAAAAACCAACCCAAACGTTTGGATGGCAGTGCATATAGATCTAGAGCAAAAGGTTAACACTGCCCCAAGAAC
The DNA here is from genome assembly GCA_013396675.1 of Eubucco bourcierii. NCBI lineage: Eukaryota > Metazoa > Chordata > Aves > Piciformes > Ramphastidae > Eubucco > Eubucco bourcierii. Next base: position 954,923 of record VWZE01019319.1, read on the forward strand.
AGCAAAGATGAAAGTCCCTGCTGTTCTTGGGGCAGTGTTAACCTTTTGCTGGCTTTTCTGCATCACTTTTTGTGTGGGAATTTGGTTGTTGCTGAAAAGCTTGTGTTGATTTTTGCAGCTGATGGTGCAGAAGGCTGTTGATAGGTTTTTAGGGTGCTTTGTTGTGAGAGAAGAGGATTTCTCAGGGAATATTTGTTATTAGTATGAAATAACCAACAACACACACTCCTCTGAGGGCTCCCTGGTCTGAGTGAGCTGTAGGAAGCAAATCAAGGTGTCATTTACCAGACCTACCTAAATTCCTCTGTAGAAATTTAGATTTCCCATTTGCACATGCCAAGATCCACCTCCTTGTCAGTTCCATCCACAATCCATGAGTTGTAGTCCTTTTTTCATACACTTATGCTCATAGCAACTCGGTACCTTTTGGGCTTTGGTTTTACCTGTGCTCGTCTTGATGATAACACAACAAGATGATGCAATTATCACTGCAATTGATCATTTCATCCCCTTATGCTTTGTGAATTTAGATATTCTGGCTGTAGTCTGATTCTGCCTCAAGTGTTTCTTTGCCTTCTTCAACAAATGGAACTTTGTGTACTTTCTCAAATGCTGAGGCAAAGGTAGTCTGGTAAAGCATAGGATGCATGGCACTGGGGAGGCCACACCTTGAATCCTGGGTGCAGTTCTGGGCCCCTCACTCCAAGAAGGACATTGAAGTGCTGGAGCCTGTCCAGAGAAGAGCAACAAAGCTGGTGAAGGGTCTGGAGAACAGTGCTGGTGAGGAGCAGCTGAGGGACCTCTGGGGTGGTTTAGTCTAGAAAAGAGGATACTGAAGGAAGACCTCATTGCTCTGTACAGCTCCCTGAAAGCAGGTTGGAGCCAGGTGGGAACTGGTCTCTTGTCCTATCACTTGTTGCTTGGTAGAAGAGGAAATGACCTCGAGTTGGGGCAGGGGAGGTTTAGGTTGGACATGGGAAGAAAATCCTTCCCTGAAAGGTTTTCCAAAAACTGAAACAGGCTGCTCAGGGAGCCTGAGGTATTCCCATCCCTGGTGGTGTTTGAAAGAGGCAGAGATGTGGTGCTGAGGGACATGGCTTAGCCTTGGCAGAGTTAGAGAATAATCATTCTCTAGCTCTGTCATCTTAATGATCTTAGCCATTGTTAAGATCATAATGACTCCATGATCTTAAAGGTCTTTTCCAACCAGAACAGCTCTGGTTCTCTAGATCTTGTGCTGTTAGTAATGGGGATGGTTTCTTTTGTTTTCCAGCAGGCTTTTTCTATGCATGTTGCAGAAGAAATGAATTCCACTATGAGTGAGGAGCCTGATGCCCTCTCTGTGGTTAACCAACTGCGAGACCTAGCAGCTGACCCCCTGAACAGAAGGGCCATTGTTCAGGATCAGGGATGCCTGCCAGGACTTATTCTCTTTCTGGACCATCCCAACCCTCAGGTTGTTCATTCAGCTTTACTAGTAAGTGCTCTCATCTTTTTTGTGGCAGTAGAATGCTTTATGACTTTATCAGTATGCTTTAAAGAGGTAAGAGTGTGAAAGAACAAACCTGGGTTTATGTCCTGTTGATATTCCTGATGTGTGCTTTGAAAATCAGGGATTCAAAAATTGTCCAGCAGTGGCACCTTGTTCCAGGGGAATTTAGGGGTTTGGGGAAGGTCTTTTTGGTTTGGTTTTCTAGGCATTTTGTTGGTCAGAAAGGTGCTTCCATTGGGAAGGGATCACTAAAGGTAATGGTTTTCCCTTAAGTTTGTACCTCATGAAAGGGTGTGAAACACTGACTGGGAGTTTGTTACTGTATTAGTCTGCAATTCCCATGGCTGAAATGAAAATTATCTGTATGACCCCAAAGGTCCAGAGGAGGCCATGAAGATGCTTGGGGGAATGGAACACATCCCATATGGAGACAGACTGGGAGAGTTGGGGCTGTTCAGCTTGGAGAAGGCTTCAGGGACACCTTAGGGCAGGCTTCCAGTACTTGAAGGGACCTGAAGGAAAGCTGGAGAGGGACTTTTCACAAGGCCTTGGAGTGACAGAATGAGAGGCAATGGCTTTGAGCAGGAAGAGGGCAGATTTTGACTGGAGATCAGGAAGAAATTCTTGCCAGTGAGGGTGGGGAGACACTGGAACGAGTTGCCCAGGGAGGCTGTGAATGTCCACTCCCTGGGCCAGGCTGGATGAGTCCTTGAGCAAGCTGGGCTGGTGGGAGGTGTCCCTGGCCATGGCAGGGGGCTGGAAATGGGTGATCATCAAGGTTCCTTCTGACTCAAACCTTTCTCTGAATAAGAACTCTCTGTTTAACTGTTGATACAGTGCAGACTCAGGGAGGAGGGTGTCTTCCACCCCACCTGCAGTTTCAGTTCAGCACTTTCTTCTGTCTGATCAAGAAGTGCTGGATTTTTTTGGTCTGGTTTCCTCTAGCTTTTATTTCAGGTGGTCTTTACAGTACACTCCAAATCCTAGAAGTTTTCAATGTTTTAAGTAAAATAAATCAGTAGTAACTCAGACAATACCACTTTGTCTTCCCCCCCCTCTTAAATTTGGGCTGAAATTTTAAATAGCAGGACTGTGAAGTGAAGAAACTATAAAAACATTTCACTGCTAACACATCAAAAGTGTCTTTTGCTGTTAAGATTGATGATGTATTTTTATGTTCCTGTGTGAAGATATTCCTATTGATGATGATGAAATCTCTTGGGAGCTTAAAGTTAAGGTAAGGAAGTGTTTAGCTGAGCCAAAATCCAGAATAATCTTCCTTCTGCCCTCAGGAGGCTGCAATTGAATCGGCACAAACGATCTCAGTTCTTGGAAGGGACAGGACTTTATCACCCTCGTGGGAAGCAGAGGGAATAGGACCTCCTAGGGCAGGTCACTTTGGTTGTTCTGATCACTTTGATTTTGGTTTTTCTGTAGCAGAAGCTGAGGTTTGTGTGTGGAGGGTGAGGCACAGATGGCAAAGGCACTGCCTGTATTTTGGTTTAGCTGTTCAGAGAAGGGTTTATCCTGTGTCCAACAACATAACAGAATCACAGAACTTTAGAGGTTGGAAGGGACCTCCAGAGATCAGAGTCCAACCTCCCTGCCAGCTTTTTCCACCACTGAGGATCCATTTCTTAAGCTGGAAGCTAGTTCAGAGCTTCCATTCAGCTATTTTCCCCCAGCCGAAAAGAAACTAAATGGATGCACAGCACTTAGAAAGTTAGCAGCAAGAAAATTACATTTGGGGTTTTGAATGTGCCAGAGAACAGTCAGACTTTCTCAGAAGGTCTTGAATTCCACCTGATCCATGCTGCAGCTGATTGAGAGCACCCCCAGCTCATCAACTCTTCCTGGAAGGCCCCCAGGAGGGTGTTGTTTTTAAAGCAGCTGTTGAACAGCACAGCTATTACCTGACTATATTTAAATCATTTGTGCTCTTCTGAACCTTGCTGTCAGATCCCCACTTCATAAACCATTGCATTTGGGAGTTGCAGGAGTTTGCAAGTGCAGTTACTGCACCTGATTAAAGCAGTGCACCTCTGGAGGTTCCTTCTGAGGACATGGCAGCATTCACAAGGGAGGTGTGCCATGAAAGGAAGGGCTGCTGTTTGAACAGCACCTTGGGAAGATGATGCAGGCAGTGCTGCTGCCTGGGCTTGTGCAGAGAGTCCACCTCAAAAACCTTGGGCAGCAAATAAGTGTCACTTCATGGTTTAGATAACAATAACCTAAGCAACTTGCTGCCCTGCCTGGGCTCTTCAGATGCTTGTAAATATTTTAGGCCTCTTTTTTTTGTTTTGTGGGCAATAAAAACTTGGTGGTGAGTCCTCTACTGCTGGGGGAGCCTATAGAATTGATTGATTGAAATCATGCTAGATGCATAGTATAAAAATCAGAGAATCAGGAGAATTTTGATTGAAAGAGACCTTTTAAGATCAGAGAATCACAGAGTAGTAGGGGTTGGAAAAGACCTCCAAGCTCATCAAGTCCAACCCTTAACCCTGCACTGCCAGGTCACCACTAAACCATGTCCCTCAGCACCACATCTGCACAGCTTGGAAACCCCTTCAAAGATGGGGTCACTTACTTTAGCTCTGCAATCACATAAATGTTTGCTGGAAGGGACTTCTGGAAGTCATTCACTTCAGCTTCCTGCTTGAATTGGGACTGTCACCAGCACTCCATCAGGTCAGTGGCAGCTTTGTCTCGTTGATCTGCTCAATTCCAGTGTGGAACCACCTTCATAGTGGGGACACTTTGTTCTAGCTGGTTGGAACTCCCAAGCTGCAGTTTGTGACTAGTTCCCCATGTTCATTGCTGCTGTAGAGGAAAGTTTGGCTTCATCCCCTCCATAAAGGCTTTTTGAGTAGACGTAGACAGCTGTTAGATTGTCCTTTAGACTTCCTTAGCAGTCACCAAGCCTTTGCTCGTAGATTAGATACTCTCTGCTTCCTGTGCATTTATGGGACTAAAGCAGTTTTTAAATGTTCCCAGTAGGTGATGATGCTCTTTATCTCCTTCCTACGAGTGTGTTGTGAGCATTTTGCAGGTGTGAGCTAACCCACCTGACTGACCATGTGCTGGGCATGCTGCTGATTTGTTGTGGTCCTCTTCTCTTCCAGGCTCTCCGCTACCTGGCTGAGTGCCGTGCCAACAGAGAGAAGATGAAAAGTGAACTGGGTATGATGCTCAGCTTACAGAATGTAATCCAAAAGTAAGTTGACAAGGGGTTGTTGGATCCAAAGACAGTGTAAAAACAATGTTCTGATGCAAAATGAAACCTTGACTGGGAATTCTTGGAGCAAGTACTTAATGCTGCATTCTTCCTTGTTGACATTGTGTGGCTGCAAGCAGTTAGTGGCTCTTGTTTTACACTGCACCAGAGGAATGGTAGTCACAGGATGAGAGGCAATGGATTGAAGCTTGAGGGGGGCAGTGTCATACTGCAGATGAGGAAGAAATTCTTGCCAGTGAGGGTGGGGAGACACTGGAACAATTTGTGCAGGGAGGCTGTGGATGCCCCTTCCCTGGAGGTGTTCAAGACCAGGTTGGATGAAGGCTTAAGCAAGCTGGGCTGGTGGGAGGTGTCCCTGCCCATGGCAGGGGGTTGCAACTGGGTGATCAAGGGGCTGGAGCAGCTCTGCTGTGAGGATAGGCTGAGGGAGCTGGGCGTGTTCAGCCTGGAGAAGAGAAGGCTCCAGGGAGACCTAATAGCAGAATGCCAGTACCTGAAGGGGCTCCAAGCAGGCTGCAGAGGAACTGTTCCCAAAGGCCTGCAGGGACAGGACCAGGGGCAATGGTTTGAAATGAGAGCAGAGCAGATTGGATGTGAGGAACAAGTTCTGTACCATGAGGCTGCTGGAACACTGCAACAGGTTGCCCAGGGAGGTGGTCGAGGCCCTGTCCATGGAGATATTCAAGGTGAGGTTGGAAAAGGCTCTGAGCAAGCTGCTCTAGTGGAGGTGTCCCTGCTGGGTGCAGGGGGTTGGACTGGAAGCCCTTTGGAGGTCCCTCTGCAGCCTTCTTGTAGCCCCATTCAGATACTGGAAGGTCTGAGTGGGGCTTCCCAGAGCCTTCTGCGGGCTGAGCAACCTCAGCCTGTCCTTGTGCAGAGTTGCTCAGCCCCCTCGTTATCTCCGTGGCCCTTCCCTGGACCCACTCCAGCAAGTCCATGTCCTTCAGCTCTGCAGCTGACAAACATCACTCTGGCAGCAGCATTAAACCTTTGGTTTGAAGGATTTTATGACAATCTCTTCAACATATTTTTTTCTACATTTCAGGGACCAAAAGAGTGTGAGGTTCAGAGAGGAGGAGAGGAGTCAGTAAAAACTGGAAATCCTGTAGGTGTTTTCTAGAAAGCTCTCTGGCAGGAGTCAGAACATGGATTTGATTTGTATGCCTGTAACATTTGGAGAGTGTGAGATCATGAAAATTTCAGTGCATAGCATCTTCAACGCAAGACTTTGTCATGGGCTTGTCAGGCTTGGAGCCTTTCATGTTGACAAGAAATGCTGAAGCTGAGGTTTCTGCTGCCTGCAGAAATGTGGAGAAAGAGGATAGGAAAATGCTGAGAAGGGAGCTGTGGAATTATTTTTGTCACAAAACCCAAATGGTTTGGGCTTGTGATTTTGTTAGAAGGCTTGTAGGGGAGGAAAGAGGGTCTCAGCCTCCTTCAGGTCCTGGCTTTTAGTGAGATTTCAGCTTACCAGAAGATAATTGTAGTGCTTTGAACTGAGTTCCAGCAAGAAATTGTTCTGGATGACTTCATGCCCTGTCTCCCACTGTGCCTATTTGGCTCATCACTTTCATCTAAAATCTTCTTTATGCCCACAATTTAATTTGGAGGTTAGATCATATTCTGGGAGATGTTGTAAAAGATCTTAGGAAGAGGTAAGAACTTCTGTGAGGTGAAACAGAACCCAGCATCTTCTGGCCAGTGTTTTTTTGCTCTTGACAAGTGAAGCACATCTTGAGGGCAGAATCTTTGCCTTTCATCAACAGTTTCCTAACTTTCAGTGTCCCCTTCCACTCAGTTCTCACTGAGAACTCAGTTCTCGCATATCCAGTGACTCTCCTCATTCAGTACTGAATGGTGACAAACTGTTTCTGGCAGTGATAAGGCTGTGCTTGTCTCTTCAGGCAGTGCAGTGCAGCTCCTGAGTACAGAGAGAGGTCACAAGCTGAATATTTGTCATGTTTCAGTGTTAAGTTGATGTTCAGCAGTGCTGAGCTGAGGCTGTGCTGGGGAAGTCAAGAGTTTGCTTAGAATTCCAGGTCTCTCTTGTTTTCACTCACATCAGTCCTGATGGTTGAAGGCTTTTCTCAGCATGTGAGTGTCTTTCTCTAAACCTTGAAAATCTCTGTGATAGAGACCTCAAGTTCAGGTGTAGAATTACTTGTCACAGCCAGTCTGAGATCTTGAAATAGTCAGTGCCATCAACTGGAAAATAGTTGGAGCTGGTTTACCACTTCTGATTTGTTGTTGTAGTACTTGGGAGCCCCAGACACAGGCCAGAACCCTTTTGTTGCAAGGAATACACAACTCATGGCAGATGTCTGAACGCTATCCTGAAAGTGAAGTCCTGTTTCCTTCATAAACTGCTGAGGATGGTAGATGGGCTGGTGTGCCACCTGTTCATCCAGGAGCTCTGCAGAAGAGGAGGCTCAGGGCAGAACTCATTGCTCTCTGCAGCTACCTGCAGGGAGGTTGTAGCCAGCTGGGATTGGGCTCTGCTGCCAGGCACCCAGGGGCAGAACAAGGGGACACAGCCTCAAGCTGTGCCAGGGCAGGTTCAGGCTGGATGTTAGGAGGAAGTTCTTGCCAAAGAGAGTGATTGACATTGGAATGGGCTGCCCAGGGAGTTGGTGGAGTGCCCATCCCTGGAGGTGTTCAAGACAAGCCTGGATGGGGCACTTAGTGCCATGGGCTGGGTGATTGGCCAGGACTGGGGGATAGGTTGGGCTGGGTGAGCTTGGAGCTCTCTTCCAAGCTGGGTGATTCTGTGATTCTGTGAGGTAGAGAAGTTGTTGAGGCTGATGGAAGTGTTTAAGGATGTAAGGAGGAGAGGAGAAGTTGAGGCTGGCTGGAGACTGATGCTTTGTGTTCCAGCTGTGATCTAACACAGAACTGGTCTAGTTGCTGGCTTCATGAATTGTGTGGAGGGCTTAATGTGTCCGTGTGGACTCGATAAAGAGTCATTAGCAGCTCCTGGAATTAAAATCAATTAGGATTTGCAGTCTGTGAGGAGAAATGCTAATTTGTGTTCTGAGTGAAAGTCTCTTTTGATGGACAGCAGAGGTCAAGGTTCATGGGGGGGTGATCTTTATGAGCAGCACAGTGGGACTGCTGAAGTCTGATATGGCTTAAAAACAGCAACTGGTGGAGAGTCAATATCCTAAATAGCTGCTGAGTGAGAGTCAAATCCCAATTACTCAGCTAAAAGAGCTTTTCAAGACAGCCTCCCTTTGCCAGGCTGTCAGCTCTAACAAGCTGAACTAAATCCAGGGCATTAATCAGCTCTTCCAATTTATTACTTGCCTAAGAAGATTAGGGCAATTAATATGTGGTTAATTAGAGTCCCTTGCAGATCTGGTAAAATACATCCAGTCTCTTAACTGCCCACTTCTTCCTCAGCTTTAATTTTTGATACTCTTAATTACCAGGGCTTTGGGAAGAGTGAATTATTTGTGAAAGCAGCAAAGTTTATGATCTGACCCAAAAACTCACCAAGTACTTCAGGTGGGGTTTGCTGCAATAAAACAGCAGGGATGCAGCACCACAGGAGTTTTCCTGGGTTTGTGTGGAATTCTTTCTCCTTCATGAGAAGGGAGGAAATGGCACAGGCATGTATTCATTCAGCTGATGGAAGGGATATCTGAGGAGGAGGTTGCAACATCACAACTGGCTTTGTGATCTAGCGAAAATAGCCTGTGAACTTCTCCCATTTTCTGCACTTACTCCTTGCTGCTGCTGCTGGGAACACAGCAGTGCTGATCTGCAAAGGGGAAGAAATCAGAGAATTGGAAAAGATGGAAAAGACCTGCAAGATCATCAAGGCCACCACCAAACTGTGGCCCTCAGCACCACACCACAGTTTTGAAACCCCTCCAGGGATGGGGACTCCACCACTGCCCTGGGTGGCCTGGTCCAGGCCTTGGCACCCTTTTGAGAAAGAATTTGTTTCTCGTGTCCAGCCTAAATGTCCCCTGGTGAAACTTGAGGCTTTTTCCTGTGTCCTCCAGAGCTTTCCCACAAGAAAGCAAGACCTGTAGTGACAGGACAAAGGGAGGATGCTTTGAATTACAAGAGGGAGATTGAGACTGGAGAGAAGGAAAAAAGTGTTTGATGCTGAGGGTGGGAAGACCCTGGCCCAGGTTGCCCAGACAGGTGGTAGGAGCTCCATGCCTGGAACCATTGCAGGTCAGGTTGTTTGGGGCTCTGAGCAAGCTGCTGTAGTTGCAGGTGGCCCTGCTGACTGCAGGAGGTTGGACTGGATGAGCTTGAAAGGTCCCTTCCCACCCAGCCCAGCCTGTGATCCTATAATGTCATTAGCATGCTGGTAATACAGGAGGTGTTTGGCTTTCTTCAAGATGTTCCTAAACTGCTTCAGCACAGCCTAATTCCTCCCTGATCCCAGGCAGAGCTGCCTTTTGGATGCCACTATTTGGTTTCTTCCACCAGAAAGAACCAGAGAGAATTGTTAGCCTTAAGATTCTTCTAACTCTGATGTAATTGTTGAAGCCAGATAGGGCAGAAATCATCTCTTATAAACCCATTAAGTGATCACTGTTCATTAGCAGGCAGGATGCTGGAAGGAGTTCCTGTGAAATTCAGCATGGAGCTGGTGTCAGTTGTGCAGCCTCTTGCCTAACAAATGTTCCTCTGGAGCCTTTTGAGAGTATCAGGCCTTGATTTCTTGCATTTATTTATTTATTTTGAAATGGAGAATGTGTCCATATGGTAGGTATCAAGATGGGGAAGATCAAAAGTTGATTCCATTCAGCATATAAATAGCAAGAGTTAAACCAAATGAGCTGAAGAGCTGGGTTAGACATATGGCTTGTGTTCAGATCTGTCAGCTCAGTCTTGAGAGTGGCTTCTCCTCTGCTGGTCAGAGGACAATGGAGTGGCTCAGGGAGGTGTTCTGAGCTGGGGGATTGCTCAGCTCAGTGTCTCAGATGGTATCCCAGGCACTGGGTTTGCAGCAGTTGAAGGGGCTGGGCTGTGATTTTTACATTCACAGCTCACAGCTGATACTGAGCCTTTTGTTTGTTTTCAGCACTGCTCAGAGCATCCATCCCACTTGCTCTAAACCACAGTCCCAGAATGGGTGCAGTCAGAACACAGCTGCACGTGGGCTGTGTAAGGTCATGGAATAGTCCAGCTGCTGGGGAACTGGATTTAGAGATCCATACAGCTGCAGCAACTACAGACTTGCCCAGTCCTACAGGTTCTGCTGTTCTTGCTGTTCTACACCTCTGAATGGTTTTTCCTCTGGTTGACCCATTGCTAGGGTTGGAGCTACAGAGATGCTGAGGGGCTGAAGCACCTCTGTGGGGAGCAAAGGCTGAGAGCCCTGAGGCTGCTGAGCCTGCAGAAGAGCAGCCTGAGAGGAGGGAAGCTTCTAAATGCTCAGCAAGAGCCAAAAGACCTATGGGGGGCAGGAAGAGGGGGGCAATGGGCACAAACTGGAACCCAGGAGGTTCCACCTGAACAGGAGGAGAAACTTGTTTGGTGGGAGGGTGCTGGAGCCCTGGAGCAGGCTGCCCAGAGAGGTTGTGGAGTCTCCTTCTCTGGAGAGCTTCCAAACCCCACCTGGCCCTTGTGATTGTGAGCAGGCTGCTGTGGGTGCCCTGCTTTATCTCCAGAGGTCCCTTCCCACCCTAGCTATGCTGGGATTCTGGGATGTGTTGTTGGCCAGCATAAGGATTGTGCTCTTTATGTTGTTGAGGACTTTGACTCTCCTGGCAAAGCAGGTGCTGATCCTTTCTGTCAGCTGCTGCAAGCCATTATCTGGGCTGGAGGTGTGCTCTGGCTGGTAGCATGGTGAGAACACCACACTGGGAGTGAGGAAGTGTGCACTGAGGTAATGCTCTTTTCCAGGTTGTTTCCAAATGACTTGCCTGTTGCCTGGAATGAGTCAGGAGAGAGCCATATGCTTGGGAGCCCACCCTGTCATGGCATGCCCTGAAAGCTCCCAAGAAAGAGCAACATTCTCCCAGATAAGAAGGAGTCTTGCCCTGGCACTGGAGCAGAACAGCCAGCAAAAGCCCAGCCAGATCAGATAACTGTCTGGAAGCAGATTGCTTTTTCTCTAATACCCTGCTCTTTCTTTAGGCTTGTCACTCATGCTCAAAGTTTTCATCAAATCCATGTCAATCACTCCCTGTCTCACTTCTAGAATCAGGGATTAGTGATTTCCCACCCCCCACCTCCCCCCCTCCTTGCTGGATGCAGCAATTCTGTGCAGCTTTACTGCTCCCTTCACTTGCTGCTGGAGACATTTTCTGTCCTTACATTTAGGATGAAAGGGCTCTGAAAGGTACTGGTCACCTGGAACCAGATCCAACAGTGGCCTTGAGGCCTGGTGGCTGTGGGTATCTGTTGGTTAGCTCTTTTTTGACTATAATTAAATGGAACAATCAATCTCTACCAAGTGTGTTTGAAGGTTTCTAATCCACCTGCATTTAGCCAGAGTTGATGCCAAACCATTAAATTCTGCTTATGCTTTTGATGTCCTGCAGGATGCTACATTTGGGTTCATTATGGAAGGAAAATGATGGCTGAAAACATCACTGTTTGGGGTCCTGGGGAAATAGGATCAGTGTGACCAGTCCCAGCTGTCTCAGCCTCTCATCAGCCCCTTCATCATCTTCTTAACCTGTTGTTGGACTCTCCAGTATGTTCATATCTTTTGTGTTCAGAGCACCCCTGACCTGGACACAGAACTCAAGGCGTTGCCTCAGTAGTGCTGAGTAGAGGGACAGGATTCAGAGAATAGTTTGCATTGGAAGGGACCTTGAAACTCATCCAGTTCCCCTGCCATGGGCAGACACTTCCCACTAGCCCAGGCTGCTCCAGGCCTCATCTACCCTGACCTTCAACACCTCAAGGGAGGGGGCATCCACAGCCTCCCTCAACCTGTTGGCAGCACTCCTAACTACTACAGCCCAGGACACAGTGGCCTTCTCTGCCACAGGGGCACATGGTGGGTTCAGCTTCAACCTGGTGTCTACTATGGCCCTCAAGTTCTTTGCCAAGCTGGTTAACCTCCAGCCTGTGCTGGTGCCTGGGATTGTTCCTGCCTAGGGTCAGAGCTTTGCTTGTGTCTTGTGGTGCTGATGAAACCTCTGCAGCAGTTGGAGCCTGTTTACAAAGTTACTTTGAGCAGTGAAGAGGATGGGAACTAGTTCTTGTGTCTTGTGACAGATACAGCACATGGCACTTGGATTCTGTGCTCATTGCTTATACAGCCAGCCTTGGGTGAACATGATGGAAGGACAGGCAGCAATCTAGGATGACAGGAATTCAAGAAGACAGTGAAAATTAAAGGTTTGGGTTTCTGACAGCCATCTTCTGAATCCTGCTGAAGTGATAGAAAGATGTTACTGCCTCCGCCAGAGTTGGTAACCAGCTCTTACCAACTGTTACTCTGCTCTAACTAGGGACAACCACCAGTTCCCTGGCAGGGCTGCAGGGCACTAGGTGTGGAACTCTAGAGCAGCCTAGGTTGGAAAGGACCTTGAAAGATCCTCTGGTCCAACCTTTCCTGGGAAAGGGAACCTCAATGATACTGCCAGGTGCCGTTTCCAAGGTCTCAGCCTCCTTTGGTCCAGACTAAACTACCCCAGTTCCCTCTGCTGCCAGCACTGTGGGTGCTGTAGGTGGGGTGGAGGCCTTTTCAGTGTCTGCTTAGTTCCCTGTGGTGGGGGCAGGATTTTTGTGGTGGTGGTGAAAGGATTTCCCAAAACATGTGGGTCAGTTGCTTAGTGTCTCAAAAAGGTGTCACTAGTGCACAAGCTAATTCATTGCTGCCTCAGACAATCAGCTTGCACAACTCCAATGTACTGAAACCTGGAGCAGGCTGCCCAGAGAGGTTATGGAGTTTCCTCCTCTGGAGATGTGTTCCTGGGTGCCCCTGCTGTGGCAGGGGGTTAGATCCTTTGATTCTATGATCTGTTCTCTTGTTTTGTGTAATAACTGATGGAAGGCTGAAGTTGAAATCTCTGTGAGCTCCTAGCACTAGTTCCTGTCAGTTAAAACCAGCATTTGTTTTGCTGTTAGGAAGCAGAACATAAGTATGGATTGAAAGTTGAGTGTAGCTGCAGTGCTTTGCTATTTTAGCTCTTGGTTGCTTGCTTGTTACCCCTTCTCTTTGCCTCTTCTGTTCTTTGGATGCTCTCAGTGTACCAAGCAGTCACAAGAGCTTGGATATCTGAAGGGGTCCTACAGGAAGGTTGGGGAGGGACAATTCAGAGGGGCCTGTAGGGGCAGGACCAGGGGCAATGGTTCGGAAATGGAGCTGAAGCAGGGCAGAGTCCCAAACCTTTATTCCTTTTTTTTTCTCAGGACCACTACACCAGGAGAGACTAAACTTTTAGCTTCTGAAGTCTATGACATCCTTCAGTCTTCCAGCCTGTCAGAGATGGACAGCGTGAGCGAGCAGAACTACCGGCGGCGGAAAGCGCAGTTCTTCCTGGGCAGCACCAACAAGCGCGCCAAGACCGTGGTGCTGCACATCGACGGCCTGGACGACTCGGTGAGGGCACCCCAGCTGCTCTGCCAGCACACATGCTCACGGGATGAGCTGGGTTGGAAAGGACCCCCAAAGGTCATCTAGCAGCCAGCAGGGACGCTTCCAACTAGAGCAGGCTGCCCAGGGACACATAGAGTCTCGCCTTGAATGAGTCTTCAGGGACGGGGCCTCAACCAGACCCCTGGGCAGCCTGTTTCACCACACTCATTGTGCAGAACTTCCTCCTCATGTCCAACCTAAATCTGCCCTGCTGCAGTTGTGGATGCCCCCTCCCTGGAGGTGATGAAGGCCAGGTTGGATGAGGCCTTGAGCGGTCTGGGCTGGTGGGAGATGGCTCTGCCCACAGCAGGGGGTGGAACCAGATGATCTTTAAGGTCCCTTCCAACCCAACCCACCCTGTCAACTAACCCCAAGCTGTTCCTGGGCAACTGCAGCCTCTCCTGGGGTCTCTCCGTACTCTTCATCTCGCAATGCTCGGTTTTGTCCGAGCTGGCTTGGCTACATCTTTTGATTGTCTGGGAAATCTTTTCTACTGTAGTGACCAGAATGGCATTTGAGTTAATGAGGTCTCACTGAGGCTTTCTGTAATGTTAGGATAACTTGTGTGGGTTTATCTGCCCTACCCCTGCCGATCGCAGCCCAGGGCCACATTTGCCTTTTCCCAGCTGCCAAGCTGTGCAGTGATGGTTTCAGCGCCTTATCCACAAGTGCCCTCCGGACTCTGCATCTTCACTTTTCTACCCATTTTTAACTGATCAAACCTGATCCCTTGCTTTGTTGCTTCCCATTTTGCCAAGTAAGCGTGTCCAGAGGCCCCATGTTAGCAGCAGCACACCCGCTGCACTCTTTGCAGGAAACCAGGCCTAATTCCTGTAGCAATAAGATGCTTCTCCAGCTCACTTCATACAAAGGAAATGGTTTTTGTTTCACTTTTGTCCTTCCAGCACTTGGTGTAGAACAGGCAGTGCTTTGTCAACACCAGGGGTGTTGCTGCTCTCAAGCTGTTTTAATCAGTCGTCTGCTGTTAAGTGTGGGTTGTTTTTTAAGCTTGTAAGCAATTAGTTTGTTCATAGGTGTCATAGAACAATGGAATTGTTTGGGTTGGAAAAGCCCTCCAAGATCATCCAGTCCAACCATCAACCCAACACCGCCATGGCCACAGGTTTCTTGAACACCTCCAGGGATGGGGACTCCACCGCTCCCCTGGGCAGCCTGTGCCAATCCCTGACCACTCTTGTAGCAAAGAAATTTTTTCTGATCTCCAACCTAACCCTCCCCTGGCACAACTTCAGGCCTTTTCCAGCCTAAATGATTCTATGCTTCTATGATATACAGGTTTTGTAGCTGTCTAAAGCTCACCACCAAGCACATTTACCTGTGCTCTGTCACTTGGATTTGAAACAGGAAGCTGCTGGTGGGGATGGTTGCAGATTCTCCACATGCCTACAGATTTTGAAACCTCAAACAGTAGATATTGATTGCCTTGGGCAGCAGGGGAAAGGTTGTTTGTTTCAGGGTGGGATTGTGTGAGTTTACTTTCATAGAATCCCAGAATTGGTTTGGCTGGAAGAGATCATTAGGTCCAACCCTCAGCCCAGCACTGCCAGGTCACCACTAAACCATGTCCCTCAGCACCACATCTCCATGGCTTTGAAACCCTTCCAGGGCTGTGGATCTCCCTTCCTGGAGGTGTTCAAGGCCAGGTTAGATGAGGCCTTGAGCAGCCTGGGCTAGTGGGAGGTGTCCCTGTCCACGGCAGGGGGGTTGGCAGTGCATGATCTTGAAGGTCCTTTCCAAGCCAAAGCCATTCTGTGAATCTGTGGCTGTTGTAAGCTAATGTAGAGCAGATGCAAGGAGCACAGGTCAGTGATGTTGGAGCACAGCAAGAGATGTCACTTGCTTTAACCACAGCCTTCTGTGGGTTACCAGCCAGAGGTTTTTCCCTGGCTGGAAGGAGAATTCAGCGATGTCTGCGAGCTGCCAGGGGTGAGGCAGCTGAAGGGTAGAGCAGCTGCTTTGATGCATTCAGTCAGGATGGAGCCAAGGTGTCTGATAAATAGCAACTTACACACTAACTACTCATCAATGAGCACTGGAGTCACTCACAGCCTAACCAGAGGGGACTGTTTAGCTGATCAGACGGAGAAGAACATTCTTTGCTGTTCAGCACTTTCTTCTCATTATTTACAGTTGATTCCATCCTTCTTCTGCTTCTAAAGTGTAAGCACTTTTGTTTTTTCTGTGGCAAGGCAGCCCAATACTTGTGCACTAAAATGTAAATCTCAGTTTTCCCTTTACAAAACCCAGATGAGTCACCAGCTGCCCTCAGGAGTTCCTGGGCACCCTGTGCTGAGTGTTTTCCTGTGGCACATCCTGGAAGCATTTCCTTTTCTCTTTGCTTTGCAGTCTCGAAGGAACCTCTGTGAAGAAGCCTTGCTGAAAATCAAAGGTGTTATCAGTTTTACCTTTCAAATGGCTGTTCAGAGGTGTGTGGTCCGAATCCGCTCAGACCTAAAGGCAGAGGTGAGTGCCCCAGAGCCCTCCGGCCCCCGGCACTGCTGCCTGCTGCCACGCTGAGCTCTTGGCTTTGTCTGCTTGCAGGCCCTGGCCACGGCCATAGCATCGACCAAAGTCATGAAGGCTCAGCAAGTGGTGAAGAGTGAGAGTGGTGAGGAGGTAAGGTGTGGAGCTTGCTAAGGACTGATTGGTTATCCTCAGCTGTGCCCCTGGCATCTGATGCCAAGCAGGGTTTTGTGTGTGGCAGTGCTGTGCACACAGGGCGAGGGGCACAAAGGGGATCCTCTGTCAGAGCATGGATCCATAGGAGAGCTTTACAGAATCCCACTGTGGTGGGGGTGGGAAGGGACCTCTAGGGATCATCCAGTCCAATCTCCTGCTAAAGCAAGGCACCCACAGCAGCTTGCCTAGGAGTACGGTGGCCAGGTGGGGTTGGAAGCTCTGCAGAGAAGGAGACTCCACAACCTCTCTGGGCAGCCTGCTCCAGTCTTTGAGAACCCTTTTAGTGAATTTCTTTTTCTAATGTCTAACCAAAGCTCTCACTGGAAGGACTTGAGGCCATTTTCTCTTGCCCTACCACATGTCACTAGGCAGAAGAGACCAACCCCCACCTCACTCCAACCTCCTTTCAGGGAGCTGTAGAGAGCCAGGTAGTCTTCCCTCAGCCTCCTCTTCTCTAGACTAGACAACCCCAGCTCCCTCACTTGCTGCTTACAGGCTTTCCAGACCCTTCACCAGCTTTGTTGCCCTTCTCTGGTTGCCCCAGCACCTCACTTGTAGTGAGGAGCCTGGAAGTGACCCCAGTACTCCAGGTGTGAGTGTGTGCTTCAACCAAGTGCTTCCATCAGGTTTCTAAGTGACAGCATTGGCCATGACTCGACCCTGTTATGTTTGATCAGATGCTGGTCCCATTCCAAGACACCCCAGTGGAAGTGGAGCAGAACACAGACCTCCCAGAGTATTTGCCTGAAGATGAAAGCCCCACGAAGGAGCAGGACAAAGCAGTGTCCCGTGTTGGGTCACACCCAGAGGGTGCAGCCAGCTGGCTCAGCACAGCAGCAAACTTCTTATCGAGATCTTTCTACTGGTGACTTGGGTTTGGTGTTCAGAGACTGTGTGGATGAACCAAGAGGGGGCCAGTTTGCCATGGCTGTGGTGGAACTGCCAAGTGCAATTTGCAATAACCCATCCCAGGAGTTTTAGATTAAGCAAAATGTATGCTGCAATTTGACATTTTATTGGACATTTAGCCTGATGGGACAGGGGTCAGAGGACAGAGGCCTCCAAGCAAACCTCTCTTTCAGTTGTTGTTCCTGTAAGGTTTTATTACTTCCCTTCTCAAAACTGGGTCCACTCTTCCATACCAAATGTTCATAGAGCTTTGTCTGGCTTCACGTGGAAGACCCCCTAGGGAGTGTCTGCTTAGCCCAAGTCTCAGGGCCTCTGTGGCAGAAAATTCTGGAGAGCTCTAATTGTGTATTAACTAAAACCCCCTTTTTATTTCCCTCTCCCTCTGGGACTAACCTTACTTTGTTTCATTTTACAGATTTGACTTCAGATTAAAAATGCAGTCTGCCTGTTTCTGTGGTTTTATTTTTTGTACACTGCCTGAGCATCACCTTCCCCTCTTTGCTGTTCAACTCAAATCATTACAGACTTGAACCTTAGAACCCTTTTCTCTGCCGAGTTCTCTTCCAGCCTACCCTTACCTTTGGAGTGCTTAAAGCCTAAGGGATTGCCTGGGCACAGCTGTGTGTGCAGATGTTGTACTGTAGAGAACCCAGCACACACTTGTGAGGATGGGTGTGACTGACTAACCAACACCACTGACTGCTCTCTTGCTAGCTGGGGAGGCTGGAGCTTGGAAAAAGTGTGGTGCTGATGAGCCAGTGCAGCTCTCTGCAGAGAAGAGAGGGGTGGAGGCTGTGTTTGGGTAAGGAATGGTGTATGGTGTTAGAAGGTGGTTAATGGTAACTGAAACTTGAAAGAAGCAGAGCTGAATGCCTCTATTGCCACAGTGCCACACAGAGACTCTGACTGTAACCCCTTCTTCTTTGCTTTATTTCTTCCCTAACAAATCTGACCTGTTAATTGCTGTTCCTGAGGAGGCTCCATGGAGTGCATCAGCTTGGACAGGCTTCAGAACATCTGCAGCCCATTGGCTTTACCTTTACAGCCTAGGTGTGAAGATCTCTTTGGCAGTTTCTATGAGCAGAAGTGATACTTGAAAGCAAAACTTCTGTTGGTAGAGAATTACAAAACATCTGGGAGCTGCTGGTGAGCACTGGGTGTGTGCCTGAGAGCATTCAGTGCACAGGGCTTGGAAACTGCAGTGCCACTGCTTTGCTGCACTGGGGAAATGCAGCTGTGAGCTCTAAACAAGGTTATCTGCCTCTAAACAATGGTATCAACCTCATCATACAATGCTTTTGTGTGGTATTTGTAATAATATTCCTTTTGTTTACCACTTGGAGACTCAGAAAATGCATCAAAGTTTATTCCTGCCTGTCCATGCAGGAGGAATAACAACAACTAAGAAGCACAGGCTGTTGTAGTAGCACTGAGGAGATGGTGATGTCAAAGGGTAATGCTGGGCAGAACTCACCCCACCCCAGGTGTCCTTTTAGGATCAAAAAGGAACAGAAGCTTGCTGGCAGCTGAGGTGTCTCTGGTTTTGCCTCTGTCTGGTTTGGTTTTGATCCAGATTTACACGCACAGATTGCAAATACAGGCTTCCCAGAGCATGTATTGCTTTAGATGTGTGCTGCTGCTCATCTTGCTGTCTCCAGTGTACCAAATGTGTTTTGAGAAGTCCTCTGGATGCAGAGCTTCCTTGGTCTGCAGTCACATGTTTGCATTGCTGCACATGCATTTAGGGCAAGACTGCAGCCTGTGGGTGTCAGTGGTTGGATCCCAGTAGGTGTGGCAGCCTGTTTGTGCATTCGGTCCTAGCTGTGCTTTTCTGACAGTATTGCAGCTCTTGTAGAACAGTTTAAGGCATCTGTACAAGTTTTTGAAATATATTGTAAAATAATAAAGGATAATATAACTCAGCCCAGTCTGCCTGCTGCTTTCTTGCTGCCTTGTTGGGTGTTCTGGTGTTCTTCTAAGTTACTTGTGAGACTGGCAGCCTGGAATTGTTTAGGATGGAAAAGATCTTTCTGCTCACCAGGCTTACCTGGTAACCCATCACTGCCAGGTCCCTCAGCATCACATCTCACAGAGTTCACAGACTGCACTGGGTTGGAAGGAGCCCTCAAAGGTCATCTTGTCCAACCTCCCTCTGCCTCCAACTGGATCAGTCTGTGACAAACTTCTTCCTGATGTCCAACCTGAGTCTACCCTGCTAAATGTCCCCTGTTTCAGTTTTGAACCACTGCCCCTCATCCTACCTCCACCAGCCCTTCTAAACACTCCCCAGCCTTCCTCTGGGCTCTCACAGTTCCGTGTCCTTCCTAAGCTGAGGACACAAGAACTGGATGCAGAGTTTGAGGTGGGGTCTCACCAGAGCAGAGTAAAGGGGCAGAATCTCTCTTGGCTGCAAGATTCCTTTATTTTTCTGGATAAAATCGGAGACAGCCACAACAACAATGCAGGGCTCGTGGTTGAGCCCTGCAGTGGTGGTGCCGAATTCCCGCGTTTAACTGACACAGACAGACAACCTGGCAATTCTTGTACCTCTGGCTGTGAACCTCCGGAGCTGTCCACCGGCAGGCTCTGTACAGCGGGAGGCAAGCACCCAGGATGGTGTAGCCTCTCTAGTTCAGCAGGAGGCAGCAAATGGCAGGGTTGAAGGAGTCTCTTTGCATATAAAATACCTGTAAGGCTTTACTGCAGGTGAAGAGTGGCGACTACTTAGCTCTCAATTGTCGGCTGCGTTGCTGAGCCAATGAAGATCTATCACCCCCTGTAATAGGGGAATGGCAGCCATTTACCACCGCCGAGCATTGACTCTGGCGTGGTGGCTGCTGCAGCAATCTTATTACCGCAGTCAATGTAGCTGGGCTGCTTTCTCCATATGTGTGGCTGTTCTGCTGTGTAAACCCCATTGCAGTCGGCACTAGTAAATCTCAGGTGCTCCGAGGCTGCTCTCACTGCTTAAATGAAGTTATAGCTGGACCCCACAGCAGAACAAGCACAGAGGAAGTAAATAATGGCTCTGTTTGTAGCTCCTTCTCCCTGTGGTGGTTTCAGCACTGAGAATGCTCAGTGCCGGCCAAAAATGTTGTTCTAAGGGGGGCAAAACCCGCAGTGCTCTTGTGTATAAACCTGTGCTGGGAAACAGCTTCTTGAAACATAATTTAGCAGTGTGGAGTAGCCAAGAGGTGTTGCTGGGCCAGAGCCTTGGGTCAGCCATGGGCTGCAGGCTGTCAGCTGCTTGGAGTTAGCCTGGAGCTGGCTCCAGGTGAATCTCATCCCATAAACATTCCCCTCAGTGGAAAGGGTGAGGGTTGAGGCTTTTTGTGTGGACTCCTCCTGACCCAGCTGCTCTTCCTTCTACTCTCAAGGACTCCTTTTCTGTTCAGTGTGAGCACTGCACACTTGCTGGATGAGTTCAACTTTATCTGCTTTATATTGGCGCTGGGCAGAGTTTGGTTGTTTCATTCAATCCATTTTCATTACGGCCCAGGGGGCTCCTCTCCTTTTCCTGCTGCACTTCTCTGCTGGGCAGGGGGCATGGGGTGATGGAGCAGCTGCTGTAGGTTAGCCCCAGGCCAACTGCAGATGTGCCTCTTCCCCATTTAAAACTGGGACCTTGCAAATGAAAAGCTGGGGATGGCAGGTTCTTCACCTGGGTCATGACCTGACCTGCTCATGAAGACCTTGAGTGTATAAAAGCTCCCTGCAATGTTTAAGTGGAGTAGGAAGAAAGTTAAGAAAAAAAGGAAAGGTTTGTTTTTAAGTGCCACAAGTGAAGATTTTGTTTGCTTCTTTGTGGATGGGCACACCCAAAGCCAAGCCTCCTGCTGAATCCTGTGCCTGTGAAAGGCTTCCTTGGGACGCAGCCTCCGAAAGGAGCATCAGTAAAAGAGCAGCTCAGGTAGTCCTGGGGTTTATAGCCCAGATGTGATGATTTGGGGATCAGATAAATGGCCAAGATCAGGTACCCATCAAACCTTCCATCTGTGGTCCTGGTGCCTACAGCCCATCTCCCGTACCCACCTACTCCTAGACTGAAACGGCAGCTGGCAGCAGCTACTCAACCAATCCAATTTACTTTCAATCACACCATTACTACATCCTCCCTCCTCCATCTGTGTAAACATATGTCTTTGTTAAACACCACCATTTGTACAGGATAAAAATTGTCAATGCTGACAAAAATGCCCCCACATAATGCTGTTGTGATTGCAAGGTTGTCCCTGGACTGGTTTGGAAGAGGCCTGCAAGCTGATCAACATCTTCCCCTGCTTTTATGGGGGAACTTTCTTTGACAGAAATAACTCTTGTAAAAGGGGGTTATGTTGTCCATCAGTAAAGTGGTCTCCCTTTTCTAATGCTCAGTTCTCATGACCCAGGTACTAATTGTCAGTAGAAGTTTACCCTGTGAGCCCTCAGCACAGGAAGGGCATGGACCTGATGGAGCAGGTCTGGAGGAGGGCCACAGAAATGCTCAGAGGCTGGAGCAGCTCTGCTATGGGGACAGGCTGAGGGAGCTGGGGTTATTCAGCCTGGAGAAGACCTAACAGCAGCCTGCCAGTACCTGAAGGGGTTCCAAGAAGACTGCAGAGAGACTGCAAAGACCTGCAGGGACAGGACCAGGGGCAATGGTTTGAAATGAGAGCAGATTGAGATTTGATGTGAGGAGCAAGTTCTGCACCATGAGGCTGCTGGAACACTGCAACAGCATGCCCAGGGAGGTGGTTGAGGGCCTATCTCTGGAGATATTCAAGGTCAGGCTCAGCAAGGCTCTGAGCAAGCTGTTCCAGTGGGAGATGTCCCTGCTGACTGCAGGGGGGTTGGACTGGATGCCCTTTGGAGGTCCCTTCCAACCTAACCTCTTCTGTGATTCCATGAAATGCTGTTCCACAAGTAAACTCTTAACACCAGTGTGTTATCTTGACAAGAACACTTTCCCCTCATACCTTTCTGGGGCTGGCCCTTAAACCTGGAAAAGGAAGAGTTACAGCTGAAGAACCCAGCTGGGTCTTTGTGATTGCTCCTTGCACCAGGAAGAGGCCTGCTACAGGCCTTTGTGCAGGAGTTTTCCCTCCTCTTCTCTCTGTTGTAAAGTGCAGCACAGCAGTACCCTACACCACCACTGAACCCCAGTGTAACTGGGGGCTTCTACTTTCTGAGCCTACACATTACAAAAGGATATGAATTGGATGAGAGCAGCCTTCTGTACTAAGAGAGTGCTAAGCTGCTATGTGAGGCAATAAAATGAACCCCACATCTCAGTCTGTCCCTTGCAAGGGCAGAGCTCTGGGCACTCAGCAGAGTTGTGCAGTGCTGTTTGCTGGGCTGTGGCCTGAGGCAGAGAAGCTGGTTTGGGTTCCTGAACCTGAGCTGCTCACTCAGACCCTCAGACAGCTAAAACTGACAGCTCCCCTCACAGAGCTAAAGGAATCTGGTACTGCTGTGTCTGGATGTTTCATCTTGCTCCAGCATCCATCAGCAGAGTGTAAGATCTTGGAGCATTTTCTCTTGGCCAAGCCTGCTGCCTCTGCTGCTCCTTGTGCCCTCAGTGCAGCACTTGATGTGTTGTCATCAGCCTTGGACTCTTCCATCTGTTCAGTCCCAACAATACCCAAAGTGAAACTGTAGGTAACCAAGTCTCAGCAGGAACTGGGTGTGGATCCCCAAGCATCTAAACCCAATCTTGCTGCTCCTCACTGGTTCTCTCCAGCCACTGGGGTCTGCTGAGTGCAGCTCCGAGTGCCTTTGCCACCCCCTCTGCAGCCGTGAGGATTAGAGGTGTTTGCTTTCTTAATGAAAACGAGACTTTGTAGACTTGCTTCCCCTTCAAATCGGCTTTGCAAAAGCCCAAACAAAGCACAACAACCCAGCCCTGTAACAAGATTAAAGCAGCTTTACACCCTTCTTATTTTGCTAATTCACCATTTCTGCTCTGGCCCCTGGTTTATTCTGGCAGTTTTTTTCCTGCTGTTTCATGCTGCCTTTTCCTGTTTCCCGAGCTTGGTGCTGTTGTGAAGCATCCAGAGTCTTCTGTAGTTCTTTTTTCACCCCTCTGCTTGGCTTGCCACAGCTCCTCATCTCCCTTTCCAGCCACAGCAGGGTAAGAGGCAGAGTTTCTCTCTGTGGTTTTGGGATTCAATCAAGGGAATTGTCTTGTAATGACAGGAGGAGGAATGGGTTTAAACTGGCAGAGGGGAGATTGAAACTGGATGTTAGGAGGAAACTCTTTACAGTGAGGGTGGTGAAACATTGGGCAGAGGTTGCCCAGGGAGGTTGTGGGGCACAGAAGCCCCTGTGTGCTCCACAACCTCCCTGGAGGTGTTCAGCACCAGGTTGGATGAGGCCTTGAGTGACCTGTTCTAGTGGGAGGTGTCTCTGCCTGTGGCACAGGGGGGTTGGAACTGGCTGAGCTTTAAGGTCCCTTCCATCCTAAACAATTCTGTGACTCTATGAAGTGTTTGCATCAAGTCAGAGGTGCCTGACTGAGCAGCATGGAGGTAAGGCTGTGGATGTGGAGTGCTCCTGGTTGGCAAATCTCATCCCAGATACCATATGAAGCTGCAAAGCATCGTTTGTGATATGTGAAGACAATGAAGAGAGGCTCTGTGACCTCCCCTCCTGGATGATTCCTGTCCTTTATTCTGTGTTTCAAAGTCCTTATGCTGGTGGCTGCTAATGTCACCCCTCCAGCCCTGTGCTGCTGCCAGTCCAGGCAGCTTTGGTACTACCTGCTCTGTTCTTCTTCCCCAGGCTGTGTGGTTTAGGACTGCTTCAGTGTTATAAAGTTTCTAAGAAGTTTTGGGGGTTTTTTGGTGGGTATTTTGTTGTTGTGTTTTGTTTTGTTTTGGTTGTTGTTTTGTTATTTTAATGGATTCAACCCTGCAGTTCTGATGAAAAGGGAGAAGTGCTATGGGCTGTGAGCTCACACATCCACCTTGTCACCCACCAGGACCCCTAAATCCTTCTCTGCAGGGGCTGTGAGCTCACACATCCACCTTGTCACCTACCAGGACCCCAAATCCTCCTTTGCAGGGCTCTCTCTATCCCTTCACCCCCAGCCTGGTCATTGCTGTTTGGTTGTTCAGCCTGCAGAGGAGGAGGATTGAAGGGAGATTTTTGGCTCCCTGGAGCTCCCTTCAAGGAGGTTGGAGCGAGGTAGGGCTTGGTCTCTTCTTCCAGGCAACAAGCGACAGGACAAGAGCCTCAAGCTGCACCAAGGGAGGTTTAGGTTGAACAACAGGAAAAGGTTTGGCACTGGAAGGGTTGTGCAGGCCTGGCCCAGGCTGTGGCCGAGTCCCCATCCCTTGGAGGGGTTTAAAGCCGTGGAGATGCGGTGCTGAGGACGTGGTGCAGTGGTGCCTTGGCAGCGCTGGGTTTGGAACTGATGACCTGAAAGGTCTGTCCCAGCCCAAACAACTCCCCGGCCCCGCTGCGGCACCTTGCTCTCGGCCGCACCGAACCGCAGGCGATTGAGGCGCAGGGGCGGGGCCCGGCCGCTAGATGGCAGCCGGCGCGTGCGTTGGGCGGGAAATGGCGGCGCGGGAGGGGGAAGAGGCTGCAGGCCAAGGGGCGCAGGGGGAGGCAGCCCTCAGCCCCCGGGGCTTGTTAGGGTTGCTTTTTTTATTTTTAAAGACGCGCTCTGTCACTGCTCCGCCGCATTTCGTGCTCTTGGCTGCGCTGTGCGTTCTTTGTTCTCACACGCAGCTGGCCGTTGGTCTGCGTTACTGTTTCGAGGGTTCGTTTTTGTAAAGAACTTCCGATGGAAGTTGAGTTCGTGTCGCTACCTAAAGGCCTCGGTGTAGTTCGCCACAACAAACGCGTCCGCAAGTGTGCGTACAGCACTGCAAACCAGGGAGAATTGTTTCAGTTAGAAAAGTGCTGAATCGGAAAATTCTCCTCCAGGGGGAGGATTTTGGTGGCCCACGAGGCGCAGGTGCTGGTGAGGAATTGTGCTGCGGGACACAGCCCTGGGCTGCAGGGCGTCGGCCAGGGCAGCTGAGCTGAGTTAGCTCCAGGTGAAGCCCATCCCATAAACACCACCCGCAGGAGGAGGAGGGAGTTCGCTGAGCAGGAGCTCCTCTTGCTCCTGCCGGAGCCGCTCCTCCCCGTGCCGCTCCTCCTGCTCTTAGGGGCTGCCTCCGTGCTCAGTGTGAGCACCGCACACTGGCTGGGTGAGTTTAACTTGGGCTGCTTTGCTTTGACGTTAAAGAAGGTGCCAAATTAACACCAAATCAATTTTCATTCCAACCGGGGGGGCTTCTCTCCTTCTGATCTCTGCTGGGGAGGAGTCCCGGAGGTGATGGGGCAGCCGCTGTAGGGCTCCTCAGACATGAGCTGAGTGTCCCCAGGACTGCATCTTCCCATGCAAACCTCTGTGTGTCTGTGCTCTGTGCACCCAGCAGAGTGACAGCAGCCCTGGCCTGGCCTCCTTGGCAGCAGTGCTAGTGAGTGTCCTGCTCTGGGCTGCACAGAAGTGCATTTTCTAACTAGCAGCCACTACAGTGCTATGTCTGGGGATGATGTTGATAGCACACCTATGCTTTGGTGGCTGCTGAGCAATGCTCACAGTAAGGACTTCAGTGGCTGCTTCTCACTCTGTTTGGCCTAGCCTGCCAAAAATAGAGGAATTGGTTGTGAAATTAGGGGAAATGAACCCAGGTGTTACTGGGATAATCAGTGGAGGTCCCTAAAGACAGTTTAGAACCCAGAAGAGATGACCTGCTCCTGCACAGTGCCCTGTACACATTTTATTCCCAAAGACAGCAAGCAGAAGCACAGATCCTTTCCTCCTGTAATCCATTTGCAATGGTTTGCTGGAAGATCAGTTGACTTTGGATATGGATGCATTAATGCCTAAGGTGGTAATAGGCTGATGATTGGACTCAGTGACCTTGGAGGGCTTTTCCAACCAAAATGATGTGTGTAGGAGAGGGGGATGCTGTGGGTAGGGGCTCCAAAGGGTCTCGTTACTTAGACTTCCCTGAAGAGATGCCTGTGAACTTCCCCTGCTTCTCCCCAGCACACGTTCAGCCACCACACCCTCTGCAATCCATCCAAATGGCTGCAGTAGTGAATGCTTTAATGCTCTAGCAGCACCTTGTACACAGCACTGTGGGTGGGTTTATCTTCTCCAGCACAAGGCAGCTTGGTGTGTGGGCAGCTGCTGACCAGGGAGACCAACCTGCAGTAATTTTAGGAATGCCTTTGTCTTAGTATGGTCCTCTGTGGCTTCATGTCAAACATCCTGACTTTGAGCTGCTAGAGGAGGCCACAAAGGTGATCAGAGGGTTGGAGCACCTCTCCTAAGAGCACAGGCTGAGAGAGTTGTGCTGTTCAGCCTGGAGAAGGGAAGGCTCCAGGGACACCTTAGAGCAGTCTTCTGGGACCTGAAGGGGCTGCAGGAGAGCTGGGGAGGGACGTTTAACAAGGACTTGTAGGATGACAGGGTGAGGGGCAATGGATTGAAGCTCGAGGAGTGGAGATTTAGACTGGAGATGAGGAAGAAATTCTCGCCCGTGAGGGTGGGGAGACACTGGCACAGGCTGCCCAGAGAGGCTGTGGCTGCCCCCTCCCTGGAGGAGCTCAAGGCCAGGCTGGATGAAACCTTCAGCAACCTGGGCTGGTGGGAGGTGTTCCTGGCTATGGCAGGGGGGTTGGAACTTGATGAGCTTTAAAGTCCCTTCCAACCCATTCTATGAATCTGTTGGTGTAAGGTCAACTGATGCTTGTAGCGGAATTAAATTCCTTCCTTAGATTTCTGGACTCTTCCCTAGAAGGGGTTTGATGTGTGTGGCTAGACTGGACTGCTCAGAATTAGGAGTCCCATCAGTGAAATAAAAACCAGGGATAAAATAATACCATGTAAAAGGAGATGACGACAGCAATATTCCATAGAGAGAGAAGTGCTAAATGAAAGTTGTGGGTGTTACTGACTCTGCTACCAAATATTTTGATACCAATTAAAGTGTAGTGCCACTAGAGATGTTTTTATCACAATATGAGACAGAAGTACAAATACTGACTCAGAGAATGACAGTGGGGAGATGAGCTTGTGCCACAACAGATGTATAACAGCAGAGGCATGTATAGCAGAGTGATTCACAAAACACAGGCACAGCACTGCCTGCTATGGAGGCGACAGAAGCTGAGGTTTCTCTGGTGGGGACAGAAAAATGATCTTCTGGCAGTCAGGGAGAAGAGAGAATTGAGTCAAAGCCTTCAGGAATGTCCCAAGTGGCAAGGACTGAGGGCAAGCCTAGGTGGTTGCAGTCAAGTGACGCAGGATGGGTTTTGCCGGGCAGTGACTTGTTAGGGGGTTTTGTAGCTAGTCAAAAATAGTCAGAACCGAAGGGAAACTTGCCCAGAGGAAATCCTCAGGGGTATGTTGTTCAAAAGGAGATGTGCAGTCTGCAGCTCAAGATGTGGAAAGGCTCCTGTGACTCAAGTCCATATTGTGACCCTTTACATTTCCCTTTGATGATATGCATACATCTGGAGTATTGTGTTCATTTCTGGGCCCCCTAGTTCAAGAGAGGCAGGAAACTGCTGAAGAGAGTCCAGGGAGGCTGCAAAGGTGTTGAGTAGCCCAGAGCAGCTCTGTGAGGAGCAAAGGCTGAGAGCCTGCAGAAGAGCAGCCCCAGGGGGCATCTGAGCAATGCTCAGGAAGAGCTAAAGGGTGGGGGCCAAGAGGATGGGGTCAGACTCTTGTCAGTGGTGTCCAGGGACAGACCAAGGGGCAGTTGGCACAAACTGGAACCCAGGAGGTTCCATCTGAACAGGAGGAGAAACTTGTTTGGAGTGAGGGTGCTGGAGCCCTGGAGCAGGCTGCCCAGAGAGGTTGTGGAGTTTCCTCTGGAGAGCTTCCAACCTCCCCTGGGCATTGTGCTCCTGGGCAGGCTGCTGTGGGTGCCCTGCTTCAGTAGAGGACTTTGACTGGATCTCCAGAGGTCCCTTCCAACCCCTACCATGCTGGGTTTCTGTGAGTTCAAATGGGTGGGTTTCCAGGGTACACTCCAGGTACCTCAGCCCCTCTGCCTGTCCTCCTCATGGTGCAAACCCAACAGGTGAATGCACAAAGTTTCTAGTTCCAGCTTTATGCCTGTTGCTAGTGAGATGAAGAAGCAACAGTGGGACCTGAAAATGAGAACAAACTACTGAGCACAGGCATTCAGTGAATCCAGAAGCAAAATGAGCATTTTTCCATTAATAATTTAGCAAAACTGGATTCTCTCACCAAATAAAACAAGGCTGTAAAATAGCCCAGATTGAACATCTGCTGGTTCTTCATTAGTTTAAGTGTTATGGTTCCATTTAATGAAGTTTTATCAGCACTATTGAAATAAAGAGAGAGTTTTGTCTGCAAATCCCAACACCTTTATGCTTGGCAAGTTTGGGGCTGTTTGCTGATGGCTTCTGTGGTACAGCTTTGGGTTTAACTCTCACTACTACTTCTCTCTCCAGGTGGAGAAGCTCATTGGTATGAGCAACCATTTTTCATTGGTGATCCCAAGGCTCTGCTCCTTGCTGTGCCTGTATGACTTGGGGAAGACATCAAACCTTTCATGCTGCAGCTCTCACCTAGGCAAATGAAGACTTTGCATAGTCCTCCTGGATGTGGAAGTTCAAACCCTGGTGGAGATGTGGGAGTTGGATGGCTTGGTGGATTCTGTGCTGTGGGAACTGCTGTGTGCTCAGCCAACAGTGAGACATCAGTAGGAGGACAAATGAAACTTTATTAAAGCTTAATCCACAACTTTTCTTTGGTTTCCTCCTCAAATCCCCTCTAATTGGATCAGACCAGCCTTGATCTTCTTTCCAACTGACTCACGATGGTTAGAGACACTCGAGACTCCCCAAGACTGCAACACCAGAGACATCTTTGATAGCAAATGTCCCTTTGTTTGTTACCCTGAATCACTCCCAAGTGTCTAATGGGGACGTGCAGGTCATCATTTGCACTGAGGACCACAAATTCCCCCATTGTGGCTGTGACCTTTGTGTTCTGAGTACAAGACAATGAGGATGATCACAGAATGACAGGGGTTAGAGGGGACGGTGAAAGCTCATCCAGTCCAACGCCCTGCCAGAGCAGGATCACCCAGGGCAGAGCACACAGGAATGAATCCAGGGAAGGAGACTCGACAGCCTCTCTGGGCAGCCTGCTGCAGGGCTCCAGCACCCTCACAGTGAAAAGGTGTTCCTGAGGCACCTCCTCTGCTCCACTTTGTCCCTGGCCATCCCTGAGCAGAGCCTGGCTCTGTCCTCCTTACACTGCTCTGCACATCTTTGTCGACATGAATGAGGGCAGCCCTCAGGCTCCTCTGCTCCAGGCTAAAGGCACCCAGCTGCCTCAGCTTGCCCTTGTAGGGAGATGTTCCACTGCCTTCAGGGGCTTTGTGCTGGACTCTCTCAAATAGTTCCACGAGGTCCTTCTTGAACTGAAGGGCCCAGAACTGGACACAATATTCCAGATGCAGCCTCATCAGCACAGAGTAGAAGAGGAGGAGAACCTCTCTTGACCTACTAACCACAGCTCTTCTGATACACCCCAGGATCATACGGCTCTGCAGGTCAGGTATGTGACAGCCTCTTTTTTATCACTGGTATCTTCCTAGCATCCTAAGTTCTGAAAAATAGGCTTTTAAAGGAAGTTTTGGAGAGATGAGACTGAACAAAGGTGTCATGGGAGGTTGGGGAGAGAAGGGAACAAGTAACTACTACTGGGCTACTGAAGGTGGCAAAGTTGGCAGATGAGGATTCCTCAAATAATGCTAAAAATGACAGGATGAAGTGAATTCTGCCAAATTCCAGCACTATTGAGTTCAGGAAGGTTTGGTTAACTTTCTGTAGAGGGTGCTGTAACTTGGGGAGCTCCTGGGCTCTGGTGGGGGCAGGATTGAAACAGTGGCTAGAGGAAGCAAGCACCGGGCTGTCGGTAGGTGGTGTTGCCAGCATGACATTGAGTAAGGCAGAACACACACCAGTGGAGCCCTTTAGGTAACTACAGAGCAAAAGCAACCCTGCCTGGGTGGCTGTAGCAACTCTCTGCTACCCCTTGCAAAAGCAGAAATAAAGGTGCTGGCAGAAAAGGACCCGGGATGTTGGCTGGCAGCAGGCTGAAGATGAGCCAGCAGTGTGCCCAGGTGGCCAAGAAGGCTACAAGCACCTTGGCCTAGATCAGCAGTGGTGTGGTGAGTGGGAATGGTGCCCCTCTGCTGGGCACTGGTGAAGCCACACCTTGAATACTGGGGCCAGTTTTGGGCCTCTCACTCCAAGGACATTGAGGGGCTGGAGAGTGTCCAGAGAAGGGCAACAAAGCTGGTGAAGGGTCTGGAGAACAGGGCTGGGGAGGGGCAGCTGAGGGACCTGAAGTTGTTTAGTGTCGAGAAAAGGAGACTGAGGGGAGACCTCATTGCTCTCTGCTACAACCTGAAAGGAGTTTGGACTGCAGTTTGGACTCCAGGGTTGGTCTCTTCTGCCTAGTATCAGCTGACAGAAGACGAGGAAATGGCTTAAAATTGTGCAAGGGGAGGATTAGGTTGGATATCAGGAACAATTTCTTTGCTGCAAGAATGGTCAGGGATTGAACAGGCTGCTCAGGGTGGAGTTGCCATGCCTGGAGGTGTTGAAAAGATGTGTAGCCATGACACCCTGGGACATGGTTTAATGGCATTGGGTTGAAGGTTGGACTCGGTGACCTTAGAGGTCATTTCCAACCCAAACAATGCTGTGAATCTGTGCTGAGGTAGCCCATGCAGAGCACTGTGCACAGGTGAGGTCTCTAGAGTAGTAACCCAGCCCTGAGCTGCACACTGAAGGCCTTCCTGCAGTGCCCATGGGTCTCACAGGTAGACCTGGGATAGGCAGAGCATTTGACCACTTGTTTGAAGAGTCCTGTGTGTGTGTCATAACCACATAAGTTAAATTCAGCTTGCTGCTTGTGGAGCTGTCAGCCTGAATGCTCTCAAAATGAAGCTTTCACAGTTTGCCATCTGGGTCCTGTACGAAGGCAAAAATGTTTCCCATCTCTAGCACCACGTATTAAGA
The DNA here is from genome assembly GCA_013396675.1 of Eubucco bourcierii. Classification (NCBI taxonomy): domain Eukaryota; kingdom Metazoa; phylum Chordata; class Aves; order Piciformes; family Ramphastidae; genus Eubucco; species Eubucco bourcierii. Next base: position 985,877 of record VWZE01019319.1, read on the forward strand.
GACAAAAATTGAAGTTTTCTATACACCTGCCAAACCCACATTTTGGTACCAATTAGGGTTTGAGAGTTTTCTTGGAAAAACATCCCTAGAACAAAATGAAGCTTTCTGATGGAGCAGTGTGGACATTTAGTTTAGGAGCTTGGAGCGATGCGTGACCAGAATCGCATCTTGTCTTCATGACCTGGGTTACAGGTCTTGATTTCTTTACTCAGTCCTTGTCCAGGCAAGAGTCTTGCTCACCTAAGAGCCTTTCAGGCCACTTCTCTTTCCAGTGAGGGTGGGGAGACTCTGGAACAGGTTGCCCAGGTTGATTGTGGATGTCCCCTCTTAGAGGTGTTCAAGGCCAAGCTGGATGAGGCCTTAAGCAACTTGGGCTGGTAGGAGATGGAACTGGATGGCAGAGGGTTGGAACTGGATGCTTTGAAGTCCCTTCCAGCTCAAACCATTTTCTGAATCTGTGAACCTATCTTCAGCACCTCAGCCCCCAGCATTAAGATGTGTTTATCATGCAGCTTTCATTCAGGCTGCCTTGGCCCATGGGGGTGGTTTGGAGCAACCTTAAGGAAAAATGTAGGGTAACTTTGGTGAGTCTTTGACAGGAGTGGTTTGCAGTGGGTAAAATAATGGCACTTTGCACTTCATAAAGAGGTGAGGTGATTTGCTATGAGTTTTCTTCATAGCTCTGTGTATTCTCCTGCTTTTTGTTTCTGTTTCCATCTTCAGCTGACAGTGGAAGGTCCTTTTCTCTTCCTGGGTGTGTGCAGTAAGGGGCAGGCCTGCATTTGGCTTGGCTGTGGGACCAGATCTAACTTCAGGACACATCAGGGAGGTCAAGTCCCTTCACAGCCATCTGAGATCAATTCCAACCCCTCACAGGGGTTAATTTTTAAGCCTTTACAAAATCACAGAATGGTTTGGATTGAAAGGGACATTAAGATCATCCAGTTCCAACCCCTCACCATGAGCAAGGACACCTCCCTCTGGCCCAGGTTGCTCAAGACCTCATCCAACCTGGCTTTGAATGCCTCCCAGGAGGGTGTTCAAGGTGACTAAATGACTGAAGATACTGAAAACGTGGTGGTTGTTGGGGCACTACACACTTTGTAGTTGTATGCAGGAGATACTTTGATCATTCTACAAGGGACCTCTCTGCTGGTTGTTTGGCTTTGTTTATTAAAGCTTGATATTGCCTCCCTGAGGTGCAACCCTAATCACGTCTCATCTTGACAAGCGTGCCATGAGAAGAGCTACAGCTCTAGAGGTCTCCAACGCTTCAGTCATGGCCCTCACATATATTTGCATCTGGTGGGAGCTGCAGAAGTGTTTAGTTGTATCTTTGTGTCTTTGGTGACAGCATTTTACTAAGAGCTTGTCCCTTTATTAGCAGATTCCTGTTTTAATTCCAAAGGAGAAAAAAAGGCAACCAGGGCTTCTGTGCAGCAGCAAAGCAACACAGAATCAGAGAGGGGAATCAGCCTCTCAGTGAACGAGTCCTTAATTTGAACCAGGCAACATCGTTACATAATTATATTTTTAATTATTTGACTAATTATTGACTAATTGGCTCTAACATGTGAAGGCAGCGCTAACGAATCGCGGCTCTGGGAGGTGTTTGCTTGCTGGATCAGCAGAACATGCAGGCACACAAAGAGGGCTGCCAGGCTGGAGCATCTCGAGTGCTGTAAAGCTGGGTGGCATTGGTGAAAGCAGGATGAGAATCACAGAATCCCAGCATGGTAGGGGCTGTAAGAAGCCTCTGGAGATCTTCTGGTCCAAGCCCTCTGCTAAAGCAGGGCACCCACGACAGTTTGCTCAGGATCACAATGCCCCAGGGGCGTTGGAAGCTGTCCAGAGGAGACTCCTGCTCTGCAGGAGGGCAGCCTGCTCCACGGCTCCAGCACCCTCACACCAAAGCAGTTTCTCCTCCTGGGTTCCACTTTGTGCCCATTCCTTTTTGTTCTGGCACCACTGAGAAGAATCTGGTCCCATCCTCTTGTCCCCCACAGGCCCTTTAGCTTTGAGAGGATCTCTTCTGGGGCTGCTCTTCTCCAGGCTCACCAGCCCCAGGGCTCTCAGCCTCTCTTCCTGACAGAGGTGCTCCAAGGCCAGGCCAGGCACCTCCTGTTTGCCACAGCAGTCCTTGCTCAGTTGTTCAGAAGCAGCCCCCAGGGACTGGTGGAATCCTGTCCTCATCTCGGAGTAAAAATTGATTTACTCTTTCATCTATCAGCAGGGAAATTGCTTCCTTTGGCTGTCGTGAACCAACCTTCTGACACCACGTCAGAGATTGATTGCTGGAGGCCAGCAGGGTCTGCTCTGACCATCTAATCTGCCTTCTTGCATAACAGAGACCTCTGGAGGCTCACTAAATAACTCACACTTGAAGGCCAGCCTATCCCTAAGGAAAGCAGCCTATCCCTAAGGAAAGCAGCCTATCCCTAAGGAAAGCAGCCTCTCCTGATTTCATTGCCAGTGCTCTCAGCACGTCTTTCAGTGGACATATCTGTTAGCTACCTTATGGTCTCTCCATGACTGCTAATTGTTTGGGTTTTAATTTGAATTTTTAGACCAAGAGCTTCCTCTACACCATTGGTGAGGGAGAGTATAATCTGGTTTGTGGTTCAGGAGGCTTCATGTTCAGGACATGATTTAAGGGCAGTGGTGGGGTTAGGTTGATGTTCTCAGAGGTCTTTTCTAGCCCAAACAATTCTGTGATTCTGTGATGTTTTATTTTGGAATTGATGAGGAGCTCTGAGTGACAGAAACCACGAGCCAGACCTCCTCTTCTGAACAGCACAGGCAAGTTCCCTGTTTGTTCTCTGCTGCTGTCAGCCTTGTGCATGAGCAAGGAACTACTATTTCCTAGCAGCTGGAGGTGGGCAGCTCCGTGTTCAGGAGACCCAGAGGACCAAGGGCAGAAAAAGACATTGTTGAGTCAAAGGAGATTCCCCATGGGCCAGCTGAAGAGCCTTTGCTCTTGTGTGGGCAGCCTGAGTCATCAGGCTGGGACCAGGCACTTGGTTTTCAAGTGTTGCAACCCTTCATTGTAAGTGCCTGTAGTGGGCAAAATACAGTTCTTGTCTCTAGTGGTGCTGGAGTAATGGTTATGGAATGTCTGTAGTGCAAGATAAGTCTGAGGAACAGAGGAAACTGCCTCAAGTTGTGCCAGGGGACATTTAGGTTAGATATTAGGAAAAAAAAAAGGGCACTGAAAGGGTTGTCAAGGTCTGGCACAGGCTGGCCAGAGCAGTGGTGGAGCCCCTGTCTCTGGAGGAGTTTCAAAGCCCTGGAGATGTGGTGCTGAGGGACATGGTTTGTGACCTGGCAGTGCTGGGTTAACAATGCCAAAGCAATTCTGTGGGGGCAGATGAAGGAAATTGCAAGTGGGGATGAGTGGGACACAAGAGAATGCAGCAACTACAGCTCCTTGCAGCCAGGTTTGCCTGTGCAGCTCTCTCCACACAGCTGAGTCACTGTTCGCAGAGCTTCTGCTTACCTACAAGCCTCAGCCGTGGTATTTCTTGGTGAGGACCATCTCTGCCCACACTCCAGAGTCAGCTGTATTTGCTGCAACAAAGATTAATAAGCTCCTGGGTGCTGAGTAAATATTTAGCAATATTTTGCTTTGCTTTGCTTTGCAAATATATTTATTTTCCTTGTAGAGGATTGGTTTCTTCCCTAGGTCTGGCAGCTTCCTAGAGTCTTTCACTTTTGACTTTTAGCAGATATGTTCATATGCTACATCAGAGAGGATGCTGAGGCAATCTTTATGTTCTGCAGAGAGCAAACATTATGTTTCATCCCCTTTGAGAAAATCCCTTTCGGAGGTTTAAATTAAATGTGTCTCATCTTCATATTCAGTATGGCTCTACTTATGCTGCAGCTTCCAAATTATTCTAACCCTTGTGTGTCTTTTTTTAGTTGGATTTTCCAAGGATTTTTGAGTTATTTTCATAGTAAGGGCTTACTCTTAGGGATTGAAATAATGATGCTTCTACACTACTCAGTCTTCCTTGTGCTGTAGTCCACCAAATATGTTATATGCCTGAAAACTTTCTAGGGCTGTGCTGCCCACCATATGAGTGCCAGAGGCTCTCTGAACCCCTCTGCATTCCTGAAGGGAAGAGAAAGGGAAGAAGGGAGAGAGACTGATGGGGTGGGAAAGAAATTAAACCAGCTGGGATGGAAAGAAGAACAATGCCATGGAATAGAGACACAGAGACACAAACCAATGTGGCACCCAACCCCTGATGGCAATGAAGGCACCTTTGGCACCACTGCTGCTGGGGGCAGGCACTGGGCAATCCCAGACTGGACGCTATGGCAGATGGGAACTGGATTCAGAAACACACAGGTGAGGGTGGAAGGCAGAGGGGATACAGGCACAAGCTGTGGCAGTGCCCTTGGTGTGCAGAGGAGCAGGTCTGAGGCAGAGGCTTTGTGCAGCACAGCCCTTGGCAGGAACTGTCCCCATCAGCTTCTCCCTGCTAGCAGCAGCCCCTGGCTGAGCAAAGCTGCCCTGGGCTTGAGTGCCTGAGGGAGCAGAGGCTGAGCTGGGAAGGGACAGCAGTGAGCAGGGCTGGGGCTGGGCTGGCTCACAGCAGGGCACAGAACTACAAAATATTTCTTGGAAATGTTGACTCTTGTTTGAAATTCTTGTAAGAACTTCACAGTTTAATGTAAAA
>VWZE01019319.1:990605-1019696 GCA_013396675.1 Eubucco bourcierii
AAAAAAAAAAGTGTGTGTTACTTTACCATATTTATCAAGTTTAGTTTGATCAGATTGCACACTTTCAGAGGGTCACTAGACTAGGAGCTGGGTTTGATTTCATTGGGCACTTCTAAACCTGGAAGGAGGCTGCCCAGGCACGCTGGGTCTTGTTTCTTGTTGGTGACCTCAACTTTTGTTCCTGACCAATGTTTCTGAAGTGAGTGTTTTCTATCTTTTGGCTTTTTGGGATGTTTTTATTTCTAAGTGGAACAAAGCAAAATGATTGGTGCTTCAGATCTCTTGGAAAGCAAGCAAAATATCACAGGGATCTTCTTTGCACCAAAAGGAGGAGAACAAAGCCTTTGAACAAAAGACTTGAATTCCATCTGTCATTTCCACCCACTACTAAACCTACCAAAGACCAAACATTTCTCCCACTGAGCTGGATGAGCTGATATCTAACCATGGTGCTATTGATCACCACAGAGCAGAGGCCTGGCTTTTTAGCTTTTTGAAACTGTTAACATAGATTTAAGTGCAACAGAGGAGGCATGAAGCCATGAATGTTTTATTGGAGTGCTCCAGATCATCTCTCAGCAGGTGAGTTCGGTGCCGCCGCTTAAAAGATTAACCTCCTATCTCTCCAGTAGCAATTACCACAGGCACTGCCTGATTAGGTAAGATGGAACAGATAAATTGGAACTCTAACTCTATTGATAAATTCATTCAGTGAAGTTGACCTTGTGGATCCCAGGCAGCATGGGAAAATCTGTACTCTTTGTCCTCTGGTGCATGGGAATCAGCAGGGTCCTGAAAGATTAGTGACTTAGGGCATGTATGAAGGTGTCTGTTCTGCAGAGGACTGAGCTTTCTGTGTCCCCACACAGCCTTTGACATCTCCCTTGGATAGTCAGGCTCAGTGTCCTTTCCCTTTCCTGGCAGGAATTTGCTAATCCTTCCTCTGAGGGAGCCTCCTCCAAGAGTCTTCCACTGAAGGGCAAGAAAGCTGGTGAGGGGTCTGGAGCACAGCCCTTGTGAGGAGCAGCTGAGGGTCCTGGAGTTGTTCAGCCTGGAGGAAGGGAGGCTAAGGGGAGACCTTCTGGCTCTCTACAACTCCTTGAAAGCAGGTTGGAGCCAGATGGGGATCAATCTCTTCTCCCAAGTACGTAAGTGGCAGGACAAGGGGAAACAGCCTCTAGTTGTGGAGGGTTTAGGTTGAACATGAGTGACAGTTTCTTCCCCAGAAGGCTTCCCCCTGGAACAGGCTGCCTGGGACAGTGTTGGAATCATTCATCATGGCTTCAGTGCTCTGTGTAATTGCAGAAAGCTGTCACTAGTTTCATCTGTGGTTACCAAGTGCTAGCATTCCAACTTGAGAGGGAAGCATTTGAGGTCCAGTCTTTAAATGACTTGCTAAAGGCCAAGCATGAAATCTGTGTTTAGGTTTTGAAGTTCCATTGAACTTGGTGGCATAGAGCACCTAAATATTAATGTGGCTATAGCCTATGAAATGGGAAATGAAACCCAGACCCAGTGCTACCTGACAGGAGCTTCTGCTGTGACTGCACTGCTCTCACTGAAGTAATCTTGGCCACCTCTCCAGCACCTTGGAATTGTCAGAGACCAAAATACAGTGAGCTCAGCTCTGTATGTAACAGTGGAAGGGTTTGGAGGACCTTCCTCCTCTCAGGAAACACCACATGTGTGTCTGGTTCATGGGTTGAAGCTATGTTCCTGGTGACTTCCTGGGTCTGTGGTAGTGTAAATGCCTCCTGTAGGGCAGTGAGTTGGGGAACCAGACATACCAACTTGCAGAGCAGGCAAGCCCTCAGTTTCTCCCTGTAATTAATTTGTGAGGTGTGAGAATTGCTGTTTGGGTGGCAGTCTCCATGTACCCTGTGGCTGGCCAAACCTGTCCATGGCTGGTTTGTCTGCTTACCAGAACAGCTGAAAGTTTTTCTTGCTGCACAATCCCATTTCATGAATGTATCTCTCTGCCTCATCGCCTCTCATCTTCTTTCAACCTCATCTTAAAGCCCATCTTTTCTCCTTTGCCTGTGTCTCTCAATTTCTCTTTCCCTCGGTCACTGGCCGTGGGGCTGAATGGTTGAATTTATTCCCCGTGCAATATCTTTATGATGCTGTTTTCCACCATTTATATCAGATCCAAGAGAGTGGGCAGTGTTCTTTAATCTCATTAAGGGCTTGTACAAAAGATACTGAGGAAATAAAGTCTGCAGAAGACTTCTTTGTGCAGAAGGTTACATTAAAATCACTGGTGCTGCCTGTGTGAAGGCAGAGCTTCCAAGCTGGACCCTAATGGTTTCTACCTAGGTGTCCAAAGTGGATTGTCTTCAGAATGTCTTCTTGGGAAGTTAGCCTTTGACAGATGCTTTGCTTACAGCATTCTGTGAGCCAAACAAGGTCCTATTTTATGGGCTTGTTGGAAGATAGTTACTCCAGCCAGACTCGGGTGCTCTGGAAAGGTGCAGAGCTTGGAAGTTGGTCACTCTACAGCCAGCTGAGGCAAGCCAGAGTACAGACATTTGAAGCCTGCTTTTCCCCATGCACTTCATAGGAAGATCTCCCTGAAGTCTGGGTCATAGAGGTCTTTTCCATCCTAAATGATCCTAAGATCAAGTCCAACCATAACCTGATGCTATCAGGCCCACTGCTAAACCATCACAAGGCCCATCAAGTCACTGGTGCTTGCAGAGGAGGCCTCATTGTTAAGGGAGGTTCTAGCACTCCTTACCCCTCAGCAATCCACATTTTGGCCTCAGAACATAAAGAATTAGTTTCTATTTTTCTTGGTTGGCTTAAAATAGGGAAATGTTGGGACAGGTCAGTTGTGGAATGGGTTACTTCATGCTACCCCCAAAAGCTGGATCAGACAATCTCTAGCTCATTGGCCAGGGAAATGGGAAGTCTGTGCAATGCCTGAGCTGCTAAATTTTTCTTCCCCACCTGTCCAGCCCTGAGCCCATGAAGCAGCACACTGATGGATCTGGGCTAACGCAATCAGTGTGATTAAGAAGGTGCCCTGAGATAGTGGAAGTCATCTGTGAGACAGCAGAGACATGAAAGCAAGGGTCAGGACACAGACCTGCTCCTCCATCATGCAGCAGAGCAGAAAAGCAAGTGTGCTTCAGGACAAGGAAATGCTAAGAAACACAAGGAAGAATGCACCTGATGAGCTTCTTTCTACCCTCTGCTTTTCTGCCCCCCTCACCCCACCAGAGAGATAAAGAATGGCAAGACTTGGTGCTGGCAGTCAGTCAGGGCCCAGCCTCCAGAATCCAATTGGAAATCATCATGCTATTTTCCATCTAATAGATATCAAAGTTTCTGTTGGAGACAAAGCACCTGAACTTGGATCACATCATCACTTCTGTACTGATGAGACATTGGATGGGTTTTCTATTACATATCCAAAGAGTGAACATCTGTCTTAGCAGAAAGCTTATTCAGGCTCAGCCAAAAGCTTTCATATTCAGGGATACTTGTCATAATTTGAGACTACTGAAGTGGAGATATTCTGGGAGAAGAAAGATGCCAGCAGGGGATATTTTAACACAGCTGAATTTGTGCTAAGGTGGAAAGGGCACTACGAGAAAAACCCAGAGTCATGGGGGTCTTTATTCCTCTTTCATTCTAAGTTAATTCCTTCTCCCCCTCTAGTTCTAGTCTGTTGAATATCCACTGGATAGCTAAAGCCACTCTGCCAAACAAGATTTATCTAACCTTAAATAAAAGTGCTAGGAGTATTCAGGGAATGGTTGGGGCTGTGAGGGACCTTCAAGATCATCCAGTTCCAACCCCCTGCCATGGGCAGGGACACTTCCCACCAAGTGCCCCACCAGCCCAGTTTGCTCAAGGCCTCATCCAGCCTGGCCTTGCACACCTCCAGGGAGGGGAGATCCACAGCCTCCCCGAGCAATCTGTGCCAGTGTCTCTCAACCTTCACTGGCAAGAATTTCTTCCTAATAACCAGCCTAGATCTGCCCTCCTCAAGCTTCAGTCCAGTCCCTCGCATTAAAAGCATTAGTTCTAGAAGAACTATAAATCTTGTGGCTTTTATTTTGATGAGGTGACAGGAAAATTCTTCCAAGCTAAGCCAGATCTGCCTGAGACTTTGTGAGCCGCCAGGAAACATCTACTTGTGGCCAGCAGAGAGAGCACTCCGAGAAAAGCATCGAGGTGCTGGAGCAGGTCCAGAGAAGGGCACCAAAGCTGGTGAAGAGTCTGGAGAACAGGGCTGGCGAGGAGAAGCTCAGGCACCTGGGGCAGTTCAGTCTGAAGAAAAGGAGGCTGAAGGCAGACCTTTGCATTCCCTACAACTCCCTGAAAGGAGGTTGTGCTGACCTGGGATTGATCTCTTCTCCCTATTAACAAGTGAGAGGATGAGAGGAGATGACCTCAAGTTGCCCCAGGGCAGGTTTAGGTGGATATTAAAGAAACTTCTTGACTGAAAGGGTTGTGAAAGACTGTAATGGGCTTCCCAGGGAGGTGGTTGAATCTCCATCTCTGGAGGGATTTCAAAGAGGCAGAGATGTGGTGCCCAGGGACATGGTTTTAGCCCCAGGCTTGGTAGAGTTAGAGAATGGACAGACTTGATCTTAAAGGTCTTTCCCAGCTGAAGCTATTTTGTGACTCGAACTACACAGCTCCTTGTAAATGAGTGCAGCTAAGTCTAATAGAGCAGCTGTTCCCCCACCATTTTAGCACTGTGCCATTCCAAGGAGAGAAGCAAAGTAGAGAACAAAAGGGTGGGAGTGACAGGGAGAAGCCAAGAGAGTTTCTGCTGCAATCAGCACTTTAGTGAACTGTGAATTTTAGCAGGGTCTGAGATGGTTGTTTTGCCCACTTGTACCTGTACAGGGGAATGGTTTTGGCTGACACAACACTGCAGTGCAGCAGAGTTCTCATGGACTTTGCAGACAGGTCTCTTGTCCAATATGCTTCAGCCTGTGTGACTGCAGCTTAGTCACCTTGCCACGTTGTTTCTGATGCTACATTTGATTTAATGAATAGGCTGCTTGCTAAATGGCTGACCAGCAACCTGATGAGCTGCAGACACGGTTCAGCCCAAGTGATCAAGCAAAGCAGTGTCCCTGCCATGTCTGTCTAACTGGCATTGATGCAACCTGCTCTCAGATGCTAAAATTCCTTCAGAAGTTGTTAATAGCATGGCCTTTTGTCAGCAAACTCAGCTATTGCTTTTGGCTTTGTGTAACTAGTAGATGCTATCCCATGGCTGGAACCTCTCTCTGGTGAGGAAAGGCTGAGAGACTTGTGGCTGGTTAGACTGGAGAGGAGAAGGCTGAGAGGGGACCTGATCAGTTCCTCTGACTGTCTGAGGGGTGGGTGTCAAAAGAAAGGGCCAGGCTCCTTCCACTGGTGCCTTGTGATAGGACAAGTGGCAATGAACATGGAGCCCAGGAGGTTCCATCTGAGCAGGAGGAGAAACTTGTTGGGTGTGAGGGTGCTAGAACCCTGGAGCAGGTTGCCCAGAGAGGTTGTAGAGTCTCCTTCTCTGGAGACTTTCAAGACCCACCTGGATGTGTTCCTGTGTGGCCTGCCCTGGCAGGGGAGGTGGACTTGATCTCTGGAGATGCCTTCCAACCCTCACCATTCTATGATTCTGTGCCTTAATGGCTGGCTGAATTTCAGTGCAAAATGTGGCAGGCTTTGAATTATAGGAATGGATCAAATAATCTTTTGTTCTTTCTCTTCAAATATCCACTCTTGCTTGCCTGGGAAATCAAGGGTATATTTTTTTTCCCCAGGGTTTATTTTGCAGCCCCCAAGAAGTGCTTATTTTAGTGTTTGTGGGGTACAATCTGAAACCAAAGGATTTAGCTTGCATTCAAAATGAGCTACTGGAACAAATGTAGATGCTGATTTTCTGGAGATCTGCAATTTGTTCCATCCAGCAAGCATCATGACCACCACTCATGCCTGTAAAGGGAAAGCAGATCACCTGATGACTGTGCTGGAATAGCTGCAGCTGGTGAAGTAGGTCTTGCCACCTCAATTTCCTAAGCAGAGACACACAAAGCTGAAGCATTGTGTGCAGGAAGACAGAGATGATGAGCAGGTGCTGACACTGCCCAGCCTGCCTGCCTGAGATGGGAATTATTTATGGTTAATGAAGAGAGAGAGGAGCCCCTCAGAGCACTGTTCAGGGTTAGTGTGATGGAAGGCCAACAGGCCTATTGGATGTCCTGGCTTGCCCCACCCTTCTGCTGATGGGAGAAGCAAGGGCAGGAGGAAAACAAAGGCTGGGGGCATTATGGCCCCTCCCAAAGTGATAAACAGGTACCCACAGGTGTTTAGGTACTTGGTAGTGCCTTGCCCAAATAAGGGTAAGCAAGCCCTGGGTTCACCTAATATGAGCAATGTGTGGTAGTGGGAGGTGTGCCTGTTCATGGCAAGGTGGTTGGAACTGGATGATCTTGAAGGTCCCTTCCAACCTAAACCATTCTGTGGCTCTAGATTAGGCAGCTGCTCCCCATCAGAGGAGGTGCAGGAGTTAATGTGGACAGCACCCCTCCCCTGTCCCTGTGTTACATCTATGCCTGGCAGCTATTGCACTTCACTGCTCAGCTGCACCTCTGGTCTTGCTTGCTCAAGGTTGAAATGCTGTCAACACATGGCAGCACCCAAGGTGTGTAGGGGTGTTTGCAGAGGATGCTTCAATGGGGTTGTTTTGCCTACTTCTGGCTGCAGCTTTCTGACTTGTTTTCTGTGCTTACCTGAGTTATTTTCCATCTGTTTCCTCCCATCACTTTCAGCTGCCTTAATCCTGCTGCCTACTTGTGGCACCTTCCAGGATGCAGCATAATTAACCACAGGCAACTATTCAACTTATTAGAGATGAAGGCAATGTAGTGTGTTGGGTTTTTTTTCTGCTGGCTCTGTGACACATGAAGGCCAAAAGAACAGCTTTGTGCTCTCCAAAGCTTCTCTACCATGCTTTGGTGCCTGAGCGGAATATTTTTAGGTGGCCTTGCAGGTATAGAGATACACCTCGGGCACCTTGTGCTAATATTGCATTGGCCCCCCATAACCAGCTTCTCCATGCTGAAAAGAGGGGAGTGTTGGCAACTGGTTCATATGTAGCAGAAGAAATTAAATGCCTCTGACAGTAATTGCCTGAAGAAAATTCAGAAGATGAGATAGCAACAACAGAGCAGACACAAAATAACTGGATTAAGAGCACAATAGCCATATGTCGACATTAGAGGGGGAAAACAGCCTTCAAATGGGGAGGTCAGCACCTTTGCCAAGAGCCTGGCCTGTGGTTGGGTTGGAGAAAGTGGGGTATGGAAAAGGGGCAAAACCCAGGCTGCCCCTGCACACCCTCCACTCTGGAATCTCAGCATGCCCCACTGAGATGGATTACTGCGGTCGGTGAGGGGTAGTAATGGGGGAGGGGGATGCTAAAAATGAAAAACAATTCTCTCTCCATTTCTCAGTCTACTTAGAACTAAATGATGCCAATAAAGGCAGCCATACTTGGCTAACAAAGTCATTTTCCTCCCATGTAAATCTCCACTCTTAGAAGGTTTATATGGCGTTATGATCCCCCCCTGCTTCTAAGTAACCTGAGTGATAAACTGGCAGCTTGCTCTGAAAATGCAGCTTGGATTTGGTTGTGGATTTCTGACAGGGCTGAATTTGCTGATCTCTAAGGAGGGAGTTTAGTTTCAGGCCGCCTTATGTTTTAGTCCAACACAGTGAATTCACAGAATGGGTTGGGTTGGAAGGGACCTTCAATATCATCCAGCTCCAATCCCTCCCCCCAACACTGTCAACCCCTCTCCCACCAGCCCAGCTTGCTCAAGGGCTCATCCAACCTGACCTTGAACACCTCCAGGGAAGGAGCATCCACAACCTCCCTGGGCAACTTGTTCCAGTGTCTCCCCACCCTCACTGTCAAGAATTTATTCTAATCACATTCTACTTCATTTGTCTAGGAAGGGACCTTTCAAGATGACCTTTGAGGGTCCTTTCCTACCCAATACACTCTGTTAATCTGTGAGTCTCCATCCTTGGAAATGTTCAAAAGCCATCTGGACAAACAGTTCTGGGTGGTCCTGCTTGACCAGATCACCTCCGGAGATCCCTTCCAGCCTCAGCTGCTGTGATGCTGTAATGAAGTGAGAGATGCAAAGGGGGCCTGTTGGTGCTCCTCTCCTTTTTGGGCAACCCTGGTCCATGCCTAGCCTTCCACATCATCTGTATTATTTTGCTCAGAGCAGACAAACAGGCAGCCTGCTGTAAGGTGCCATGGCTGTGCAGTTCAGCCTGTTTATTCTAGCTGAAAACCAGAAAAAAACCCTCTTAGAGAGTATAAAGTATCTGGGCAGAGATTTAACCAGATCTACTTTAGGTCTTTTAAAGGTAAAACTGTCAGCAAAATATCACACCCCAAAGTGACACAGTTACACCAGTGTGAATTTTCATATGTAGGCCAACTCTTGCTCTACTATATGTAAAATGAGGCATCGGCTGCAGTCCAAGTCCCTTAACAAAAAATAATTGGCAGGAACCTCTGCTGCCAGATTTGGCAGTGCAGGAGCTGTGCGGGCAGCCAGGCTGCTTCAGTCAGGGCTTCAGAGGCACTGCCTCAGAGCAGGGTTACCCTGGGCCGGGGAGGCAGCCTTGGGAAGCTTGCTCTGCTGTTGCTCTGTTGATGTCATAGAGTTGAATCTTGGAATGCTTTAGGTTGGAAGGGACCTTCAAAGGTCATCCAGCCCAGTCCCCTGTGGTCAGCAGGGACATCCCCAACTAGAGCAGCTTGCTTGGAGCTCCAACCAACCTGACTTGCAATGGTTCTAGGGATGGGGCATCTCCCACCTCTCACCTGGGCCAGGGTCTCAGAGAAGGAATGTCTTCCTTCTCTTTGGACTAAATCTTCCTCTTTTAGTTTCCAGCCATCACCCCTTGTTCTGTCAGAACAAGGCCTGCTCAAAAGTCTTCTTTCTTCTTGGCCCCTTTAAGCACTGGAAGGTCTCCCTGGAGCCTCCTCTTCTATAGGCTGAACAAACCCAACTCTCTCAGCCTGGCCTCACAGCAGAGGGCTTCCAGCCCTCCCAGAGTTGCTGTGCACTCCTGGCCCTACTCTACCAGGTCCCAATCTCTGCTGTGCTGAGGACTCCAGAGCTGGCCCAGCACTGCAAGGAGGGTCTCAGAGTGGAGCAGAGGGTCAGCCTCTGGGCTGGGATGCTGGGACTCTGGGATGCAAGTCATTGGTGAGGTTATCACTTAGTTGTATCAGTCTTATTAAAGCTAGATGGGAACAGCCTGTTGCTTAATGAAGATCCCTCCCCGTGAATATGTTGTGTGGATTCCATGGTTCTTTTCTTTGTTAAATCTGTTTGTGAGCTGAAGGCAGTGAAAGACAAGCAGAAAGCAAATTAGCAGCTGCTATCTCTAGTTCTGAGTAGGTGCTGCTGAGTGCTGTGTTATTGTAGTGCAATGTTGAACTGGTTTTAGAGTTACAAAGAGTTTTGCTTTGTGTGCAGCCCTGAAATGGGAACTATTCCCTCACTGGGTAAAACAAGAGTGGGTGTAATGTTTAGTGGTGGCTGAGACTTTCTTGCCTTTGAAACACACAGGAGGCTGCTTGGTTTAATAAAGACTCCCTGTAATTAGTAGTAAAGACTTATAAGGAGCCAAAGTGTTCATATTCAAGCCGTGTTAAGGCTTCCTCCTGTTTCAAACCCATCCTTTAGATTAGGTGGAAGGGTCGTAAAGCATTCTGTGAAATCAGACGCTGATGTATCACTCTTGAAGGGTGTTAATTTGGTTCTGCAGTTCTGATTTGTTTGGGAGAACATATTAATTGCTTGTTAGACAGAACTAAGCCATTTTGTGCTACAATTAAAAAAAAAAAAAAAAGAGAAACCAGAATTGCTGAGAAGAAAAAGCTTTGCAGATCGTTTTCCTTCTGATTCCAGCAGCTTGTTTTGCAAAAGGCGGAACAGGATGATTCTGTCTTTTTTGGATCTTTGAACAGCTCTGAGAAACAAAGGCTGATGCTGCTGAGAGAGGAGAAGCAGAAATTATTTTATTCCCTGTCAAAAGAAGAAAAGGTATTCTTAAGGTCATAGCACTACGTGGCCTGCCTCAGCACCTCTCCTGGCACACACCTCGGGCTGCTCAGGAGAGGGACTGCAGGAAAACTGTTTCGCTTGAAAGCAAATTCTTGGTCTTGTTGCAGTCGATTGTATCTGGGGTCTGATCCTGTGTCTCCTGAGTCAGGACCAGAACCTTATTAAAATTAATGGAGCCTGACTTGGGTTAGGAACTGGGGGAAGGGGGTTTGATTTGGAGCAAAGGAGGCTGAGGGCAGACCTCATTGCTCCCTACACCTTCCTGAAAGGAGGTTGCAGTAGGTGGAGGTCGACCTCTTTGCCCAAGCAACAGGCACAGGACTAGAGGAAATGGCCTTGAGTTGCAGCAGGACAGGTTTAGGTTGCACATGAGGTCCCTTCCACCCTGGCATTCTGTGGACTTATTTCTGCAGTGGTCTTTCTCTATCTTGTCTCTCTGCTTCAACTGCCTCAATCCTGGTATCTCCAGCAAAGAGTGAGCTTTGGTCCCTGAGAAACACCAACAGCAGACTTCCTTTGTGGTGTTTCCTCTTGTATGCCTTAAAACAAGTGATCCAAACCTTGGGGTTTGTTGCTAGCCAGGATGTGTTTTGCTCTTTCCCTCTTAACTCTTTCACAGACTGCCAACCCCTCTTGTTGTGCCTCCCTGCTGAATTTCTGCCCCATCCTCACCCCTGAGCTCTGTGAGCCAGGAGCTGTCACCTACATTTGACATTGTCACTGCCACTCATTCAGTCTTGGCTCTGAATCCTTGCATGCTACTGAATGCAAACAGAACCTCCCCAAACCCACAAATCTGCTTTATTTGGTCTGATCTTACCCTTAGGTAAGTCAACGCTGAGGGTCTTTTGGGGATGAGGTTTTTTTTTTTTAAAGGCATTTGAGATCTTTGTGCTTGAGGAATGATGTGCACTGGCCACAAGGGCTGGCTGCTAACTTCCATCACCAGCTTTACATTCGAGTGGTTGGCTCCAGCACGAATTGTGAAAGAAATAAAAGAACTTTTGGCTTTTTCTGCATTTCTGTAACTTTGTTTGTGAGATAAAGGTCATCCAATTTTTCAGATTCACTCATCTAAACTTGTTTTGTCCATCTGTTTTTGTCCTGGCAGGCACACCAGTAAATCCTTCAGCTAAGTGCTGTTTCATTGTTCTTCCAGAACAGTGAGGATGAACAGTCAGGGATATTATTGGTCTCTAAATAAAACAGAATTATTCATTTTCTCTAAATATCCCTTAGCAAGATAGGCAGGGGTGTGAAATCCAAACTAATGGTACTATACTTGTTAGTAATCCAGCTGAAATATATCTTCTCTTTTTAAATTATACCTAAGGTACAACAGAGATGTAAATAATTTAATATCTTTTACCATCTCTCTTTGTTCTTTTTAGCTCTCTCCCTTTGTTTTGGTGTTTTTTTTAATTCCTGAGGGACTGGTTCATAGCCTTCCTCAGAGTTGGCCACAGTTTGGTGGGCAGATATTTCAGCACTTTGCTGTGATGCAAATTGCTTGAGCTGTTAGCTATTTATAAGACAAGGATGATTTCTAAATGTTGGGTACTTGTACGCTCTGAAAACCTAATAGTCCTTGCTGTTGTCACTCCAGTGGGGAGGTGGCAATAGCCTGGCCTTCATAAAGGCTCTGCTTGTTCAAGGTTTTGGAATCAGATTCCTGTATTTAGATATGGAGAATTACAGAAGAGCTTCAGTGAGATGTGAGGTGTTTGAGAAGAAACAGAACAGGGATGTCCCAAATTGTAGCCCAGAAGCCCAGTGGCAGCCTGGGCTGCAGCAAAAGCAGCGTGGCCAGCAGGTGGAGAGAGCTGATTCTGCCCCTCTGCTCTGGGGAGAGCTCACCTGCAGTGCCGTGTCCACCTCTGGAGCCCTCAACACAGGGAGGACATGGACCTGATGGAGAGGGTCCAGAGGAGGCCACAAAGATGATCAGAGGGCTGTGGGGCCAGGCTGGGAGAGTTGGAGCTGCTCAGCCTGGAGAAGGTTCTGGCAAGATCTTAGAGCTGCATTTCAGTATCTGAAGAGGACTTAGAGGCAGGCTGGGGAGGGACTGTTCAGAAGGACCTGTGCTGATGGGATGAGGGGTGGATGGTTTGAAATCCGAGCAGGCTACACTGAATTGCGCATCCGGAGGAAGTTCTGCTCAGTGAGGGTGGTGAAATCCTGAAACAGGTTGCACAGGGATGTGGTTGAGTCTCCATCCCTGGAGACATTCAAGGTCAAACTTGATGGGACTTTGAGCATCCTGATCTCTCTGAGTTGTTCTTTGGGAAGTGTTCAGCTGAGAACCAAAAAGGAGATGTAAAAACCTTGGAGAGAGACTGAGGAAAAGAGAAGTTAATGCAGCCAAATTCTTTGTGTAATGCAGCAGCAACAATTTTACATAATTTCCACAGGAGGAAACCTGCCCTGTGAATTTTGCTTTTCCATGTCAATTGGCTTTCCTTATGCTTCACCAAATGCCTTTAGCAGCACCTAGAATTAGTGTGGTAATGGAAGTTTAACGTGGCAAGAGGTGAAGGAGTTCAGTCAGGGCCAGAATAACGAAACAAACTCTTCACACTGACAAGGGAGAACCCTCCCTCCCTCCTCCTTCTCTGACTCCTGGGCTGTGGCACACGTGTTTGTGCCACCTCCTGATGCAGCATGGTGCTTGTCTGCTGTGCTGGATGGGCTGTTTAGAGTCACAGAATCATTTAGGTTGCAAAACACCTTCAGGATCACCAAGTCCAACCATTAACTCTACTGCACCCACCACTAAGCCATATCTCTGAGCACCACATCTGCAGGGCTTTTAGATGCATCCAGGGATGGTGACTTCAACACCTCCATGGGCAGCCTGTTCCAGTGCCTGACAATCCTTTCAGGGGAAAAAAAATTCCCTCATGTCCAGCCTAAAGTTCTCCTGGTGCAGCCTGAGGGTGTTTGCTTTTGTTCTGTCAGAAGTTATTTGGGAGAAGAGACCAACACCCAGCTCATGACAACCTCCCTTCAGGCAGTCAGGGCAAGTTTACAGGCCACACTGGCCTGAGGGAATTGTCCTGCAGTCAGACTGAGCTAAACTGCTCTGGATTCTTGACTTTGGGACCATCACTATTCTCTATATCCTGTTTTTCTTCACCATCTTTTCTTTTATCACCTACTTGGTAGGCAAATAGCACTTTGCCATCTGTTTGGTGTTTTGGGTTGGCATCAGTCAAGCTACTGAGCCTGAGCAGGTTGTGCATGCCCTGGATGTTGGCTGGGCATGGCCAGCTGAACTCCAAAGGTGCAGTGAGCCTCAAGTGCCAGCCATGCCTGTATCTGCACAGCAGGTTGGATGCAGTCCATATGCATCATGTCTCTTCAACCTGCACTACAGAAGAATCAGGAGGAGAATCATGGCAATCATAGAAGCACAGGATCCCAGACTGGATTTGGTTGGAAGAGACCTTTAAAGCTCATCTAGTCCACCCCCCATGCAGTCAGCAGGAACATCTGCAAGTAGAGCATGTTGCTCAGAGGCCCCAGACAACCTGGTATGGTTCCGGGGATCAAGCATCTCCCACCTCTCTGGGCAGCCTGGGCCAGGGTCTCACCACCCTACTGCTAACTATGGGCATCAGTTTGCATTGCTCCCCTAACTGGGCCAGTCTCACTGTGTGCTGCACTCAGGACTGCCTTCAAGCAAGTGGCCACAACAAAATGTTGTCTAGGCAGAGCTTTTTTGGTTTGCCATGTTCAGGCCTTGCCGTGCCAGTGATTGTTCCATACCATGGGGAGTTTTATGGGTAAGAATCCCCACAGGAAAATAAAACTGCCTCTCATTTTGCTTGCCATGGAACACAGCTCTAGAGCCTCATCCTCTAAGTACTTTGAATTGAATCCTCAGCTGGTGCAAATTGTCTCCACTCTACAGAGAGCTGCTTTTTCAGCCTGCCAGCACTCCCAGTGGCTTCACTGGGAGCTCTCTCTACTGCTAGTCAGCAGGGGAGATTTAGACTGGAGATTGGGAAGAAATTCTTTCCAGTGATGGTAGTGAGACACTGGAACAGGTTGCCCAGGGAGGTCGTAGATGCCCCCTCCCTGGAGGTGTTCCAGGCCGGGCTGGATGAGGCCTTAAGCAGCTTGATCTAGTGGGAGGTGTCCCTGCCCATGGCAGGGAGTTGAAATTGGATGACATTTAAGCTCCCTTCCAACCCAAAGCATTCTGTGAATCTATGGAAAGCAAACCTGCAGCAAACAAGTCTGCCTTGAACCTGTTTGTCAGCACAGATAGATCTTGCCACAAAGCAGAGAACAAATTTTCTGTGAACTCTGTCCCCCTTGTAACTTTTTCTTTGCAGTCCTCAATATGTTTTTGCATTTAGGGACTGCAGAGACCTTCTGTAGCTGTGCTAACACATGTCAGTTCTCCTGGGTTAGACTAAAAAGCTGTTTAGCCTGGTAAAATTCCTCACAGCTGTTAAGCAAAGATTGTGTTGGATGAGGGGCATGCCCCATATGTCAGAGGGGGCACGTTCACATGCTGGTGGGGTTTCACGTTTTAATTTTGCTCTCTAAGCCCACAAATAATAAAGACCAAACTGGGAGGCTCCTGTGGCAAAATGACTGCAAATACAGCAGGCTAGGATTGATTTTAGTTTGATGGCTGAGGAAGGTTTTGCCTTCCTAACCCAGGAGCACAGAAATGAGTGAGCTGCCTTATCCTTTGCCTTGTGCAGTCCTGTTGGCCCCAGTTCTGCAAAGGCAAGAACGTGCTCAGCTTTCAGCACAAGGGCTGTGGTTAAAAGCAGCTCTGTCTGCCTGAACAGAGCTGGCTCCATGTACTTGGGTATGAATCAGAACCAGCCAATGGTTTGGGTTGGAAGGGACCTTTTAAGGTCACCTAGTCCACCCCCGCTGCGGTCAGCCAGGACATCTGCAACTAGAACAGGTTGCTTAGGTCTCCAGACAACCTCACCTTGAATGATGCCACAAATGCAACATCTCCCACCTCTCTGGGCAACCTGGGACAGCTTCACCACCCTCAGTGTAATGAATTTCTCCCTTCCCACCAGTCTAAATGTTCCTCTTTAAGTTTCAAACCATCCCCCTTTACCCTGTCACAACACACCCTGCTCTCAGATCTGTCCCCAGCTTTCTTCTCAGTCCCTGTAAGCACTGAAAGGCCACTAGAAGGTCTCTCTGGAGCCTTCTCTTCTCCAGGCTGGACAACCCCAACTCTCAGCCTGGCCTTTCAGCAGAGGGCTTCCAGCCCTCCCATCATTGCTCTCCTCTGGACACACTCCAACAGGTTAATGATGGATTTAATTTAAGATAATTTTGGTCCCTTTTGGGGGCAGTTCCCTTTGCAAGTGATTCAGAGGGTCACTTGCTATGAAATGGGACAGGAAATCTGAACTGCTCATTTATAGCAATTCAAAGGGGGGTTAATTATTAACAAGAAACATACTGTTCAGGGTAAAACAAAACCACCAACATGTCTGGGTAGCATGTTTAAGCTAATTCAGGCTGACTAGGAAAGGAGAACTATCTTGGGTGAAGGAGGGAGGCAGAAGCAAGCCTAAAGCTCTCAGGAGCTGCACAGAACAACCAGTGCCTTGGTCATTGGAATCATCTCCCAAGGGAAGCAGAAGGGTCCCCTACACTGGGCACTCTGAAGGCTCAGCTTGGCAGGGTACTGGGCCAGCTCATTTCAACTCCACTCTCACCTAGAAAGGTTGGAGCAGATGGACCTTGGGGTCCTTTCCAACCTGGCATTCTGGGATTCTGTGATTGTATCTCTGAGGTGGTGGCTTCCTAACAGCAGAGGAGCATCTACCACTGCCTCAGGCAGAAAGCAAGAGTGTGACCACACCTGGTGTATGGGAAGCAAACGTTCTGGGAGCTGCTCCCAGGCTTTGTTGGAACATGTCTAGCTCTCTGCAGCAGGCAAACACCAGCAGAGGGGCTCGTTTTACACGTGTCCCGCTTCCACCCAGGTGTGGGGTTGGCTAGGGGAGGTCACAAATGTCATTGCCCTGCACCCACCTGCATCTTGGGACCCTCCTCTTAAATGAGAAGAGTGGAGTCCCTCCACTGGGCAGAGAAGTGCCTCGGTGAGCAGGGACTGAGCTGAGAAGGGACAGGACTGAGCAGAGTTAGGGCTGGGCTGGCTCAAAGTAGGACATCTCTTCATTCTCTTAAACTCTAGTGTGAAACAGTAGCAGAGCCTAAACAAGGAAGGGTGGTTAAAAATGACTCAGAGGAGGGAAAAAAGCTCAGTTTGTCCTTCCCTAACTTTCCCAGCCTAGGAGCACTTATTTGCGTAGTTTAATTTAATTTATGAACTTAGCTGTGATCTCATCTGAATGAATCCTGGGAGCAATATTAAAAGGTTTTATTTCCATTCTTCTTTTTCCTAATCAGAAAATCATCTCCAATAAAAAAGAAACAAGATTTTAAATATTTAGGAGCTGAGTTTAGGCTGGCAATAGACAAGTGGTTTATAGGCCAAAGCTGTCAAATATTCTGCCTAATTTTACATCCCAGATTTGCCTCTTCCATTAAGAAGCCACTACACCTTTGGGTGTTAATGGGAAACACAGGCCCTTGCTGGTTTGAAGTCAAACTATGTACAAATACCAGGTCCAAATAGAGAACCACAGAATTGTCTAGGCTAGAAAAAGACCTTCAAGGTCAAGTCCAGCTATTAACGCAGCACTACCAAGCCTGGTGCTAAACCTTGTCCCTCAGCACCACATCTACACAGCTTTCAAATGCTTCCAGAGATGAGGAGGGCAGGTTCAGACTGGAGATTAGGAAGAAATTCTTGACAGTGAGGGTGGGCAGACACTGGAACAGGTTGCCCAGGAAGGTTGTGGATGTCCCCCTCCTTGGAGGTGTTCAGGGCCAGGTTGGATGAGGCTTCAAGCACCCTGGGCTGGTGGGAGGTGTCCCTGCCCATGGCAGGGGGTTGGGACTAAATGATGTTGAATCTATGATGATTCAGCCACTTCTGTGGGCAGCCTCTTCAGGGCTTGACAAGATGAGTCTGATCAGTTAATTAGTTCTGAATCTTGCTTTAAATTTCCAGAATGATACCTCTAAAGTTTCCTGCTGAGGACATTACACTGAAGCACCTTCTTTTTGGGCTTTCATGAGTCCCCAAGCTCTGCATCTCGTCCCTAGGTTTATAGGCCACATCCAGCCTGCCCTTGAATACCTCCAGGGAGGGGACATTCACAACCTCCCTGGGCACCCTCTTCCCGTGTCTCACCACCCTCACTGTAAAGAATTTCTCCAGTTCCTGGCATGACTTCTCCATTCCCAGGCACACCTTGGCACAACACATATCAAGCAGGACAGGTTTTGGGCAATGCTTGGCTCCTGCTCTGTGGGAAGGCTTCGTTGGAAGTCTTTGGTCCAACCTTTATCAGATCATTCTGGATTGCAGATTTCTGCTTGTGGGATGAGTTCTGACATCCATGTGACAGATGAGCTACAAAATCTTTCTCTAAATTTGTTTTATTGCTTTTGTCTGATATAAATTGCAGGAGGTTTTACAGCCTCCCTTTGAAATTCCCCAAAGGTAGGAGCAGTTGGAATTGAAGCAGGCTATGTTACATCCCCCACACAGCAAGAGGTTACAGTGCACAAGAAATTGCTCTGACTGCATCCTTCAGTGTGATACAAATAAAAGATAAAACAAATTACAGGAGGACAAAGAGGGAAGGAGGAAGGTTTTACATGAGTTACAATGAGGAATGAATTAATGGCTTCAGCTCCAACGTGACAGAAATGAATTGTGGAATTCCCACCTTGAATTTAAGGATATGGCTTTTGACAGGTTGCTGAGAGCAGATTTTGACAAATTCCTCCAGTTTTCCCACTTAATTACTGCTGGATCACTTAGATGGCTAAATGCACCCTATGAGCTGAGGAGGTAAATGCTGATTTGGTGCCTGCAGTGTTGCACTGCAGCTAATTGTTTGGCTTCAGGTGGAAGTCGTGTGCTCTGCTTTGAGAAGGGTTGTAAAGAGTCTGTCACCTTGGATTTCCTGAAACCCAAAAGGCTGTGTCTGGACACCTGCTAATGTTGATGAGGAACTCTCTGCTCCCTTTAGTGCAAATGCATTGGGCCACAATTAGAAATAGCTGTGGTTCTGATGCTCTAAAGGAGAACATTCAGTGTGACACAAAGGGCTTGGCTCAAACTCCAACTCCCTCCAGGTAAATAAACCAAGGTGTTACTAAGGCAGCGTTGATATGTAGTAAACAAGAAATAAGAGCAGGACTCAAACCATGTGCTGAAAGCCCTGGGAAAAGGAAGGAATCTGATGTGGATCACTTTGGTAGATGGTGCTAAATTTGGCCCAGGATGGTTCTTATCATTGTGGGACTGACTGATTGGAAATGTTCCAGGGTCTAGACCAGCATGCCACAAGCATGGACTGGCAGACTCATAGAATGGTTTGGGCTGGCCGGGACCTTTAAAGGTCATCTAGTGAGCAGGGACACCTTCAACTGTAGCAGGTTGCTTAAAGGCTTGTCCAACCTGACCTGGTATGGTTTCAGGGTTAGGGCATCTACCATTTCTCTGGGCAGCCTGGGCCAGGGTCTCACCACTCTCAGTGTAAAAAATTTCTTGTGTCTAGTCTGAATCTCCCTCTTTTTGTTTGGACACATCACCCCTTGTCCTGTCACACCAGGCCTCCAAGTCAGCCCCTTGGAGCTCTGAATGCCTCTCTTAAAAGCTAAGGAGAGACTGAAAAGGTTCATGAGCCACGTGAAAGCATCTTCCAGCCTGCTGAGTGCTGAGGGGATTTAGCTTCTCCTTCAAGTCAGTGGCAATCAAGGATTTCCACAGGCGTGAGGGCCAACCAGCCTTGATCCTGCTAAGCCTCACTTGAAGAGGAATCTTCATTCACTCACGTCCTGCTGACTTTGATGGAACTGCTCACACGTGTAAGAGTCTGCAGGATCAGCAACCCCTCACTAGCAGGGGACTCACGTAAAGCTGAATGGCAGCTGTAAACAAACACAACACTACAGACCCTGGTGTGCTGCTCTGCTCCTTTTTGGACACACTATCCTTATCTTTGCCGAGGCAAAGTCTTCCCTGCTCTCTTTGCATCACACAGATGGGAGCAAAAAAAGCTGCAGAGCTGCTTTCTGCTGACGGGAGTCCATCACAGGAGCATTGCTATTAGTCTTTGCTAGCCATCAATGTCTGGAGATTTCACAGGCAAGTTGCTAGTGATTGTATTGAAAGGGTTTGTGTGTGGGTGGTGGAAAATATGGTGCTTGGCCTCTGGTGCCAAACTCTCAGGCAATATCAGATGTCTTTCCACAAGTGATGAGGCAGAATATGTTACTTCAAGTTTAATATTCAGAACTTTGTCTGCCTTGCTGTCAAAAAAGCTTTACATGTGGAGGGGATTGCTGCCTGCAGGAAGGGCAGGATTCAATCCCTCGGCACAGGAGCAGACGTGGTGTTGCTTTGATGGGGAAAGGTGCTGGGAAGTGGTTCTTGCATTGTTTACATTTCAATTAGTCTCCTCAAATGCCTTTTTTCCTCTTCTTTATATAGCAGCAATTTTGTTGTTCTCTCAGTAACACCTTAATTTTAGACTCTGTGTGGTTGACTTTCCTGTACACACTAAATGTACACAGAGTCAGGTGCTTGACTTTTCCTCCGTGCTCAGTAGACACTTTCCTGTTTGTTTTTACTGGTTGCATTACTTTGCACTGTTGAAAACATGGGAGAATTGAAACTGCTGAGTTGTGTCCCTGTTTCTGCTGGTGTTTCTTAGGGTTTTGTTATGAAATGAAGCTGTCTGTAACATAAATGTTGAGAGAAAAAGGCAACAGATTTGACAAGGAGAAAAGAAACCAAGGGAGAATGGAGATCCTGAAGGGAAAAGGGGGTGGAAAAGGTCTTGGAATCAAATGAGAATAGCAGAAATAAAGGCTAAGGATGGAAATGTGGCATGATATGTGTGCAAGCTGATAGACACTGGTCACAGTAACAGTGAATGTCAAGGAGAGATGGAGAGCAGTGGGAGGACCTGTTGGGTATTTTGCAAACCATTACCTTTGCATTGATGTGCTCCTTTAATGATGTGTGGTTCTTAGCTGCTCTGCTTCTCTAATGCTTCTGGAAGCTGCAGTGTCCTCCAAGGGCCATTCAGCACATAGCTGGCAGGACAACCTACTTTAAGTTACACTGTAGTCTTGGATGTAGGCATAAGGTGAAGTGATGGTGCTTGGTGCTTCCTCCAGGAAAGGCTTGTGGTGTATTCTACCTGTGAATAGAAGTTCCAGCCCTGGAAACATTGCAGGGCAGGTTGGATGGGGCTGTGAGCAACCTGATCTAGTTGTAGGTGTTGTTCAACCTGAAGAAGAGAAGCCTGAGGTG
Organism: Eubucco bourcierii; assembly: GCA_013396675.1. NCBI lineage: Eukaryota > Metazoa > Chordata > Aves > Piciformes > Ramphastidae > Eubucco > Eubucco bourcierii. The sequence continues at coordinate 1,011,108 of VWZE01019319.1, forward strand.
GACCTGAGAGCAGCCTTTCAGTGTTTGAAGAAGCCAACAGGAGAGCTGGGGAGAGGCTTTTCACAAAACCATGGAGTGACAGGACAAGGGGGAATGGCTTCAAACTGCAAGAAACTCAACTGAGGTGAAACATTAGGAAGAAATTTTACCCCATGAGGGTAGTGAGGTAGCAGAACAGGTTGTCCAGAGAAGCTGTGCAGGCTGGAAGCCTGGCAGCGTTCAGAGCCAGGTTAGATGGAGCCTTGAGCAACGTGATCTAGAAGGAGATGTCTCTGCTGGTGGTGGTGGAGGGGACCGTAAGGTCCCTTCCAACCCAACCCACTCTGTGATTCTGGGATCTGTGCATTTAAAGACAAAGTGTTGTGTATTTCTCTCTGCAGCAAAGCATATTGCTGATTAACCACTGCTTTCATAAACTACAAGTGGGCTATTGAAGCTGCTTCACTGCTGGTTAATGTTCTGTATTGTGCTCTCTCTTTTCTCCAGCACCTAGCTAGTGCTTTGTTTTTATTAGAAATTCACCTATCCTTGTCTACTGAGGAGAAAAGAAATTACCCTACAGAGCCCTACAGCCCATAAAGCGGCAGAGATTCCTAAATAAGACTGGCCCCAAACCGAAAGCTCTTGTGTGCCTGGGCCGTAATGAAATGCATGACTACAGGAGATAATAATAATTGCAGCAATAGCTCGTTACAGCTCCCAGATGATTTGGTGCTGTCAGGAGTGCACTGTCCTCTGACATCCCAAGAGGCGAGCAGCATCACTGACTGCAGGCCCTGATTGGTGTGGTGAAATATTGCTGGCAAAAATTAAAAGGTCTTGGTGTCAAAATAATTCATGATCTGCATATCTTCCCTTCTGATGAGCCGGCTGATAGCCGGATTAGCACGATAATAAAACTGATCAGGCTACAGTTAAACAATTTGAGCTGGAGAGCTGTTCATTTTGTAGGTGTCACTTGTCAGATCAAGGGGTCAGAGCGGGATGGAAAGCTCTCCCCAGTAACCTTCCGGATGATTTGGATCTGGAATGTTCTTCATGATTTGTCCAAAGTTCTCATCACGCCGCTGCCGGGTAGCATTACTGCGGCAGGCTGTGTTCTGACATTCAAATCCTGGGAATGACAGGTTATTAGGAGAGGGGAACTGGCTGTACATACATTAAGCCTCCATATCTTTGACCTGTAATTTGAACTGATAGTGATATTGTAATTGAGTGAGTAAAAAAAGGAATTTTTTATTAAAACACAGGAAGATGAAGCAAACGTTTCTGTGCAGATTTATGGCTTCATAAAAGAAGCTTTTCTTTTTTTCTTTTTTTTTTTTTTTCTTTCTTTGATGAGGATTTATTTTATGGCTCTGGAAATGCTGAGCTCTGTGCTTACTATTTATTTTATGGAACAGTTCTTTAAAATAAAGCAGCTTCCCCATATATATATTTTTCCAGCCTGACTTTCGGTGAAGCTGAAGAGAGAGCCTTTTCCTATGGGAGTTCATGGATTTGAGTGGTTCAAGGATTATCCCAATAACGTGGACCTAGGAAAATATTGCACCCAGTTAATGCTCATTGCTTCAGAGACCCCTAATGTCCTTTCCTGACACCTTATTGCAGGCTATTAGTACACAATGGCTCTTCAGTCATATGGTTATAGGGAGTGGGGCAGAGCTGGGCTATCAGGGTAATTGCCTCCCGTGCTGCAGTGTTACACACTTGAGTAACTAATTTAATGGAATGTGTTTTCCTCCTCTCCCACACAACCCTGCCCTGGCAGAATTCCCCTCTGGGGCCCCCAGCAGTGTGGGATGGGTGAAGAGTGGCACAAGGGCTCTTGATTTTGCAGAGATGGAGGCTCAAACAGACCCAGCTCCCTGCTAGCAAAACAACCTCTGAACCCAGCAAATTAATTCAGGATACAAAGAATTAGCCACTCCTGGTGCAACCAGACCGCCAATGCTTGCATGGCCTTTTGTGCTTTCTGAGTGTTATGGCTGCCACCTGTTTTTTGTGAAACAGGACAGTTTGGCATAGCTGCAGCACCTGAATAGCTCAGGTACCTGAAGGGGGCCTGCAGGAAAGCTGGGGAGGGATTTTTTACGATGACTTGGAGTGATCAGATGACAGGGAATGGATTGAAACTTGAGAAGGGGAGATTTAGACTGGAGATTAGGAAGAAATTCTTGCCAGTGAGGGTGGGGAGACACTGGCACAGGTTGCCCAGGGAGGCTGTTGATGCCCCCTCCCTGGAGGTGTTCAAGGCCAGGTTGGATGAGGCCTTGAGCAACCCGGGCTGGTGGGAGTTGTCCCTGCCTGTGGCAGGGGGTTGGAATTTAAAATCCCTTCCAACCATCTTCATGGGCCCCTCTGGACACGCTGCAGCAGCTCCATGTCCCTCTTATGCTGGGCACACCCTGTGCGCTTGGGTCAAGTACAAGAGAACTGTGTGGGCTTCCTCTGATGAGTCCAGCTCAGTAAGGAACCTCTATTACCAGAACTAAACCTACCTGTGGGGGGCTCCCTGGACCCCAGTGGATGACAGAATGGTCTTTAGCCATAAACTCTTTGTGTAGTTTTGGAAGGACACCAACTTTAGACCTTGGAAGTAGTTTTGCTCTGCTCTGTGCCGTTAAGATATATGTGCAGTTTGCTTTGTGATGTTTGCCCTCGTTGAATTACTGCTGCATCAAGCTGCTCATCCCAATTCAATTAAGTTCAACTTATTGCTGATTTTGGTGCTTTTTGAAGTCAGCTGCAGCTTTGGGGATGTTGCTTTCTCCACACACTGAGCATGCTCATTGTCTAGGCTGAACCAGGGTGTACTTGAGGACTGCTTTTCATAGATTCGTATCCACAGGATGGTTTGGGTGGGAAGAGATCGTGAAGATCATCTAGTTCCAACCCTCTTACTGACCTGTTTGCTGGCCTACCATATGTAGCCTTTTTTAAAACTAGTTAGTTTGAAAATGGGAACTGGTGGAAATTAATGAAGAGTTTGGTTATATGCCACATCAACCAGAAGAGTTTAGGAAGATCTTGGATGAAGCTCAGGAGCAAGTTCACCTGCTCCTTCTCTCGGGCACAGAAGGTCATTGGTGCTAGGCCACTTTTATGGGAGGTTGTGGTGGAGATAGTTGGGCTTAATGCCCTGAGGGTACTTCCAACTGTGGTACAAAAGCAGCACTGACTTTTCTTCCTGGATTTTTCTCCCTGGTAAGAATCAGGACACAAGGGCCTCAGTTTTTTCGTGTCACTACAGCTCTGTTTAAAATTATCTAACATGTCCCAGTGGGATTTTTGGGCTTTTTTAAACCCTTAACCTAGTGGCTTTCCAGAAGTTTGAAAGAAAAAGGCCAACAGCTTTTGAGGAAAGGCTGTTGAAAATCCCCAAACCTGCACACCCATCAGTGGGATGTTTCCCCTCTTGGTTTATCACCAATTCCCAGAGAAGTTCAAGTTCATCCCTGATGGAGCTGAAGGGAGAGGCCAGGACGCTGTAGTGTTTGTGTTTCCAGTTCAAATGCAGTACAGGCTTCTTTGCATCTCTTACATTCCAGTGAAATCCAAACTGCTGATTTCAAGAAGCACAATTTCTTTCTCACACACACTATGTGAATAGGTCTCAACCTGCTTTGGGCAGCAGCCTACACTCAGAGACTTTTATCTGCAACAGATATCGGTGGGGAATAGTTGTTGGTATTTAACTGCACTTTGATCTGCAGCTGAGCCAGCTTGGGGCCAGGGCAGATCGCTGCCATTGTCACAGCCGTAGGGTCTGCACATACCAGTCCTAGAGATACAAGAAGCTATGAAAAGCAGGGGGAAGATGAGTTGGTTATTGAGCTAAAACCCCAGGAATTTATTGTTTCCACCGGAGCTGTACATTTTGGGGGTACCTCAGAAATAACTCAGCTCAGCCGATTTGATTCCCTAGCAGCTTTTATGTCTTTACCCCATTTTAATTTTTCATTAGAATATAATAATGGCCACAGGAAGGAAAAAAAAAAAAAAAAAAAAAAAATGGTCTGTGATCTATTTCATTATGTTCTCATCATAAGGGGAGAATCTGAAGTGGGAGAGCATCACTAATTTTTCGGCACAGTAATTTATTCTGCAGTATTTAAATGTTGTAATTTTCACACCGAGGCACATGCTGCCACATCTATCGTCCCCTGGACCAGTCTCTGTCTTGCTCTTTCCTTTTCATCTGTTTTGTTTTTGCATTTTTTCTCATAAATTCGACAGATGGCCTCTTGATGAATCCTTGATAATACTGTCATGTAAAGCAGCTAAGACTAGAAATCATCTCACAACAATTTTTCATTGCAAAGAGAAAATTGAAGGCAGACAAACATCGCTAAGTCCATAACGACGGCAACGAAATACCCTCTTCATGTAAATAAAGAGGACAAGCTTCCCTTCTAATGCTCAGACACTAATGCCACATCCTTTAAAACCTCTGGATCTTTTTTTTTCCCCCCTTTTTATGCTACATTTAATTCATCTTTCGAGCCTTGGGTTTGTTCACTGTATTGTTGGTTTCATATTCAGCGACGTTTTCCCCTTGCTCTTGATGTGCTCTCCCTCCTCCTCCTCCTCAGTCCCCCTCCTTTTAGGTCTTTATAATTGTGGATCAGGTGAAGTTTGCTTCCCCTCATTTCAAGGTCATGCACCACTAGGACCATTTTCCTGACTCAGAGGGCACGTAATTTCACAGCCGTGTACTCCTCATTAATCCACCCTGAGTGGGTGCTCAGGAAGTTCCAGATCACAGATTTGTTTTTGTCTTGTTCTCTGACTCAGTGCTTCACAAAAGGATTAGATTAACCCCTTTGGATTGTATTTATATCTTACTGCACAGGGATGGAAACAAAGTGATTTCTTCTCCCCACGTCACCTTCCCACCCCTGCCACCTCTGCACTGGGGACCCACAGGGTTTCTTCTGCAGCAGGCTCTGCTTAGTTAAAGTGAAGCTTGTGGCAGGGAGAGGGAATTGTTTGTTTTCTCTTTGGTCTCCTAATGCAGCTTTAATGCCTGAGTTTGCAGAGACTTGCTTATTCACTCTGAACAGGTTCTGTTAAACTGGGGGCTGCTGCAGCCCACTGCTGCTCAACCCAGGCTTGTCTGGACCTGGATTGTCCTGGGTCCAAACAAAGAACAAAACAAGGCAGCACAGTGACTACTGGAGGGGATCCATCCCTTCCCCCTTGGGAGTCTACCCCAAGCCCCTTCACCCAGGAGCTCTCTTCTGTCTCCATTTGCTGGCAACCTTCTAGGTGTTTGCTGGTGGAAGGGATCCCCTGCTCTCGGGGGGTGTCTGTGATCACTGGTGTGCCCTCAGCAGTGGGCATCATAGAATCATCATCTTGCATCATAGAATCACAGAATCATTTATGTTAGAAAAGACCTTTAAGATCATCAAGCCCAACTGTTACCCCAGCGCTGCCAGGGCACCACTGCACCATGCCCCTCAGCACCACATCTCCATGGCTTTGAAACCCCTCCAGGGATGGGGACTCTGCCACTGCCCTGAGCAGCCTGTTCTGGGGCCTGACAACCCTTTTGGGGAATGAGTTATTTTTCCACCCCCCTGTAATATTTATTCTAAACCTCCCCTGGTGCACCTTGAGGCCATTTCTTCTTGTCCTATTCCTTCGGTTTCTCTCAGAAGAGGTCCTAAATGACGATGTTCTAAGGAAGCAGAGAAGAGTTTGTCCCTGTGAACTGTATCCAAAAGTAGCTGCAGTTAGGGAGGCTCCTGCCCCAGCTAAGCTGTACCCCCAGATGCTGCAACCTGTTCTTCACAGAGGGCACACAAGAAGCTTTGTCTGGGTTTAAAGCTATGGGAAATCCAGGGTATTTTTGGTTGGCTTCTCTGGGCTTTGCTGAGGGAAGAGGGAAAGTCTCAGATGATCTGGAGAGGAAGTCTTGCTCCCAGCTGGGACCTGTGTCATGCTGGGTGCAATTCCCTGTGGTGCAGGTGGCTGCTGGCTTCCTTTCATGAGGCAGGATAATTTTGGACTACCTGTGGGGTATACAAGAAAATAGTCAACAACACGGAGTGACTTGTTCTGCATGAGAGGGGACACCACACTGCAGTTCCTCTGCAGCTGAGCTGACTGCAGCACAGGCAGATCCAGCCCAGCTCTGTTTAAAGCACCTCGCCTGGATGCCTCTGCTGGCAGAGAGACAGCTCCATGCAGGCTGCAGAGCCTTGCTGAGGAGCTCAGCAGACACTGGGGCACTTAGTGGCACAGAAAGCAGTGGGGCTAAGCCATTGTGTCCCCAGGAGCCACCCAGTGAATACAGCTCTCGCTGCCCAAACTGCGACAAACCTGTATAGGAGCACCCTGAATTACTGTCTTTGAAAGCCCCCCTGACAGGGTGCCCTTTGCTGTGAGAATGGGTTTTGTGCTCCCTATCCTGATCAGAAACCCCAGTGTCTTCCTGTGGAGTCAGAGAGAGAAAAAGCCATGACAAGAACATGTCCAGCATCTAAGTGGTGTAGTGGAGAAAGGAGCAGAGCAGAGGGAAGCAGGCAGCCTTCTGCCTCCCAGCTCAACAAAATGATACTGAAGGTGCATGAGGAGTCCTGCAGTCAGTGGAGAAGCTGCCTTGGCTTGATTTCTTTCCAGAGAGCTCAGCAGAAGGTGATGGGGGCTGGCAGAACACTGCCTGCTTGGAGGAAGGGAGATGAGAGTATCTTGTGTCTCAGCCCACTGATGCTGGTGGCTTTAGGCTTCTGTCTTGTGATGCGCTCAAGAGCTGTGAGTAGCCTGAGACAACATCAGCTCTGGCTAATCATCTCTTGTACAAGGCCTCAGTAGTGCTGAGAGGTAAGAGTGCAGTGTCCTGAAATGTCACAGAATCAGCCATTTGGGTTGGAAGAGACCTTGAAGCTCATTGAGTCCAACCCTTAACCCAGCACTGCCAGGTGGCCACTGCACCGCGTCCCTCAGCACTACATCTCCACAGCTTTGAAACCCCTCCAGGGATGGGGACTCCAGCCCTGCCCTGGGCAGCCTGGGCCAGGCCTTGACAACTCTTTCAGGCAATAAATTATTCTTAATGTCCAACCTAAACTTTCTCTGGTGCAACTTGAGGCCATCTTCTCTTATTCTATCACTCATTACTTGGGAGAAGACGCCTGGCTGCAACCTCCTTTCAGGAGGTAATTTCTGTTACAGATTTTCATGGCAAACACCACTCCCCTACACCCCCAAAGTTAGTTGCTGTTTTCTTCTTCATGGCCCTTTCTAGTTCCTGCTCTATTTGTTCCTGCAGGCACCTTGTTCACAGGACATTTGTTCCTGGGCTTTTTTGCCACGAGCAGGAAGGAAAGAGCATTGGCAGGAGCATCAGCTGCACTCTAGAAAAAAATTTTAAAAAGAAAGAAAGTTTTGGGAAAATCCTTTCTCCCTGCTGAACAGAAGCCAAGTAGGTAGCATTGCTTGGAGCAGTCTGGGAGGTGAAATGGATTTTGGCTTTGCAGGCTCTCCGGGGGTCACACTCTTTCTGCTGAGGGAATGAATGAGCTGCAGGCATTGCTGCAGTGCAGAGCTCAGCCCATGCTTGGATCTGGGGCTTCTTCCCCGAGCTCAGACAGGGCACAGGTGAAGCAGAGCCCTCCCAGCCCCTGCTTGGTGGTCTCCCCACACGAGGGGTAGTGCAGTTGCTGTCTGGAACCCTGAAAATTTCTCTTCCTTCCTCTTTTTTTTTTTTTTTTCAAATTTTATCTTTGATTTTTTTAGAGCACTTAAGCCCAACTGCTAATGGAATGTCATGATTTTAAATAATTTACATTTCCATCTGGTTTGAAAAACACCAGGTGGAGATTGCAGATTAGGCTGAGTCTAAGTGGAAGGAAATGTTTGTTTAAAATATTAAAGCTAAAAACAAACATTTATGTGAACCACATTTTTGCTGTCCGTTGTGCTGTGCTCTCCTCTCTCCTCTCTTCTCTGCCACCACTTTCAATCTGCAGGCACAGTTTTGCTTTTAACTGGGTGTTCTGCAAGTGTTGCCCATCTCTGTGCTCGGGGGAGAGTGGGGTACAGGAGGTGAGGGGAGCCCACCCTCAAGGGTGAAGGAGTCAGGGGTTGAAGAGTTTCTTCAGGGAGATCTTTTGCTCATTCCATGTGTTCCTTTCTGCTTTTCCCCAGACCTTGTTAAATTGCTTACTTGGAGGTGGAAATAATTTTGAAGCTGGGTTACAGATGGGTGGTTTGAAGGGAAAACTGCTCCCAAAGACTGCTGAGAGCTGTGTTAGGGTAAGGAGTGAAGGTTTGCTGGTGCACAGTCCAAACCACCCACAAGGACCAGAACTTTCCTTCTCTCCCACTTGCCAGCTGGCAAGCTTTGGTTTGAATTGGGGGGTTTGTAAACTCTGGTTTGTAAAACTACTTCTAATACTTGAGCCTTGGCTGCTGGCTCCTTGAAGCACTTTCCCAAGCATCAGGCAGACATGACCTCCTCACAGTGAGGAGCTCTTCTCACAGCACTCCTCCCAAAGCTCCTCTTCCACCTTTCTCTTGATGCTTTCACGTGTGGCAAATTCCAAAACTCTCAAGTGAAAATCAAAGGCTTCAGAAACA
>VWZE01019319.1:1019724-1057738 GCA_013396675.1 Eubucco bourcierii
CCCCCCCCCCCCCCCCCCCCTTTAAATTAATAATTTTATAGAATCACAGAATGTTTGGGATTGGAAGTGAGCTCAAAGCTCATCCAGTTCCAACTCCTCTGCTGTGGGCAGGGTCACCTCCCACTACCCCAGGTTGCTCAAGGCCTCATCCAACCTCTCCTTGCACACCTCTAGGCAGGAGACATCCACACCCTCCCTGGATAGCCTTCTCCAGTGTCTCACCAAGACAGCTGCTGTTTGTTTGTCTCCCCCACCTATTGTTTTTACCAGCAGCTTTCCCCATACAGCCTCCTGCACGGTCTCTGCAGTGGAGGCAGAGCTGAGAGCTCTTCATCTGCACACATGAGAGAACCTGCATTGGCTCCATTTACATCTTGACTTTCTCCAATACTGCAGTGTGCAAGGAGGTGACTTTAAATGACTTTCTTCTTGTTTCTATACACACTAGGGAAAAAAAAAAGGAGTAAATCTCCCCCAAATAGTCTCTAAACAATATCATTAAAGGTAAGTAAACTAATAACATGTAGATTTCAGTGTTTGCTGGTTTGTGTCAGCCTCTGCTAATACAATGAATAATTCATCTCAAACTAGGAGAATGTAACATTTACATAAAATAATACTTTGCAAATTTATGGTAAGTACTAATTACTTGCCTTATTTGCCATGACTGTGATATTAAATATTCATAAAAATGTGATTATTTCTTTGATTTGGCAGGCATTTAGGTTTCTCTACAGCTTTTCACACTGCTAATTTTAATCCAGTAAATTATCTGGAAGAAAACAGTATGCAGCCTAAAAAACTGCTCAGAATTCACTCCGACATTGAGCACATTATGGACGTAATGATCCATCACAGCCAAACTTGGAGAAGGTCTTGCAAGAAAACTGAGAATTAAACAAAGAAATATGGAGGCTATCACCAGCATTTATCAGATATATTTATTAATAGGTTAGGATTTTAGGCACATTGAGAAAGTTTCAAAGTAATTAAAGGATCTGCTCTTACCTGGCTTCTTTAGGTGAAGTTTGCTTCGATTCTCTCTCTCTTCAGTCTGTTTCTCCTCTTTATTTGTGGTGTGTGGATGTTTCATCCAGTTAAAGGATCTGGATCTTGTCTTTTAAATGCAACTTGTGCTGATTTGTGACTGGCACTTATAAAATAAGCCCTGTGAACATCACCTGGGGTTCTGTCATATATACAGAATTAGCACTTTGCACTTAAGAGTAAATGCGAATGCACACATTGTGTCTAGAGCTGTGTATGTGGATTGTAAGGCTTCAGAGCTGCTCACATCTTCAGACCTTGCTGTGAATATTCAGCACCTGCTCCTGTCTCTCTGTCTAATGACATTTTAATTCACAAGAGTTAAATGTCTAACAATAAATAAGAATAAAAATAAAATATCTAACAATAAAGAATAAGAACAAAATAGCTAAGACTAAAGGATAAGAACAAAGTAGCTAAGATTAAGACTGAAATAGCTAAGAATAAAGAATAAGGATACCTGAGACTAAGATATCTAAGAATAAAGCAAGAGCTAAAGGGTGGGGGAAGAGGCTGGGGCCAGACTCTGCTCAGTGGTGCCCAGGGACAGGCCAAGGGGCATTGGTCACAAACTGGAACCCAGCAGGTTCCATCTGAACAGGAGGAGAAATTTGTTTGGTGTGAGGGTGCTGGAGCCCTGGAGCAGGCTGCCCAGAGAGGTTGTGGAGTCTCCTTCTCTGCAGAGCTTCCAACCTCCTGGGCAAGCTGCTGTGGGTCTCCAGGGATCCCTTCCCACCCCCACCATGCTGGCATTCAGGGGTTTTGCACAAGCTCCTCTCAGCTGCTCACTACCCAGGGCTGTGCCCAAGGCACCTCAGGGAGATGTCTCCATCCCTGGGTACCTCTTCATTGAAATCTTTGCCCATCAGTTAGATCTGTGTGAGTCTTTCAAAGACACGAGAACCTTTCAAACTCTGATTCAGAGTGAAACTGAGGAGTGGGTAAGTTGCAAACAGCACCAGTAACCATATGTAAAAATACAGAGTTCCTGTAGCACTGCTTAAAATAAACAGTTGGAAAAGGTTTGAAAATATCAATCTGCTGCTTTGATCTACAAATAACAAATGTGAAATGAAATGGAACTTTATTAAGCCTAAACAGAAGCAAACACATTTTGCTTTGGTTTCAGGATTTGCCTCAGGATTGCAGCAAGCCTTGCAGGTTTCTGGAGCAGAATTTGGGTTCCTATCAAATCCTGCTTAGTTGTGCCCTGAGCTTAGGGTATGGCCCCCCCAGCACTCCAGTGGTGAAATACTTTGGGGTGTTTTCCCCCACAGCAGAAGGTTGGGCAGAGCTGGGGGATGTGTACACAATGGGATCCATTGCTCCTAATTCTGGCTGTACAGAGGCCATGACTCTGTCACCCTCCTGGAGCAGATCTCTGCTCTCTTCCCATGGTTACAGGTTGCCTCTTTCTCTACAAGAGGATTTCATCTGATGAAATTTCTGCTCAGCAGCCCCCTTGGTTTGTAGGATGTTGTGTGAAGACTCCCTTGCTAAATCTGTCAAGTATCAGATAGGTAATATGAGTCTTGAAAATACAGATACCAAACCCTAGCACTGTGCTGCCAGGAGGGCAGGAGGAATGTGCAGCTCAAGGGGCACCTTCTGCATTTATTCTGCTGCAACTTCAGTCAGTCCAGGGTCTTGTATGCTTGTCTGAGTGGGCTTTTGTAGATTCATTGAATGGTTTGGCTTGGAAGGGACCTTGAAGGTCACCCAGATCCAACCCCCTTGCCCTGGGCAGGAAATCCTCTCACTAGCCCAGGTTGCTCAGGGCCTCATCCAGCCTGGCCTTGAACACCTCCAAGGAGGGGGCATCCACAACCTCCCTGGGCAACCTGTGCCAGTGTCTCCCCACCCTCACCGGTAAGAATTTCTTCCTAATCACCAGCCTGAATCTGCCCTCCTTAAACTTCAATCTGTTCTCTCTCATCCTGTCACTAGAAAGCCTTGTAGTTGTGAGAGAGCAGCCCTAATTCCCCTGTGTTGGAGTCCAAGTCCTTCTGCAGGCTTGCTCAGGTGGCTTTTACAGATAGAGTTGCTAGCACCTTGTCACCTGTGAATATACCATGTAAGTCCTTCTGAGGCCAGACACTGTGAAATGTCTTCTGTAGGTGAAAGGAAATCCTTTGGGTTTAGTTGTTATGACACTGTGAAATGGGGACAAGTGAAGCAGAGTCTTCAAATCCCCAAGTGCAGCCCTAATGGATCCTCTTCTGGTTGCTTTGTGCCTGTCTCGGGGTTCATTTCAAAAGAAGCATTTCCTGTGTGTCGAGATGAGCAGCTGTTGATCTGGGTTTGTATCCTCTGAGAGGAACATCACTGATCCCTTGAAATGGGCAGAGAACCCCTGTGCTGGGATCCTGTGAGCTGTGTGAGAGAGGCCACAGGCTGAAAGGCAAAGGGAAGCCAAGGAAAATGGCACACAGGAGGTCAAAGCAGTTCATATGGCTCATCGGCAGCTGCTGGCACCATATGACAGCTCTGAAGGCAGCTCCAGAGCTGTCTGCACAATATGTGGAGCTTACTGGGGACAGAGAAGCTGCTCATGGGATGTCAGCTCCCAGAAAAGAAAGCTGGTAAAGTTGGCACAGTGTTTGCTGGGCTGCAGGACCATGATACCCTTCAGTCCTGATCTTAATCCCAACGTGGAGACACCAGGAAGTGGAGCTGCATGTTCCAAAGGAGATAAGGGAAAAATGGAGCTGAGTGTTCCAAAGGAGACAGAAATGGAGCTGCATGTTCCAAAGGAGATAAGGAAAAATTTGGAGCTGAGTGTTCCAAAGGAGCCATGGAGGAAGTGGAGCTGGATGTTGACTCTAAGAAGTTCTCTGAGAGCACAACTAACTCCTAGCATGGGTTTGGTGCTGCTCACCCCTACATCTGCATCACCTGCTGTTTTGCTGTGGTTTTCTCCATCAGAAAGAAGCATGAAGAAGAAATCCACCAGGTTATTGCCCTGACTTTCATCTCTCTGAAGGGTTCAGCTGGCTGGAGTCACTCAAGAAACAAGTCTGACCACAACCTAGGGTTAGCCAGCAAGCATGAGACAATCATAGAATGGGTTAGGGTGGAGAAGACCTTTAAGATAAATAATTGTCTAACCATTAACCAAACACTACCAAGGCCACCACTAAACCAGGTCCCTCAGCACCACATCTGCATGGCTTTGAAATCCCTCCAGGGATGGAGATTCAAGAGTGGTCAGGGACTGGCACAGGCTGCCCAGGGAGGTAGTGGAGTCCCCATCTCTGGAGGTGTTCAAGAAACCTGTGGCCATGGCTCTTGAGGACGTGGCTTAATGGTGGTGTTGGGGTGATGGTTGGACTGGATGATTTAGAGGTCTCTTCCCACAGAAACAATTCTGAGTCTCTGCTTCTTATAAGTAGAGCCACCCAAGCTCATCAGCCTGCTGTGTTCTTGGTACCTGAGATCCTGACTTGCCTCAGCTCCCTGGTCTGACTGTGCAGGCCTGGTTTGTGAGGTGGAGAGCTCCTGCAATGCTGAGATGGAATGCTCTGTGTAAGTAGTTAATTTATTTCAACATGCATCTCAAGATGTACACCAGAGCCCATCTTGTGCTGTCCTGCTGGAAAGACAATCTGCCACAAGTCTGGACTTTCAGGGATGGTTTTGAGAAGTGTTGGAATTGCTGTGTGCAGAAATAGATGTGTTGCAAACTTCAATCACTGTAGGAAGCCTGCTGGAAAATGTGGCTGCTCAGTTAATGAATCTGGAGAGTCAGATGGGCATATTGAAAGGAGATTGGAGTCCACAGAAACTGCATTTCCACCTGAGGAGCTCAGTGTGACATCTGCCAGGGTTCATGGAGCATTATTTATATGTCTTATTTCTCACTTTTGCTCCCATCTCTTCACTTGAGTTATCTTCTTCAGCTAGAGAGGCAGGGAGACACCCAGGCAGGATAGCACCAGGCCCTTCTTGGTGATGCTTGAAGGTGCAGGAACCTCCATCCCACAAACAATTCCTTAGAGCCATTATCATTCCTGTTTAGGGAAGGAATTGCTTTCAGGCATCCTGCATCTCCTGTGTCTAGGTTGGGCAGGGCTGTCCTTACTGTGGAGACCCTTTGGGTTCACCCATGGGGCTGGGTATTGGAGAAGATAGCTTCAGCAGTCAGCTCCAGCAGCCAGGTCCAGCTGACACACAACAGTTTTCCTCTGTACCCTGAAAGTCTTCTGCTGGTGAAAATTCTCTTTAGCTTTAGAGAAGTAGAAATTCATCTGGAAATCATAGAGTCATAGAATGCATTGGGTGGGAAGTGACCCTCAAAGGTTGCCTTGTCCAACCCCCTTGCAGTGAGCAGGGATATCTTTAGTTAGATCAGGGTGCTCAGAGTCCTGTCAAGTCTGACCTTGCTTGATGCTCAGCAAGAGGTAAAGGGTGAGGAGCAACAGGATGGGGCCAGACTCTTGTCAGTGGTGCCCAGTGACAGGACAAAGAGCACTGGTCACAAAGTGGAACCCAGGAGGTTCCATCTGAGCAGCAGGAGAAAATTCTGTGGTGTGAGGGTGCTGGAGCCCTGGAGCAGGCTGCTCAGAGAGGTTGTGGAGTCTCCTTTGGAGAGCTTCCAATCCCCCCTGGGCATTGTGCTCCTGGGCAAGCTGCTGTGGGTGCCCTGCTTTAGCGGAGGGGTTGGGCTGGATGATCTCAGAGGTCTCTTTCAACCACACCATGCTGGGCCTCTGGGATGTGTGTAAATGAAAGGCTTTGGATAAAGGTTCTCACACAGGGTTGCACAGAGGAGTGCTGCACAGCAGCTGCAGCTGATACTTGCAGTTGCTGCTGGAAGCTACACTTTAGTCACTTTCTCTGGATGTCCTAAGGTGTGTGGCAAAGACATTTCTGATGTGAAGCATTTGAGTGGCTGGAGGGCTCTGCTGATAAAGACGTAGTGCACATACTCTGCTGCGGAGGTCTTTCTGGTGTGGAATTGATGGCTGATTACAGAGCAGCCTGAAGAGCTAATTGCAATTGGCAACCAGGAGATGAGGGAAGACTGCAGACAATTTTCCTCTATTTTTATACCCAGTCCTTGTGGCATTCACACTGCCTTCAGTGAGCTGCTTCTGGCCAGGACTGTCGATGATGGTAATCATCTGGATGAGCGGCTTGGGGGAGGCTGGGAGCCTGACCTTTGCTGTTGTCATCCTCCCCTCAGTGTGGGGCTGCACAGCACCCCAAAGCCAGAACAAGTGCTGTAATGAGGTGCTAATTGCAGATGGTTAATGGTGGTGCTATTGATGGTGTGGGTTTATGTTAATTGAAAATGGGTTATGCTGGGCTGTAACTCTAGCATCTAGCATGGTTCACACTGAAAGGAAGGGGAAATGTTGGGATGTCTTACTTCAGCCCCATATTGTGTGCCCTATTCTGTGTCTACCCAACCCAGTGCAGAGCACTGGAGAATCATTTAGGCTGGAAAAGACCTTTAAGATCAAGACTTTTAGCTCAGATTTTAACCCTGAAGAGTTTAGCTCTGAGATTTTAGAAGTTAAACTTTATCTTCTTAGCTGTGTTTCAACAGGCCTTAAGAAACAGTTGATGTAATCTCATTTCTGTGAGCCTAAATCCTCACTGTAGAGGAATCCCAGAGATGCCAGTGGATGGGCTAAGTGGCACGCAGACACTTTCAGTGGAGCCTCTCCCCAGAAGCTGTGTTGGCGAGGAGCAGCACTACCACTTGTGTTGTACCCCTCTGGGGCAAGAAAGGACTTGGATCCACGCAGAGCCTTTGAAGAGCAAAGAATCACAGAATGAGTTGGATTGGAAGGGACCTTAAGGATCATCCAGTTCCAAGCCCCTGCCATGGTCAGGGACACCTCCCACTAGACCTCATCCAGCCTGGCCTTGAACACCTCCAGGGATGGAGCATCCACAGCCTCCCTGGGTAGCCTGTGCCGCTATCTCCCCACCCTCACTCTGAAGAATTTCTTCCTAATCTCCAGTGTAAATCTGCCCTCTTCCAGCTTCAACCCATTCCCTCTTGTCCTATCACTGCAAGCCCTTGTACAAAGTCTCTCCCCAGCTTTCTTAGGCCCCTTCTCTTTGCAGTGCTGTGGAATATTCAGCCAAGCCCTCAGTGTCCCTTCCTCTGGGTCTTTGGGAAGAGAAGCTCTTCACAAGCAGCTGTTTGCAGTGCTGCCGCCAAGCTCCTTCCCTGCTCTTGCAGCCCTGGAGCTGAGGGTTACCAATAATTTATGGATGTAGAGCATCACAAATGTCAAAAAGCAGCCCCTTAAAAACCTGAACCTGCCCTCCAAAGGTTTAAATATTTCAAAATAGCATTGAAATGAGTTTCTGTTGCCCTAAATTCCTTTGTATTTTATCAAAGTGCAGGTTTCCTCAGGGAGCATGTGAAAAGCAGACAAGCATCTGAGCTGTGCTGGGAATAAAGAAGGGATTTGTTTGTACATGAGGAAAAAACCACAATTCCCATAAAGAATTTAAGCAAAATAGAATGTTTAAACCCAAATATCAGCAGAGGATCCCAACCCAAGCGGCAAACTACTCTGAGGGGTGAGACAATCAGTAGTGCAGGGGGTTCACTTCTGCCTTTGGATGATATCAAAGATGGACTTATCTAGTAACTGCTTTTGAATGTGGCTGCCTGGTCTCCTGGTGGTGTTTTGTTGGGCATTGTCAGAGGACAGAAGAAAGAGGCTGCACTGCTCTGCTTTCCAAGTTTGGCCAATGTTGGGACAGAAGCTTTTGGGTTGGTTTTGGTTTGTGTTGGTTTTTTCTTCCCCCTTCATTGCAAGGTCATCATTTGGCTGTCAAAATATTTCCTCTGCAATGTTTAGCAAATCTAGAGTGGATTTCATATTAAAAAAATGCTTTGAAATGCTTCCTTCACAGCTGTGTCCTGTGCCTCTGTGGCCAAGAAGGCAAATGGTCTCCTGGGGTGAATTAAGAAATGTGGCCAGCAGGTTCATAGAGGTTCTCCACCCCTTTTATGCTGCCCTGGTGAGGCCACGTCTGGAGTGCTGGGTCCAGTTCTGAGCTCCCCAGGTGAGGAGAGACAGGGAACTGCTGGGGAGAGTCCTGCAGAGGGTACAAAGCTGCTGAGGGGCCTGGAGCAGCTCTGTGAGGAGCAAAGCCTGAGAGCCTGCACAAGAGCAGCCCCAGGGGGCATCTGAGCAATGCTCAGCAAGAGCTAAATGGTGGAGGGCAAGAGGCTGGGGCCAGACTCTGCTCAGTGGTGCCCAGTGACAGGTCAAGGGGCAATGGGCACAAACTGGAATCCAGGAGCTTCCATCTGAACAGGAGGAGAAACTTGTTTGGGGTGAGGGTGCTGAAACCCTGGAGCAGTCTGCCCAGAGAGGTTGTGGAGTCTCCTTCTGTGGAGAGCTTCCACCCACCCTGTGCTTTGTGCTCCTGAGCAAGCTGCTGTGGGTGCCCTGCCTTAGCAGGGAGTTGGACTGGATGATCCCCAAAGGTCCCTTCCCACCCCCACTGTGCTGGATTTTGGTTATTCAATATTACAACAGCTCTGGTGTTGCCACAGTGTTGTGTTGCAGCCTGAAGCATGCTCAGCATCCTCTCACTTTGGGTTGGGGACGCCTTGAGCCCTGCACAGCTGGGCAGGAAGGCAGAGGCTGGCAGTGGCTGTTGGGCAGCCTGGGGATGCTGCCCTGGGCTGCTCCATCAGCATGGTCCCATGGTCCCACTGCACTGTAGCATCACCTGGGATGCCAAGTTCACCATCTGTGCAGGACCCATAAAATATCTGCCTGATTTTCTGCAATAAACACAAGCTAGAGGTTAATAATGTGGGGATGCTTGATTCCCTGCTGCTTTAGATGATTTCATGGGGAACCTAATGTGATAGGACTCCAGTTAGAGAGGTTATTGCCCTCATCAAACCACAGCACTTCTTTGCATTTCCTACCAGTTTCTCTGCCTTACACCTCCTTTTCCCCACACTGGCTGCAAATGAGTCTCCAAAATGATCCTACCTCAGTGGAGGCAGAAAATGTTGTTGCCAAGCTGGTGCCAGGGATCCTGGGGGGTGTCAGTGTCCTCTCGATGGCTGGTGGCTCCTTGACCACTCTTCCCTCTAGGGCTGGAGGATGCTCACATCTGCAAGCTGCAAAAGCTTGGCCAGCAATCCCTTACCTTGTGACCCCTTTCAGGTTGTCTAAGCAAGTGGGGATGATCTACCACCTCCCCTGGCCGAGTAACCTGCTTGCCTTACACTTTCCTCCTAGGGAATTGTGAAGATTAGCATGGATGCTTCTAAGTCAAACTCAGATGTATTTGGGGTTTATTTTTCCAACCAGCTGAAGCTAAAATTTAGCAGATAACAGCTACCATGTGTGTAGATATTCGCCAGACACCCCAGGTGCTTCTGGAAGATGATTTTCACATCTCTTTGTCCCTTTCTGTTGTGTATTTATGAAGCTGCAGCTGAAGACCACAGGGTCTGTATCCAGCTACAATCCAGAGAATCATGGAATGGTTTAGGTTGGAGGGGACCTCAAAGCTCATCCAGTTCCAACCCCCTGCCATGGGCAGGGACACCTCCCACCAGCCCCAGGGTGCTCAAGGCCTCATCCAATCTGGCCAGGGAGGGAGCAGCCACAACCTCCTTGGGCAACCTGTGCCAGTGTCTCCCTGCCCTCACTGTCAAGAATTTCTTCCTGATCTCCAGTCTAAATCTCCCCTGTTCCAGCTCAGAGCCCTTCCCCTCATCCTGCTGAAGCCATTCTAGCTGGAGCAGGGCAGGTGGAAGTGGGTCCACTGCAAACAACCATTACCAAGTGCTATCTGTGGTAGCAAAGTCAGTGAAGCAACCCCAGAACCTTCTGCCTAAAGGCATTTGTGGACCAGACACCTCCTGTTCATCAGCAGCTGCCCCAGCAAGGTTTGAATTGGCACATGGGGGTAAAACCCTCAAAGGCAACAAGTCAGGCTGGTGCTCGCTCTCCAGCTCATCATCACCTCTGAACCAGATTTGAGAATGCATTCTGAGATTTGAGCTAATAATGTGAATGACATTCAGAGAGATTGCCAAATGCTGGTAATTTACTTTCATTTTCACATTAATGTGGGCCCACCTGTGATGAATTGGAAACTAAATAAGCACATCAGTTTTAATTAGATATTTCAGTGGCTGGATCAGGTTAAACAGCAGCATTCATTCTTATCTATTAAACAGGCAGAGAGACTTCTGTCTTCCCACTAACTTCTCTCTCCTTCCAACTCACCTTCTTTGCATTGCTCTCCTCTCTTTCTTGCTGGACTATTTGAAAGGGAGATGATCTAAGCTGGTGGCATCCCAGGGAGTTAATAATAGTTACCACAGAACTGCCTGTTTGAGATGGTTCTCTAATTTATGCAGAGGTCAAGACAGCTCTCAGTGTTGTTTTACTCTGAGGAGCAAACTCAGACCCAAGCAATTGGAGTAAGTTCACAGTTCAGGCTTCACAAGTTGGAAATGGCTTTTTATTGACAGCCATGGACTTGTACCACTGCAGCTTTGGGATCTGGTTTCAGTTAACTGGTGACAATAAGAGGAAAAAAGCACAAAGGGGAATCCAGGAGGTTCCAGCTGAACAGGAGGAGAAACTGGCTGGAGCCTTGGAGCAAGCTGCCCAGAGAGGTTGTGGAGCCTCCTTCTCTGCAGAGATTCCAACCCCCTTGGCCATTGTAATCCTGGGCAAGCTGCTGTGGGTGCCCTGCTTTAGCAGGGGGTTGAAATCTGTGATCTTCAGAGGTCCCTCCCAACCTCCACAGCGTTTGGGTTCTGGGATTCTGATGTGGGTACCAGCTGGAACAGCTTCCACTGCTGGAGGGGCAGGGAGCTGCAAGAGGAGTGGAAGGTTTCCATGTTCTGTTGGAAGGACTCAGGCCAGCAGCCTGGGGAAGGCTTTTTTTTTTATTCCTGGCATGGGCACTGACAGGAAATCCTGCCTTGTGCCTCAGTCTTCCCTCTGAGGAGTCACTGGGAAGGCTGAAAGGATGCTCCAGCCCACTGAACACTCACTGTTTCTGTTGAGGCTACCAGCAAGCAGTTGTTGTTGTTTTCTGTTTCAGCTGACAGTCCTCCGCTCAAACAACAACAACTCCAGTTTCAGTCTTGAGGAGCTGGTGTCTGTTTGATGCTCAGATGAAGGTAGAGAAGATTTTGGTCTCGATTCTACTTTTCCTCCCAGGGTTTTGCAGTCTGATCTTCCCTACCAAGGCAGTTTTCAACAGGGTACTGAGGTCTGAGCTATGCTAAGCATCTCTCAAGCCATGTGGATAAGAAGGACATGGTGTAGTGGTGACCTAGCAGTGCTGGGTTAATGGTTGGACTTCATGATCTTAAAGGTCTCTTCCAACCAAAACCATTCCATGTTTCAAAGCAGCCTTGCAAGAAGAAGGGCAGCAGGTTGAATCTTCATCTGGGTTTTTTTGTGAGTCTGTAGCTTCTCAATAGATTGAATGACAGATTTCAGAGATCTGAAAGAAATCTGTGCAGTTATTTCTCTCCACAAACAGCATTAATTGAGGGATCTATTTCTAGAGACACTCATTAACAGACATTGCTGATGGAGATGTAACTGAGTGGGAATGGGTTTGGAACAAGAGCCTTCTTACCTTTGACTTCCTACTTGCCCGGGGGAGACCCTTGGAACAGCTTCTAGAAGAGCAGCTGATGTTGGTAAAGCTTCAACTTGCAGCTGGCTTTGTGTCTTTACTGCCTCTGACTCTGTCTTGCTGGTTGGTGTTTCTGGCTGAAATGTGCTAGTGGAAAACAGCTCTTCAGGGGCCTGCATCTCCATCATGGAATTGTTTTGGTTGGCAAAGATCTCTAAGGTCAAGTCCAACCCTCAACCCAACCCCACCATAGCCACTAAACCATGGTCCCAAATGCCATGGCCACACCTTTCTTGAACACCTCCAGGGATGGGGACTTCACCAACCTCCCTGGGCAGCCTGTGCCAATCCCTGACCACTCTTGCAGCAAAGAAACTTTTCCTAATACCCAACCTAGCCCTCCCCTAGCACAGTTTCAGGCCATTTCCTCTCATTCTATCACCTGATAGCAGGGAGAAGAGCCCAACCCCCACCTCACTGCAACCTGCTTTCAGGGAGCTGTAGAGAGCAATGCTCCATGTCCTTGGAGTAAGGGCCCAAAACGATGACCTCACCACAATGCTTAGCTGCCTGAGAGAGGGAAAACAGTTAAAGCTAAATGTAGGAAGCATCTTGAATTTTGTGCAGAGCTACTTCATGGTGTAAGACACTTGGCCTTGAACAGCTCCCTGCAGGGGAGATTGTGGATGTCCCTTTCCTGGAGGTGCTCAAGGTCAGGTTGGATGAGTCCTTGAGCAACCTGGGCTGGTGGGAGGTGTCCCTGCCCATGGCAGGGGGTTTGGAACTGGATGAGCTTTGAGGTCCATTCCAACCCATTCTGTGAATCCATGTGCAAGTGCTGTGTAAACCCTAAGGAGGATTTGTGATTCAGAGGAAATGCTGCTCAGGAAGCCACTGCCAGGGTAGGGCTGGTTCAAAATGTGTGAGCCACTAAGGGGTTAACTTCTCCAGGCAGATATTGACTCATCATATCATAACAAAACCTGCTCGAGCTGGTTAATGATGTGTCTGATACTTCAGCAAGTGACATAATGTTGAAATTTGGAATCAAAGCTGTCAGGAAATTGCTCCCTGCTCAAGCACAAGAGATTGGTGATGAAAACCTGTTGTAAGCTTCCTCTCCTGAGCCTCTCTGCTAAAGGGGCAGGAGGGACTCTTGCCTGGTGACATTTCTTCCTGATCCTTCTTGAAGTGCCACAGCTTCTCAGAAGTTTCTGGGGTGCTTTCCTCCCACGACTGCTAATAGGATACGGCAGCCCTGCAAAGGAGCGGAGTGCGGAGGGCTGCAGCTCTGGGGCTTATTTATGCAAACAGCAAATGTGATTTATTCCACCTCCTCCAAGATAAAGAGCTCACCACATGACAGTAAACTTAAAGGCACAGCCCTGCCCACACTGTAATCTTACTTGGCCCTCTTTAGGCTAGCAGCCATAATCCCTGAAGCCAGGGTTCCCTCCAGCTTGCTGCAGGGAGGTAAAGTCAAACATTGCCAGGCAAGAACCTGTTCTGCGTTGTCCCTTCCAAAGGCTACCACTGCAGTGGGTTAGCATCCATGCCCACTGTGGTTCCATTCTGTGTCATGAAGATTCATGTGTTCATAGAATGGTTTGAGTTGGAAGGGACCTTAAAGATCATCTAGTTCCAGCCCCCCTGCAAGTGAGGTTGAGAACTAATTAAGTGACCAGACTCATCTTGTCAGGCTTTGGAGCAGGTTGTCAAGCTCTGGAATAGGCTTCCCAAGGTTGAACCCATCATAGATTCAGAGAATTACAGAATGCTTTAGGTTGGGAAGGACCTTGAGGATGATCCAGTTCAAATCCCTGCCATGGGCCAGGACTCCTCCCACTCAACCAGGCTGCTCAAGGTCCCATCCAGCTTGGACCAGTGTTCACGTGTCAGTGCTTGCTCAGCTCTACCAACAGAGCCCTGAAAGGGTTTAAGCTATGTGATGGAGCTGGTTAGAGTCCTCATGCTCCTGTTCTCTGCTTGGTGCTTTCTCCAGTTGTTTACACACTCCAGTCCCATGGCGCTGGGGCTGGATCTCACCTGGCTATGACCAGCAGCAGCTGAGACAAAGCTCTGCCTGCCTTGGGTGGTACCAGCAACATGAGGGCTAAGTTTGAAATGTCTCACTCTCTGACTCCAACTCTACATGTCTGTAACCTGTGCACTTATCATGAAAAGGAATCCTTGTTAGGAAGAAGAAAGCAATCCTGTGTCTGCAGCAGTTATTTATAGGAGTTGCCAAATGGTACTTGGGGGATTCTCCGTTTGTAAAATCAACTAACAAGGGAGCAAATCCTCTATCAAAACTGTGAAACAGCTTCATGGTTCTTCCAGAAACACTTTGGTGGCACTGCAACTCTTGCTTTACTCCCTTCTTCCTAAGCCAGCCCTAGCTTTGTTTTTCTCTTTTGATGCTGATGTGCATTGCAGGGGAAGATTCCTGACTCTATTCTTCCTTTTGAGAGTGGTGAGACACTGGAACAGCTTGCCCAGAGAAGTTGTGGATGCCCCATCCCTGGAGATGTTCAAGGCCAGGTTGTCTGAGGCTCTGAGCAGCCTGCTCTAGTTGCAGATGTCCCTGCTCACTGCAGGGGGTTTTGGAACCAGATGATCTTTAAGATCTCTTCCAACCCAACCAACTCTGTGAATCTATGATACATTTCTAAGAGAGGAATCTGTTTTCAGCCTGGCATTTGCTGCCCCTCTCCTGGGGGCTTGTTCCAGGGGCTGCTGCCTCTGTGAGCCCCTGTGTGTTGGGGTTTGCCTGTTCCACCTAAGTTGTTATCTATGGCTTGCTGCTGAGGAGGGCTTTTGTCCCCCTTTTCCCCCAGGAGATGTTACCTGCTGGATCAGTTTGCTGAATGGGCTTGCCCTGCTGCCACAGGGTCTCTAGATCTGATGCAGAGCTGGGAGAAGGAGGCAGAAAATGCAGCCAGAAGAAGTGTCCAGGCAGGACTGTCCCTGTCAGAGGTGACCTGCCTTTGTCCCTGATGAAAGAGCAATGCTAAACTGCTCCCTGTGGCACTCCATTTCCTTTCCTTGCAGTCTGGGGATTCAGCTGGAGGAGACTCAGTCCTCCTACATCTGTGCTTATGGTGGGACAGATGGCTTGGCTGTGCCACAGCTGCTGAGCCACCCCTGGCATCTCAGGGAAGCCTGATGCCAGGGCTGGTTTTCCTTGATACACCCTGGTCCAGCAGCTGCTCTGGGAGCAGCCCAACCTTCTGTTTAGCAGCAGTGGGGCAGGCAGTGGTGGCTGGTAAAGCCTGCAGCTGCCCCAGAGTCCTGCCTGCTGTGGTGTGAGGGAGCTGTGGGTGCCCACGGTGCGTCCCTGTGGCTCTGGGGACCAGCACCCTCTCATCTGTGCCTCTCACCTTACAGATGCAGTGGGAGATCTTCTGGTAGGGAATTTGCTGGTCTACCAGTGTGCTCCTTAAGCCAGGCTTGTGGATGCCAGGGGTAGCATGGTGGTGAGAGGTTGTATCCTCAGGAAAAGACCAGGGGGCTATTGAATTCAGTAAGTGCCTTGCTGAGATCCTTACAACAGCTGAGGGTCTGCAAAGCTCCTTCAGGGAGTTTGTACCCTGAATACCGTGTGGGTAGTCCACGAGGGAGAGGCTGAAGTGTGACAGGGAGGGTTAAACACATTTTCAACACCACCAGAAAGAGCACCCTGCCTTTTGTTCAAGATTCCTGTCTGTGGGTGAGGAGCTCCTCTGAAGGAGGTGGACATCATTTTTTCTGGCCATCTTAAATGTCAAAATGAATTCCAGTTTGAAGTGCTTCACACCACAAGTGCCTGTTCTCCTAGCAGGAATATATCATCTTTTAGTGCCCGTTGCTCTCAGGTTTTCAATTAGAACTTTGAATCACATTCCTGATTAGTAACAAGCAATCAATCATAATTAATTAGTTAAAATGTTCAACCGTTAAAATCATTACCATTAATTAAAATAATTATCTCTATTTTGGCTGCACTTCATTGCCATTTCAGGGAAATGTGTTGCTTAACTCTGCCTTTTGCACTCAGTGTGGGCTTGCGGTGACTGAAAGCTGTGAGGAGTGGGAGCACAGCTCCCAGAGAGCTGCCCTGGGGAGGCTGAGTCTGGCTGGTGTCAGGTTGGAGAGCAGGAATAATTTCTGTGCTGCAGGAGTGGTCAGGGACTGGCACAGGCTACCCAGGGAGGTGATGGAGTCCCCTTCCCTGGAGGTGTTGAAGAAACCTGTGGCCGTGGCACTCTGGGCAGTGGTTTAATGGCCATGACGGTGTTGGGTTGGACTGGATGATCTTAGAGGGCTTTTCCAAGCCAAAGAATTCTGTAATTCTATGATTCTATGAAAAAAATCCACCTTGAAAGATCTTTTTTGTATGGCAGGTGGATACTGCTTACTGGAGACATGAATTGGAAAAAGGATGCTTGAGTTCTGCTCACAAATCCTTTGTGTGACCTGAGATGTGTCAGTAGTGAGTGACCAAAAGCCAGCAGAGAGAGGAGCTGAGGTTATTTGCCTGCCTGTCACAATGTGATGTGTGCTGCTGCAAAGGATTTGGGTATCACCAACCCAAACCATTCTATGAATGTCTCTTTGGTCCAGCTTCCTGGAATGGTGGTTTCAGGCTTCAAAGAGGAGAACAAGACCCAGACAGTTGTGGTGTGTTGTTTCCAGTCCAGAGCAGGATTTACACTTACCCCAGCATCCAGAAGACCTGAGCCCTTTGCTAAAGCAGGTCTTTTGTGTTCCAATTCAGTGAGAATTCGATAGCTTGAACAAAAAGTGGCAAAGCTCATTGCACACAGCTCCTGCAGAAAGGAGGGCAAGTTCACCCTGCTCTGCCTTTGAATGAAGGCACTTTGTATTCTTAAGAGCTTTCCTTGCTCCTTGTCATAGAATGGGTTAGGTTGGAAGGGACCTCCAAAGGGCATCCAGTCCAACCCCCTGCACTCAGCAGGGACACCTCCACTAGAGCAGCTTGCTCAGAGCATTTTTCAGCCTCACCTTGAATATCTTCAGGCATGGGACCTCAACCACCTCCCTGGGCAACCTGTTGCAGTGTTCCAGCAGCCTCATGGTGCAGAACTTGTTCCTCACATCCAATCTGCTCTGCTCTCATTTCAAACCATTGCCCCTGGTCCTGTCCCTGCAGGCCTTTGGGAACAGTCCCTCTGCCACCTGCTTGGAGCCTCTTTGGGTACTGCCAGGCTGCTGTTAGGTCTTGCTGGAGCCTTCTCTTCTCCAGGCTGAACACCTCCAGCTCCCTCAGCCTGTCCTCATAGCAGAGGTTCTGCAGCCCTCTATCATCTTTGTGGCCTCCTCTGGACCTGCTCCATCAAGTCTATGTCCTCCCTGTGTTGAGGGCTCCAGAGCTGGACACAGCAGTGCAGGTGAAGTTTCCCCAGACCAGAGCAGAGGGGCAGAATCACCTCTTTGTCTACGCTGCTTTTGCTGCAGCCCAGGCTACCTTTGGCCTTCTGGGCTGCAAGTGCAGCCTGTCATCATCATTGAGTTAGTGTCACAGTACAGTGATGATGTCAATATCACAGACAACTTTCAGTGCCAGTACCTTTGGACCAGCTTTACAAGTGATGTCATTGCCAAAAAAGCTCTGTGGCTTCATCATCCTGCTTGAAGGACTCCCTCCCTATGTTGGCAGTGAGGAAGAAAACTACTTGAAGAATGCAAGAACTTGCTAATCAGATTGTTAATTGAGTACATGGGGTTCACATCACAAAGGCAAACTGTGGAGGTGACAATGACAGCCAGACTTCATCTGTTGAGTTGGAATTAATGATGAGCAAAATCAAGATCCCTTTGTGGTTTATTCTTGTCCAGCTGCAGCCAACTATAAAAGACCCATCAAAGAAATCAACTCATTAGTTGGCAATTCTGTAGCACTTCAAAAAGGAATTCTTAACCCCTCATCAGGCTCTCTGACAGCCCCTTAAAAGCTGCCTTAAAACAAAACAAAACATGATTTGCTTCATCAACTCAAAGAAATGGCCTGAAGGAACACGCCGTAAACTGGGAGCTTTTAAAAGCAGACCCAGCCATAGGTAGAACAGCCAAAGCACAAATATATTGTGACATGCAAAATCTCCCCCGGTCACCCATGTCACCCAGTGTCAATAGCCTGTCTGCTCTGCAGGGAAACCACCCCCAGATTCCCAGAGTCCTGCTCTGGTGACAGAAAGTGACAAAAAGCAGGCGATGCAGAGCCGAGGCTGCCACCCTGCCCGCTGGGGCTGGGGCTCTCCCCGCTGGGGGAAGCAACCAAGACAAGGGTGAATTGAGGATCAGGTCTGTGTGAAGTTGGGAAAGGATTTGTTTGGAGGGCAAGGCTGCAGAGGGGGAGAACTGCCCCTTGTGTTGTCTCTCTGCCCTGGCAATTGGTGTATCTCAGTGGGCTGTCGGGAGGAAGGTTGCAGGCTGGATGTTCCCTTTAGACTCTTGAGGTTTGCTTCTGTTTGGTACTGTGTGACCTGGGGCTGTGGAGCCTGGTGAGGGCATCTTCTCAGTGATCAATAACTAAAGGGTGAGGGGCAAGAAGATGTGGCCAGACTCTGCTCAGTGGAGCCCAGAATGAGGGGCACTGGGCACAAACTGGAATCCAGGAGGTTCCACATGAACAGGAGGAGCAACTTCTTTGCTGTGAGGGTGCTGGAGCCCTGG
Organism: Eubucco bourcierii; assembly: GCA_013396675.1. NCBI lineage: Eukaryota > Metazoa > Chordata > Aves > Piciformes > Ramphastidae > Eubucco > Eubucco bourcierii. The sequence continues at coordinate 1,038,055 of VWZE01019319.1, forward strand.
AGCAGACTGCCCAGAGATGTTGTGGAGTTTCCTTCTGTGGAGAGCTTCCAACCCCACCCCACCCCCCCAGGCATTGTGCTCCTGGGCAAGCTGCCTTGGGTGCCCTGCTTGAGGAGGGGGTTGGACTGGGTGATCCCCAGAGGTCCCTCCCAGAGCTGCCCATTTCCCAGTGCTCTGACCGTGGAGAGCTGGTGGGGAGCTGAATGTGGTGCTCTCGACTGGAGGACCTTTTCTCCACCAGACTAACTGTGATTCCTTGGCAAAGACAGAGGAGCAGAGGCAATGCTGAGAGACAAATGGAAAGCCATTCAAAGGGGAGGAAAATAGGTGGGTGGGTGCATGCTGGTGCGAGGGGAACATTTTGTACCACTCTGTTCTTCCTGCTGCATTCGCAGGCCGCAGGCGAGTCTCCTGCAATTAGCACATTGCTATAATCAATAAATGCTGCATAGTGGGACTGGAGAGAATTGGCAAAGCCACAGCTTGCTCAAAGGCCTCCCCAATTCAAACTGCTTCCCACCACACTCAGGAGCTGGTGGGAGCCGAGGGAAAAGACTCTGGGGGTTGGTGCTGTGGGTGTGAGCACTGCCGCTCGGGCTGGCTCCTGTTCAAGCCACGCTGGCATGTGCTGTCTCTTAGCAACTGCCAGGGCAGACCCTGGGGATGTGATCAGCCACCTGCTTATGGTGGTGGAACCTGGCCTGGCCTCCCCAGCTCTTGGAAATTTCTTGTTGGAAAGGACCTCTCTTTTCCAGGAAATAGAGTTTGTTAGCTTGGAGTAATGACTTGGAGTTGTCCATGGCCTCAGACAGACCTCAGCCATGGCTGGAAAGACCACAGACTTCCAGCATGGTTGGGGTTGGGAGAGACCTCTTGAGATCATCCAGTCCAACCCCCCTGCTAAAGCAGGAGCACCCACAGCAGCTTGCCCAGGAGCACAGTGGCCAGGGTGGGTCGGAAGCTCTCCAGAGACTCCACAACTTCCTAACATGCTGCTCCAGTAGCCTCTGCTGGACTCTCTGCAGCAGTTCCCTGTCTCTTGAACTGGGGAGCCCAGAGCTGGGCTAAATATTCCAGATGTGGCCTCACCAGGGCAGAGTAGAGGGGAAGGAGAACCTCTCTTGTTGAAGATGACCCACCAGGGTGGGCTGCTCCCACTTGAGGAAGGGTCTCTGTTGAAGTTGGCAGCAGCTGAGCGTGTCAGGGAGTGTGTGGCCAGGGCAATGCTTGTGGATGTTGAAGGAGAACAGTTATAAATGTGAGACAATCATCTCAGAGGTGTTTTGCTTTTTCTTCTGGTTAATTGTTTGAGCTCTTTTGTTTGGGTTTAGTGTTCAGGATGGGTTGTTTGGTGGAGATTTTTGTTTGGTTCTTTTTGAGTTTTGGTGTTGTTCTTTTTGGTCCTCGTGTCCTGCTTTGAGCTAAACCAGAACTAGTTCTGCTGTCCCACCAGGTTTTTCTCCTCTGCAGTTAGTGGTGCTTTATAAGCTTCTCTTTTTTTTTTTTTTTTTTTTTTTTTTTTTTTTTGGCCCCTTACTTTCTCCCCAAGCCCTTTATGCTTAAAATGTTTGGTTCAGCTTCACAGCTCCCCGTGAGAGCTGCTTGGCTCCAAAGGATGGGCGAGGTTGTTGCCTTTTACTGGGCTTCATCTTCACCATGCTGGGGAGCCTCAAGCATCCAAAATGAATATCCTCATGCTTCTGGAAATGCTTTGCTCTGCAGTTTGACTTTCCAGCCCTGAGCTGAGTTTTTATCCTAGCAGTGATGGAGGGATTTGGGTATCTTCTGTTTTGCTATGTGATGTGTTAGAGATCAGTGGAGTGCTTGTGCACACAACATACTAAATGCCATTGGAGTAGTGAAACCAAGGAGAAAAACCACATTTCTTTTCTCTAGAAAGTGCAGGTCCATGGGGAAATAAATGTCTCTGCACCGTGCTGTGACTCTGTGCTAAAAAAAATTATCTGGAAAGTCTCTTTGACTGCCCCCGAGCATCTGTTTTGCTCTACAATGTCTTTATTATTTCAAGTTCCTGCGCAGGGAGAGATGCTGATTGAGATCGTTGTGAGGAACTGAAATTGACTCTTTGGGTTGTGCTTCCCCCTAAGTCAAGCTTATTTCCACAAAGTCTTCCTGAAAGCCCCAACAAGAACATTTTCTGGCATCAGTCAACAAAATCTCATTTCTGCTCCCCTTGGACCTCTTTACATTTTGATGCAGAAGCTGAAAAGGCTCCCACAAGCTCTTAGGCTCTTTCGTGCCCATTGGTGGAAGCTTAATCACTTAACTCGCTGTTAACCACTCTGAAGTAGATGAGGGATTTTCTTGGTGAAGGTGGGGAGCGTCTAACAGCACTTGCCACGGCAGGCGGAGTGGAGAGAGGTGCGAGCTGGACACAGGAGGCAGGGCTGCAGAATTCTCTTCATACCAAGGAGCAGGGGGGAAAGAAAAAAAAGCTGGCAATTGCTGGAGCCCTCTGTGAGTAACCAAGGTTTTCCTTTATGGGCAGGAGGAAGAGAACAGCTGCTCTACCACATTCCATTTGCTTGAGTCAACAGGCCCATCCTAACGGCTTGTTGATTATCTTCCATTGTGTCAATATTGTGGGATGCTTGCAGTGTTTGTTTGGTTATTACCCAGACTGACAGTGTTTTATTTTGTGAGTGCCGAGGAGGTAGAAGAGAAGAATGATTTCTCCTGAGTTGCCATGCTTAGCAGATTGGGTTGCAGCAGCTCCTGCCTTGCTCTAGATGTTCATTATTTGATTTTTTTATAGATATTTTTTTTTCTGTATGAGTCTCCTCTGTGGCCCCCAAGCAGTTGGGGCAGTCAGCAGTTTAAGTCATTGTCACTGTCACACATGGTTGGCACCTCTTAGGAGGCAATCAATACCACCTCTCCTCTTGAGACAGCTCCTACAGACTATACTTGCCCCTTGTCTTGTTGCTGGGCACCACTGAGAAGAGCCTGAGCCCATCCTCTTGCCCCCCACCCTTTAGCTATTGATCAGCACTGAGAAGCTGCCCTTCAGCATCTTTGTAGCCTCCACTCTCCAGTAGTTCCTTGTTTCTTTTGAGCTGGGAAGCCCAGGAATGGACCTTCCTTCACCTGCTGGCCACACTTTGCTTCGTGTCCCTCCAGGACACCAGTGACCTTGGCCACAAGGGCACATTGCTGCCTCATGCTGAACTTGTCTGCCAGCACTCCCAGGTCCTTCTGCATGGAGCTGCTCTCCAGCAGGTCATGCCCTCACCTGTGCTGCTGCAGGAGGTTGTTCTGCTCCAGATGCAGGACTTTACATTTGCCCTGGTTGAGCTTCATGAGGTTCCTCTACACTCAACCCTCCAGCTTGCCTGGATCAAAGGACACAGCACAGCACTCACTTCGTCACTGCTGGCCAGTTAGGCCTCTGCTGAAGTGTGCTGGTAGCTGCTCCATTTAGCTGTTACAGGGTAGGAAGTACTTAGTGATGAGTTGTAGAAGCTCAGCTATTAATTACCTGCTGTTAATGAACAGACTGCACTGTACAGAGATGCAAGGAGACAGGAGAAGCAGGGCTGACCTCCCAGTGTCTGAATCTGGGTTTACTGTCACCTGCAGAAATTCAAACCCTGCTGTGGAGGTCAATTTTACAGGGTCCTCAGATAATTAGTAAGAGTCTGGATCTGAACCCTTCCTAGATTCTACACTCAGCCCCAACTTGCTTCGTTCCATTGGGAACACATGAAAAAGTTCCCACCAGAAATGGCACATCCCTAATAAATAAATGATGATGCTGGGAGCAGAAGAAGGTTTCTGTTTTCATCCTGCAAGCGTTTGCAATTTTCACAACAGTTCCGAATTCCCACCCCCATCTGTGGTGATTTCCCTCAGACACCCAGAAACCCACTTTCTGAGATTTCTTATGTATTTTTAACTCTGCTAGTAGGAAAAAACCCACCAAACAACCCCAAAGCTCCATTCTTTTGGTGTGCAGGAAGCACTCTACGTCCTTGGACCATTTGTTAGCCTTCAGTGGTTGAGCGCAGCAGCACTAATGACAGTCGTGGGCCCTGCTCTGCCAGTTCAAACTGCCCACTTTATCTGTCTGAGATGTTCCAGTGCCTTCCATCACTCTAAGCAGTAGCAAATTTATGTTACTTCCTTACCTTTTTATGCTTGCCAGGGCAAAATATGCAATAATAGTCAGTAATTAAATCTTCCTCAGCTTACTTTATCACTGGGTGTCTCCTCTCCCCGTTTTCTTCTCTCCACTGTCCATCAGATGATGGAGCTGACAGCAAAGAAAGATACTGCTTGAGCTGCACAAATACCTACATGCAAATGAATCTGAAATTAATCCAGGGGAAAAAAAAAACCCAACAACCAACCCCACACATTAAATTAACATTTAATGAAGATCTCAGGTTTTAGGATGGTTAAACTTTGCCTGAGGTTTGAACAAAGCTGTGGTGCTTGCTGCAGAGGGGCAACTTGAGAAGGTTTTGGAAGGAGTGACCACTTGGTTCATCTCCTCTGGCATGGAAGAGAGGGGAAAAGGCTTTAAAAGGCCAAGATTCTGGGGTGCATTAAGAAGAGTGTGGCCAGTAGGTCAAGGGAACTTCTCTTCCCCTCTGCTCTGCCCTAGTGAGGCCACATCTGGAGTATTGTGTCCAGTCCTGGGCTCCCCAGTTCAAGAGGGACAGGGATCTACAGGGGGCTGTCCAATGGAGGCTGTGAGTTTGATGAAGGGACTGGAACATCTGCTGGTGAGGAAAGGCTGAGAGCCCTGGGGCTGGTTAGCCTGGAGAAGAGAAGGCTGAGACAGGATCTTAGTGATGTTTAAAGATGTCTGAGGCATGGGGGTCAAGATGCAGCTGCCAGGCTCTTTTCAGTGCTGCCCTGTGATAGGACAAGAGGAAATGAGCCCAAGCTGGAACCCAGGAAACTCCACCTGAACATGAGGAAAAACTTGTTTGGTATGAGGGTGCTGGAGGCCTGGAGCAGGCTGCCCAGAGAGGTTGTGGAGTCTCCTCCTCTGGAGACTTTCAAGACCCATCTGGTTGTGTTCCTGTGTGACCTGCCTTGGCCGATCCTGCTTTGGTGGGGGGGGTTGGACTGGATGATCTCCTGAGGTCCCTTCCAACCCTTCCCAATCTGTGAAAACACAAAGAGTGAGTCAACAGCATGGTCAGGAAGATGTAACTGGGAAGTTGAGTGGGATACATATAGCTGGGGTAGGGCTTTTAAAGACTCTCACTGCGAAGGAAGAAGACGATGATGATGACAGTGATGTGTCTTGCAAGTGCAGTGGGCTCTGTCTGGGACAGCAAGGTCTACACTAACTGCCCAAGCTCTGCCCCTGTCCTGTTTCATGATGTGGGTGTTGATTTTCCTCCTTTTAAGTATTGCTTTATGATTGGAAAATAAGTGTAGAGCTGCAGGTGCAGGAGGGCAGAGTGGAAAACCTTCTGGGAGCAACCTCTTCAGAACTAGGAAATCCAACCCAGAACTGCTAACAGAGTTAAGGACCAAATTTTAAAAAAAGAGCAAAATGTAGGGAAATCTCTAGGATTTTAAGCCAGCCTGCAGCTCCCAGGGCTGTTTGCAGCACAGAACTAAGTGGAGGTGTGTTTGAGGACCATTGAGCAGAGTTCCCATCCCCAATGAATCACAATTAGAGCAACACCTGGATTAATAAATCCCTGCTGATTCACTGGGCAAATTCACCTTGCTTAATAGCCCTCAAATTTCTAAATAAAGTTGTTTGTCTGTGGCAGGATGAACTACTTTGTCCCAGGCTGGGCTGCAGAGCTTGGAGAAAGACTTCTTCAAGACCATTTGAAGGACTTTTGCAGTAGAAGCTGGCAGTGCCAGGCTGACCCCTCACAGGCTGCTGCTGGCAAACTGGCCCAAGCGCCCTGCCCTGCGCTGCTTTGCCGAGGCATCTGCTCTTGGTATTTGTCAAGGCTAGCACAGATGTGGTTTCCTCTTGGACTGTTCCTTCTTGAAATGTCATTTTTGCATCCTTAGAAGCTTAGAGACAATTTCTCACTGCTTCCATTTGAAGGTCAGGGAAGCTGGTGGGGGATCTGGAGCACAGATCTGGTGAGGAGGAGATGAAGGAGGAAAGGAGGCTGAGGGGAGACCTTCTGGCTCTCTGCAACTCCCTGAAAGGAGGTTGGAGCCAGCTGGGAGTTGATCTCTTTTCCCAAGGAATAAGTGATACAGCAAGAGGAAGCTTCCTCGAGCTATGCCTAGGGAGGTTTAGGTTGGACATGAGGAACATCCAAAAGAGTTGCCGAGGCTTGCCCCAGGCTGCCAGGGGCAGAGTCCCCATCCCATGAGGGGTTTTCGAGTGATGGTGATGTGCTGCTGAGGGACATGGCTTAGTGATGACCAGACAGCGGTGGGTTAATGGTTGGACTCTGATCTCAAAGGTCTCCTCCAACCCAAACCCTTCCATAATTTGGATGACTCCTGCTGAAGTCCCACCCTCCCAGCTACCCTTTCTTGCAGGCAGTTGTGGCTCTGAGCAGGTTCAGACCTCTGGTGTTTTGGTTTAAAGGCTACCCACCCAGAGTTCTTTGTGCAGTAAATTCCCTGCTTATTCTGCACAAATGAGACACAACAAACAGGCTGTGTGGTGGTGACAAATGGCACTCCCCAGGATCTAGGAGCATGTATCACTGGGGCTTGTTGATTATTCAGGTGACATAGGGTGGGGAGAGTGATTAACGCTGGACTGCTCAGCTTCATCAGTGAATGAAAGCATTCCACTGCCCTGCTGCACACTGCAACACACCACTAAATCAGCCTCTTCCCAGACAGCAAACATCCTCCAAGGGCTAAATAAACCTTGCATCTTTAGCTCAGGAAATTGGGCAGATGAGGAAATCCAGGCCAGACTAGCTGCTGTTTGTGACAGTGTTTCATGGAGGATCCCTAAAGCTGAGTTTTGCTGTTAGCACCAGGGAGGGGAAGATTCATAGATTGATAGAATGGGTTGGGTTGGAAAGGACCTTAAAGATCATTTAGTTCCAAGCCCCCTTATTTTGGTGGGTCTAAGTCCTACAACCATCTTGGGCTGTGTAGTCTTTAAGGGGAGAAGACTGAGAGGGGATCAATGTCTATAAAGATCTGAGGGATGAGTGTCAGGATGAAGGTTCCAGGCTTTTGGTGGTGCTCTGTGACAGGACAAGGAACAACAGGTACAAGCTAAACCCAGGAGGTTCCACCTCAACATGAGGAGACACTTCTTTAGGGTCAGGGTGTTGGAGCCCTGGGGCAGACTGCACAGAGAGGTTGTGGAGTCTCCTTCTCCAGAGACTTTCAAGACTATCTGGATGCATTCCTGTGTGACCTGTCCTAGGTGGACTCAATGATCTCTGGAGGTCCCTTCCAACCCCTAACATTCTGTGACCTGAACAGTCCCAAGTATCCAAGAGTCTTGCTCTGTGTTTTCAGAAAATGGAGAAGTCCTGGGCATAGAGTTGCTTCAGGAGAGCTCTGTCATGTTCCTGATGCCACAGAGAAGACATCTGAGACCATTCTAGAAATTCCTGCCATATCTATGTTCTCCTCTGATAGGGAACGTGAGAAGCTGACAGATTTTGCAGCCGTGCATGTGTACACTGCTAATGAAAAGCTTCAGAACTAACCAAATCCTCCTGCAGCAGCTCCTCTGTGGCATGTTGGCACAGAGTGCAAGGCGATGGTGCTGTGCAGCTTTCATTGACACACATTTGGGCTGACCTGCAGAGAATCCTGGGGCCTTTCCTGCAGGCAAAACCAACATCCTAAATCACAGAATTGTTTGGGTTGGAAAAGACCTCTAGGATCATCCAGTCCAACCGTGGCAAATCAGCCACAGCAGCTAATCAGCTGGCAGAAGGCATGGTGGCAACTGGGAAATACCTCATTAGAACCCTGGCTTACAAAGGGTGGAGAAGAAATCCCTTCCCAAAAGCTTAGCTGATGTTTGTTGGCTTTTTTCCTACCTCAGAACAACAAACTTAAAAAAAAAAACCTGTATCACTTAGAGCTCCAAACTTACCTCAGCCCTATCCTTGCCAGGCAGCTAGGAAAATAAGAGATGTCTTCATCTTGATTGGAAAGACTGAGGAGAAATATAACAGCCTTCAAGCTGTTAACACAGCTGAGCTTCAGGCTGTGGAGGGAAGAAATCTTTCTAATGAGAGGAATGGAGAAGCAGGGGACAGTTTGCATATGGGAAATGTGCTGGCTCCATTTCTGGAGGCTCTTAAGACACACATCTCCTGGATGTGCTTTATCCATGGAGCTGATCTTGCTTTCATGCACGTGGTGTGGCAATACCTGAGCACTGGCATCCATGCTCAGACCTGGCTGGAGACTTGCAGGGCATCTGCAGGGCTTAGGGGCTCAGTTCCAGCACCAGGAATGCTTCCTGCATCCCTCTCCTTCAGCCTCTGCAGTTTCAGGAGGGCAGTTTAGAAAGATTCTTTGCAGTGAGGGTGGTGAGACACTGGCACAGGTTGCCCAGGGAGGTTGTGGAGCACAGCAGCACCCAATGTGATCAAAGATTCTGCTTCTGTGCTCCACCACCTCCCTGGAGGTGTTCAAGGCCAGGTTGGATGAGACCTTGAACTCCCTGGGCTGGTGGGAGGTGTCCCTGCCCATGGCAGGAGGCTGGAACTGTCTGAGCTTTAAGATCCCTTCCAACTCAACCCATTCTATGATTCTGTGAACCTTCATGGTATAGAAGCACAGCTGGGATGGATTCTTACCAAACTGGTAGCTGCTTGTTACATGGAAATAGATTTTTAACCAAAGTATTTTCACCCATTTGAAGTGGAAAACAAAACCCATGAAGGAAAGAACTTGGGACCGTGCTCAGACTTTCCGGTGTCTCATCAGGCTTGCAGTTTTTTTAGCTTCATTTCTAGGATCTGCTTGGATTTGATTTATAATTCCCCTTCCCCTGTGCTTATCATTTTTTGCTCTGCATTCCCTGGTGGATTACATCAGGCTCCTAGTTTTGCCCAAGTGATGTCTGTCTGGTCCTGCCACCAATAATCTGATCTAAACCATCAGGTAGTTTTACCCACCAATCCCTGTTAGGAAAGCCTGGGATCCAGCTTTGGCTCCCTTCACATGGACAATTTCCATTCCATTCTGTGGCAGCTGGATGAGTCCATTAGGTTGCAGATAAAGGAAGAACTTTAAAGAGTAGCATCTCAAATGCCTCTGAGGTAGTTGGGAAATAGCTCTGGTGGTTACTTTTGTGCTGGGGTAGATGGGAGGTAGGTAGGAGCAGTCTGGTTAGAGCAGCCAAGAACTGCTCCAAATGGCAGAATGCAGCTCGAGCCTGGTGTTAGTTAATGCACAATAGAGCTGAGGTAGAAGTCATCCCTGGAAACAGCCTCCACAAATGCTCGTGGCACTGCAGGCTCTTGGCCTCAAAGGAAAGGAAATAAGGAGACAGTGAGTAAACAGGGAGCTGCTGTCCCCCCAGCAGCCTCTGATGGCTCAGGGCAGCATCAGAGCCTCTCCAGGAACCCCTCTGCCTTCCCAAAGGGAAGAGAAAGGGAACAAGGGAGAGGTGGGAAAGAAGCTAAGCCAGCTGAGGTAGAAAGAACAATGCCATGGAATAGAGACACAAACCAGTGTGGAACCCAACCCCTCATGGCAATGAGGGCACCACTGGTGTTGGGGGCAGGCACTGATGGTCCCTCAACTCTCTCTTGAAGATGCCATCCATGGGCTGCAATCCCTTGTTGGGCAGTTCAGGGTCACCTGTCCTGTCCTCTCCTCCCCACAGCTGCCAGCTCTGCCTTGCTGCCCCCCAAGGTGTGGCACAAGCTGTGGCAGTGCCCTTGGTGTGCAGAGCAGCAGATGTGAGGCAGAGGCTTTGTGCAGCACAGCCCTTGGCAGTAACTGTCCCCATCAGCTTCTCCCTGCTAGCAGCAGCCCCTGGCTGAGCAAAGCTGCCCTGAGCTTGAGAGAGTGCCTGAGGGAGCAGAGGCTGAGCTGGGAGGGGACAGCAGTGAGCAGGATCACAGCAGGGCACTGCTGCAGGAGGCTGAGCAGAGCTGAGGCTTTCCTGTGACCTGAGAGCCACCAACAGCCTCTCCCCTCCTGCAGCTGCTCCATGCCGTACACAGGAGCAAGTTCCTTGCTGTTGCTGAGCCTGAAAGTTTTCAAGGCACTTTTTTCTTTTTCTTCTTTTCTTTTTTTCCTCCCTTCGTGGCATCCTGAAGAGCTCCTTGGTGCTGTAATGAAAAGCAGGCTGCGTTCCCTGTCATGTCAGAAAGGCTGCAGCGGGGAAGTCGACATGATTTCATGGCTAATGATTCACTCGCTAATATCAGTGTGGGCTGCAGTGAGGATAACCAAGTTGAGCTGTCTTAGATCAAATGATTCAATTAGGCCAGCTGTCCCTATTTGTCATGGCTCAACTCGCTTTCAAATTACCTTTCCAAAGTGTGTACGTGCCTTAGCACAGAGCTTAACAGCTCAGCTGCTCCACAAAAGGGGATCTTTAGCCCTGCTGATAAGGGCGAAGAAAGAGGTCCCTGTTCAGCTGCACTGAATGCGTTTCCTGAGCAGTCGCAGGGTGGGTTTGCCAGGCTGAACTTTAAACAGCACAGTGGAGTGTGGATCACTCAGCTCTCCTCATGGCACTGCTCCCTGGATTAGCTTTTGGCAGGTTGATGGAAATAGCAGAGAAACTCTGGCGGAGCGCACGTGTGCGCAGCCACAACCCAGAGAGCAGGAGATGGCTCAGACCCACCTCAGATCCGTGCCTGGGCCCTCAGCGATGTCCTTCAGGCTTAAACTGACCTGGCTTTAGTAGTGCCCAATGGCTGTTCACATTTGTCCTGCTGTGAGCCAGCCCAGCCCTAGTTCTGCTCAGTGCTGTCGCTTCCCAGCTCAGCCTCTGCTCACTGAGATGCTTCCTCAAGTTCAGGGATGGTGTCCCAGGAGGACTCTGTCCCTTCTGCCTTCCATCCTGATCCCTGTGTTCCTGAATCCAGTTCCCATCTGCCGTGGAGTCCAGCCTGGGAGATGTCTAAGTGCCAATGTTGCCATCACTGCTATCAGGGGGTGGGTTTCACATTGGTTTGTGTCTCTGTGTCTATTCCATGGCATTGTTCTTCTTTCCATCCCCACTGGCTTAGTTTCTTTCCCACCCCACCAGATTCCCTCTTCCCTTCCTCTTCCCTTTGGGAAGGCAGAGGGGTTCCTGGAGAGCCTCTGGCACCCGCCTAGTGGCTGGCTCAGCCCTAACTCTTGGCAACACGAGGTCTAGCAAAGAGCTTTCCTGCAGTGTGTTCCTTTTCTTGGTTAAGCTACTTGTTTCTTGAGACATGGCCCTCAGGAGCACCACCTTGCTGTCCCTCAGCAGCAGCCCTCAGTGCCACAGCAGTGAGAGCTCTGCAGAGCCAGCCCAGAGCCGGCAGCTGCAGCGTCAGCACATGGACCTGGGGCTGAGCAGCCATGGAAATTCAATTACCCTTGGTGCTGGTCCCTGCAGTACTGGGCTGGGAACCTCCTCCTGCTGAGGCTGGAGGAGAGAAGAGGCAGCAGCTCTGCTTGCAGCGCTTCACCCGTGGGCTTTGACTGACTTTTTACTATTGCAGAGCTGTCTTGAGGTGGGGGGAGAACAACCTGGATGCACATGAAACAGATGAAGGTTATTCCAAACATACAATCCCAGCTGTTAATGAGCCTCAGCTATCTCCTGTAGCTGGATTTGGCTGATAACTTGGATTTTAGCACTATAAATATTTTAATAAGATTCCAGTGGTGTCTGAAAACCTCTCCCCTGCTGCCTGTATGGCTTATTTTGCACTAGATATATTTATTTTGCCTAAGCTCTCCCTGGCACTCAAACCAAGTTGGAAAATAGCAGTAGTAGTTACTAGAAAAATCAGACAGTTTCTCCCTGCTCTGGCCAGAGCATCTTGTCAGCTTCTGATCACTCTGTCAAGCAAAATATCCTGCTGGGTTTGAGAAGGGCTCTGCTAGGGAGAGATTTGCCATCTATCGGAGAGGAATGGTTGAAACTGGAACTGACTGAGCTTTGGTTCTGAACATTTGCAAAGCTTTGTGGTTTCCTTGTCCACGTCTGGCACTGAAAATAGAAACATCCATTACAAGTGTGACTGAAATGCTGAAACTCAGAGCGTTTGGAGGAGCTCTGCTCAGCACTTGCTCATCTTCTGGCAGGTTATGTTGAACACTGCTCTGTGAGGTCCTCCGGGTTGGTTGGTGGGAGATGTTGACCATGCAATGAGTATGCAAATTGGATGGTAATAGAGAGAGAGATGCAATAAATCCTCATTTGAATTTAGAGCCCAGAACAGCTCTTTGGACCCTTTTATCCAGGGTCACAGCTGGGGTTATGGACACTGAGATGCACATGGTTAGGAGTCTGCAAAGTCTCCAGTCATGGTACTTGAAGAGACTTCTGAAAATGAAGATAGATGGATGCAAAATGAACGTATCTGGGTCCAAAATGAAGATATATGAACCCAAAACTTTCTTAGACTAAGTTTTCTGTTGGTTTGATTTGATTTTCTTGTTGCAAACACTGGGGAAATTTGCCAGCTTTAAAGCAGTCTGACTCAGGAGGACTAGGAGAGAGTAGGTGGAATACTGCTGCCCCTCCTGCCCCGGCACAGACCTACTGCTGCTTTCTACTCAAGCTCTAACACTTCCCTGCTGCAGCCTCACAAACTTTCCCTTCCTCATCCTCATTGTTTAGTTCTGAGAGGGAACAGCTTGTCCCCTGCAACCAGGACTATTTCTGGCTTTTTGAATTGAAGCCTTAACACAATCAGCAGCTCTCCCCAAGGAGATCTTGGCAGACTAAACCCCCTTATCCTGGGCTGTCATCTTCACGCACCGAGGATGCTGCATAGTCTGATAGTTTCATTCTCTTTGCTTCCTATCTCCCATTATCAGCTGGGCACCACCTTTGCTCAGGGATAACAGAAAGGTCAGCGTCTCCTCTTCGTTTTAAGGAGGGCTTTTAAGTTTCCACTGTGGGCTAAAAAGGTGCAGAATCCTATAGGAACTCTGCTCCTCGAGCCTCCCTGTACACAATATCTGTGCATGTCTCTGCCTGCTGCTTGTGTGAGAAGCACCCCACAGCAGTTCTCCTGCAGCCTCAGCACTGGCTTGGAAAGTTCAGGACACACTAAGTGTTAAAAACACCCAGATTTGCCTTCTGCCTCCTCCTGCTGCCAGATATGTCCATGTGTGGGTGTAGGAGTAAATAGATTGCCTGGCTAGGGCAGTATTTTCAGCCTGTGGTCTCTTCTCCCTAGTCTCAGGTGACAGAAGCAGAGGAAATGGCCTGAAATTGTGCCAGGGGAGGGTTAGGTTGGAGATTAGGAACAATTTGTTTGCTGCCAGAGTGGTCAGCGACTGGCACAGGCTGCCCAGGGAGGTGGTGGAGTCCTCATCCCTGGAGTTGTTGAAGAAACCTGTGGCCATGGCACCTGGGGACAGGATTTGATGGTCATGGTGGTGCTGGGTTGATGGTTGGAGTGGATGATCTTAGAGGTCTTTTACACCTGAATTGTGTGATTCTCTGATACCCAGCACTAAGGAGAGTCCAACCATGCCGTGTAGATTGACTGTCAAACACTCTCAAGCAGCAGATCAGAGTTTTCCTGCTAAGTTAACAAACACAGGTAAACAGACTTCCCAGCCTTGTGCCTGCTATTTATATCTGTTAATTACTTCAGCTAATTAAAACCCAATGCACTCTGTAGCTTCTAGTCTTCGGTTTTGACTAGAAAGATGTAGCTATGGATGGGAATGCTGCAGAGCTGCAGGGAAAGGGAAAGTTTGGTGTGGTTTTTAGTCAGAAAAAGCAATGACTGTGGACAGAAAAATGTGGACTGACCCAAGTGGTGCAGCAGGGTTTGCATTCGCTGCTATCCTCCATCCTTACTTCTCTCTTATTCCTCACATACAAACCTTGGCAAGGAGGTAGAGCCTAAACAAAATGATCTTTTCCTTCCAGAGTTTTCAGTGCAAAGAATCTGTTGAATAGATTTGTGACTGTGTGTAGAGTTGGATAATGGTTGGGACTCAATGATCTTAAAGATCTTTTCCAAGCAAAAAATGTCCATAACTCTGTGGTTTTATGACTGTATTGAATAAATCCCTTGGGCTTTGCCTTGAAAAACACCTTTCAGTCCTCACGTTTCAGCTTCCTACCATTTTCTCTTCCATTTGGCCATTGCTCAGGGGGGGAACATTTCCAGCCTACAGTCTCTGCTCACTTGGAATAATGTTTGTTTGCATGAGTAAACCTGTTCAAGTGGCTAGCGCTGGAGTCACAACTAGGAGATGAGACCAGTTGGGACTATTCCCGTGTGAAGTGAGTCAGGTTGCTGATTCAGGCCTCTGTGTGTGAATTTTGTGTCCCAAAGGTATTTTTCTCATCTCATTAGAATAAAAATAAAAGTTCTTCTAGAGCAGCAGGGCAACAAAACCCTGGGAAGGCAAAGCAGAGGGTGGGAGGCACAAAATCTTAGCTTCTCCTCTCACTTCTCCCTCATTTTTCCTTCCTCTGCAGCGTGACTGAAAAGGAAACTCTCTGGTGAATTTTCTAGTTCCAGACTTTTATCACTGTGTTGTTTTCATTCCATTCTTGCCCAAATCTGTGGCACACATGGTTTGGGTTTTTTCTCCTCATAGTCTGGTTTAATCTTCAAGACAAGAAAGAATCACAAGGTGTTTGTGGTGCAGTATGTAGCTCAGCTTCCCCTTCTACACCAAAGCAGAGCTGGGAAGTGTAAAAACAGAAGAAATATGAAAACTGTAAAGACATTTAATGTACAAAAAGGACCAACTAATGTGTGTCAGCCCTACCAGATGCCCAAGGCTAAATCTCTTGATGTGAGATGGTGATTCAGCTGTCAAGGTGCCTGAGTAGACTTGTGATCATCATAATGATTGGCTATGGAAAGCTTCTTCTTTGTGGGTTTGTTTTTGGTTTTTGGTTCTTTGTTGGGTTTTTTTTTTTTTTTTTTTTTTTGGGGTGTTTAGTTTTGTCTCTCTATTTTTTTTTTCTTTTTTAGAAAGACAATAAAGAGAAAAAAGGTCAAAGTTATTCAAATGAAGCCCCAGCCCATTTTGGTGGAGATGCAGCAGGGCTCGTTAACTCGATTCACATCTTTTGTGTCACTTTTCTAACATACCATACAGCTGGAAAAATGCAGGGATTTGGACAAGACAGAATGTGCCTCTTTTCCCCCAAAGGTTTTGTTTACAGTGGGTAATAAAGCACGAGGCAGTTTTCCATGGAGATGGGAGCTGATAATCTGTTTAGATGTAATGTGAAAGTATCAGTTTGTAAAATGAACGGCAGAAACAAACCCGAGTGGAGCAAATGCTCAAGATGTGGCAGCTAACAAAATGGCAACTTCCAAAACACTCAGTCAAGTGAAAAGCAAAGGCTTCAGTAACAATTATTTTCCTCTTCAAATCAGCCCCTTCATAGAATCACAAAATGGTTTGGAATGGACCTTAAAGCTCATCCAGTTCCACCCCGCTGCCATGGGCAGGGACACCTCCCACTAACCCAGGTTGCTCAAGGCCTCATCCAACCTGGCCACGAGCACCTCCAGGGAAGAGCAGCCACAACCTCCCTGTGCAGCCTGTTGCAGTGTTCCAGCTGCATTTAAAGAATTTCTTCCTCATGTCCAACCTAAATCTGCTTCTCTCTCATTCCAGGCAATTGTCTCTCATCCTGTCACTGCAGACCTTTGCAAACAGTCCCTCTGCAGCTTTCTTCTGGCTGCCTTGGGGCACTCCCTGGAGCCTGCTTTTCTGCAGGCTGATCAGCTCCAACTCTCTCAGCCTGTCCCCACAGGGGAGGTTCTCCAACCCTCTGAGCATCTTCATGACTGCTCCAGTGTCCAGCGTTTGGTTGTGGATTGCTATTAGTGAGGCTGAGTTTTCCTTTGGCAGGGACCTTCCTATTCCAGGCAAAGCTCTCCTGCAGTCAGCTGAAAGTCCAGCTAAAGACAAAGAAGTCAGGTTTTCAGGGGACCCAAAGTATGACACTTCATGGGACCATGCACACTGAGGCAGCCAGGAGGTCCCCACTGGTGTTGCTGTCAGGAGCCTACAAGAAAGGGAGGCCAGGCAGGACATAGAACCATGGAATGCATCAGGTTAGAAGGGACCTTCAAAGCTCATCTTGTCCAACCTCCCTGCAGTCAGCAGGGATATCTGCAAGTAAAGCAGCTTGCTCAGAGCCCTAAACAACCTGACCTGCAGTGGTTCCAGGGATGGGGCTTCTCCCACCTCTCTGGGTAACCTGGGCCAGGAGCTCATCATCTTCAGTGCCAAATCTTTCTCCTTTCTCTCCATTCTGAATCTCCCTCTTTTAGTTCAAACCATCCCCCCTTGTCCTGTCATAGCAGGCCCTGCTCATAAATCCATTCCCAGCTTTTTATAGCCCCTGACTTTCCTTCACATTAGTTGCACCCCAGCTCAGCAGCCATGAAGTGAGTGTGGTAGCCTTTAGCTGTGGAATATGCACAGAAGTTTGTGATTCAGCCCCCACTCTTCCCTCTCGCCTGTGCAGGTGCTCTCAGGCTTTACGAGCAACTGTCTGGTGGAGAATGCGTTTGCAGACTGTCAGGAAGTAAATGACATTTGTGAGAAGCAGCTTTTGCCTTGCTGCTCACAAACTGGAGACAAATGTGTTTAGGAAGTGGTCAGACCTGTGATTTGTGCCTCGTCTGTGTCAAGATGCTCTGTGGGGTATGTGCACAGACAGCCCCAGAAAGCCAATCTCACTTGGGGCCGATCTGATTTCAAACCAAGGAAATAAGAAGCTTTGCTCTTCTTGACTGAGGCTGCTTGGAGCAAGCTGCTTCACCCTGCAGTGAGCTTCACTGCTTCACCTTGCAGTGAGCTCTGCTTCACAGGCCTGCTGCCCATTGCAGAGTCCTCTGAGTTGTACCCCACGTATGTCCCATCAGGACAGCTCCTGAGTCTTGTGAGGAGCAGCTGAGGGCACTGGGGCTGCTCAGCCTGGAGAAACTGAGGCTGAGGGGAGACCTGGTTCAGTACAGCTCCCTGAAAGGAGTTTGGAGCCAGGTGGGGTCAGTCTCTTGTTCCAAGTAACAAGACAAGAGGTAACAGCTGTGCCAGGGGAGGTTTAGGTTGGACATCAGGAACAATTTCTTCCACAAAAGAGTTGTTGAGGCCTGGAGCAGGCTGCCCAGGGCAGTGGTGGAGTCCCCATCAGCCTGTTCTTGTCGGAGAGCTGCTCCAGCCCTCTGACCACCTTAGGGGACCCTCTCCAGCATGTTCAGGTCCTCCTTGTGTTGGGGGCCCCTAGTCAGAAGTGTAGGAAGGCTGAAGGCATAAGCCATTTTCTGACTGCTTTAGCAGGGGAACTGGACTGGTTGAGCTTGGCAGGTCCCTGCCAGCCTCCACCACTCTGGGATTCTGTGGCTGCCGACTACATTTTCACTGCGGTTTCCGAGGGCCCGGGGAGCTGAGGGCAGCCCAGGCAGCGGCTGCGAGGGGTTAACAGACAATTTATGTAAAGTCTTAGCATTCTGCAGAATGCAATGTGCATGTGAGATGAGGGGAAAAAAAAAAGAAGAAAAGATTGTATTTGTCAGCTGTGCTACCATATGTTGCTCTGGCGGAAGCACAGCAAAATGGTGACAATTTCTATTTTATTGACTCAGGGTCTGTGTTGATCTCCATTATCTGAGAGAGGAGCTGGGCTAACAGAGGTGTCTGCATTGTCACAGAGAGCTGTGCTCGCCCCTCACCTGGAATATCCATGGCTACAGGGTGACCTGGGACTGCAGTCTCCTTGAGAAAGCAACTCTCAGAGGAGGGCTTCGACCCATCTGCATATTTTAATGGCTTAGCCCTTGGAGGGCATGGGGGAATAGTCTTGTGAAAGGGGAAGTGGCAGCTCCAGGAAATGCAGACAAATCTCAAGCTCTTTAAAAGCAGAGAAGAAACTTAGCTCATCAGCCTGATTAAAACAAGTGTGTGGAAAGGCTTTGGTGGTTGTGGACTTCTTGCAGCCATCTGGTCCTGCTGGGAGGCAGGGCTGCATGCTTTGGGAGCAGAGCTGCATAAACACAGCTCAGCTTCTCCTGGACTGGCTGCTTGGGGTGCTGTAGGGTGAGGAGGATCTGGGGTGTGTTAAGTGTCCAGCAGGTCTAGGGAGGTTCTCCTCCCCCTCTGCTCTATCCTGGTGAGACCATGCCTGGAATACTGTGTCCAGGTTTGGACTCCCCAGTTCAGGAGAGTCAGGGATCTGCTGGAGAGAGTCCAACAGAGGCTATGAGGATGATGAAGGGACTTGAACATCTCTGCTGTGAAGAAAGACTGAGAGCCCTGGGGCTGTTTAGCCTGGGGAAGAGAAGGCTGAGAGGGGATTTTACCAATGTCTGTAAGTGGCTGAGGGGTGGGGGTCAAGATGAAGGTGATGCTCTCTTTTTGGTGGTGCCCAGTGACAGGACAAGGAACAATGAGTACAAGCTGGAACCTAGAAAGTTCCACCTCAGCATGAAGAGAAACTTGTTTGGTGTGAGGGCACTGGAGCCCTGGAGCAGGCTGCCCAGAGAGGTTGTGGTCTCTCTTTCTCTGGAGACTTTCAAAACCCACCTGGATGTGTTTCTGTGTGACCTGCCCTGGGTGATCCTGCTTTGGCAGGGGAGTTGGACTGGATGATCTCTGGAAGTCCCTTCCAACCCCTACTGTTCTGTGCTTCTGTGATCTGGGCCCTTGCCTTTGCCCTGCTGCAGAGATGGCCTAGAAGATGCTGCTTTTGTTGTTCTAGGATCACAGCTTTCTCTCAAGATTTTTTCTCAGCTTGCCAGGACCTCAAGATGTGAGCTGGGTGCTGAGTGTTGCCAGGCACCCAGGGCTCTGGGTGCTCCATGTGCTCCACGGGGACACAGTGTCTCCGTGGGCCATATGTCAGATGCAAGGCACGAGAAAACATTTCCACAGGGCACTGGGGATGGTGCTCACTTGTGTCTGGGCAACAAAAGTGGAGACTTTGGTGCCTTTCCTGCTTCCCTTCAGTGTCACCTTCCAGTCACCACCAACTACCCTATGGTGTCAGTTTGTGAGGAGTGGCTGAGGGAACTGGGACAGTTCAACCTGGACCTTCTGGCTCTCTATGACTCCCAAGCAAAGCCATCCTGTGACTCTGTGGATCTCTAAGTTCAGCCCACTGCTGTTCCCACACAGGAACACAGCACCCATCTGCTGCCCCCTCCCCGCCTGCTGGGCAGGGTTTGGGTTGCAGAATCCCCCACACTGCCCTTGCTGTCATTGGCAGCACCAAACCAACTCAACTGCTTGATGCCAAGGTGGGCTCTGAACTGCTGAGGGAGCAACTGTGGGAGAAGGAGAAAAGCCAGATCTTTGCAGTCACGCTGCTGGGTGTCTCCAGGGCCCCTCACACCCCCAGGACATTTGTTGGTGGCTGAAAATTCCATTTTCAACAGCTACTAAGAAGCTTCCTGACTGGGATTTTCTTGGCCCAGAAGGTGGCACAGGCATGGTGCTTGCTTTTGCTACCAGAAAGTGTCTCAACTTCCATAGGTTAAGCTTTTTTTTTTTTTTTTTTTTTTTTTTTTTTTTTTTTTTTTTTTTTTTTTTTTTTTTTTTTTTTTTTTTTTTTTTTTTTTTTTTTTTTTTTTTTTTT
>VWZE01019319.1:1070692-1119764 GCA_013396675.1 Eubucco bourcierii
TGCCCTGTGCTAGTGAGAGGTGTCCCTGCCTATGGCAGGGGGTTGGAACTAGGTGAGCTTTGAGGTCCCTTCCAATCTAAACTATTCTATGATCTCCATCATCATGTGCAGCAGAATATGATCATTAACTTTCCTGAGGTAGAGTTTTGGTGTGAGGAATGATAACTTCATCTGCTAATCCTGGAGTGGGAAGGGACCTCAGAGATCATCTACTCCAAACCTCCTCACCATAGCCAGGGACACCTCTTAACTACACTCAGATGCTCAAGACCTCATCCAACCTGGCCTTGAACACCTCAAGGGAAGAGACATCCACAACCTCCCTGGACAGCCTGTTCCAGAGTCTCACCACTCTCACACTGAAGAACTTCTTCCTAAGATCCCATCTAACCCTGCTCTCTCCCAGCTTAAAAGCATCCTCCTTTGTCTAGTCTCTGGACACCCTTATGAAAAGTCCCTCTGCAGCCTTCCAGGTGCCTTTCTGCCCTCAGAGAAATGAAAACAAATCCTCCCTGAAGGGAGGCTGAGGTGAAGTGGGGTTGGTCTCTTCAGGTGATAGAAGGAAATGCCCTGAAATTGTGCTGGGGAGGTTCAGGTTGGAGATGAAGAAAATGTTCTTTGCTGCAAGAGTAGTCAGAGATTGGAACAGGCTGCCCAGGGTGGTGGTGGAGTCACCGTCCTTGGAGGTGTTTGAGAAGTGTGTGGCCGTGGCACTTACTTGTGGCCATGGTGGTGCTGGTTAATGGTTGGACTGGGTGAGCTTAGAGGCCTTTTGCAGCCCAAACAATTCTATGATTTTGCCCCAAGTCCAGGGGAAACACCACTGCCATTTTGACCTCATTCTTTAACTTATGTTGCTGCTCTCCACCTGCCAGTAGCAATTTCTCCCTGTCATGGATTAGTCAACCACTTCTCACCAAGCAAATATCAAAACCAGAAAAAGAGAAATCAAGACACAAGATTGGAAACATAGAATCCCCGATCCATGGAATGGTTTGGGTTGGAAGTGACCTTGAAAGATCATCTAGTCAAACCCCCCTGCAGTCAGCAGGGAGATCCCCAACTAGAGCAGGTTCCTCAGAGCCCCAGACAGCCTGGCTTGGAATGAGACCATGGATGTGGAATCTCCTGCCTCTCTGAGAACCTGAGCCAGGGTCTCACTACCCTCAGTGTCAAAAACGTCTCCCTTCTCTCCATTCTGAATCCCCTCCTTTTAGTTTCAGTCAGCCCTTGGCTGCCCCAGCAGAATGTTTTGGTGTTCTTGCATTAGGTCCTGCTGATGCTGCTCAGCAAGGTCTGCTCATCCTGTAGGTATCTGCCCTCTTGGAAAGGGTGCAGATGAAGGGGCCTTGGGCATTGCCTTCCTCCTACTTTTATTTTTGTCCTTAAGAATGATCAGTTGGTGTTGGGTGTTGAGAGCAAGGTTTGCACTAGGCCTGTGGCTGGAAGATCTTGAAGAGGCCAAGGACTTTGTTGTGTTATGTCCTTGCTAGGTGAGAGAAGATGCTTCCTTCACTGCCCAGGTAATGGCAGCAGACTGGTGGAAAAGGCCTTCAGAGGTTAAGCAGCAGTAGGAGGAAATCTGTGCAAACAGAGGTGTTCCCCCACTGGTGTTTCTGTGCCAGCCATGACATATGGAGCAGACACCAAGGAGAAGGGGCTGAGGACTATTGTTAGAACTCATCAGCATCACCTCACATTTTGAGCACTGCAATCTAATTTGCTAATCCAATTCCAATTGGTGCCTGCATGCCTGTGCTTAAATAGATGCTGAAGCAGCCACGGACTTGTAAAAGATGGCATCTTTTTCTTTGCCCTTAATTTTGCACTTCCCAGAATCTTTCTGTCTTTTCCTATTGCCTTCTGGTGTGTTGCTTGACTCCTGTTCTCCAGAAGTGTGAAAAGTCAGGAGGAGAGTTCACAGCAGGTTGATGGCCTGGAGATTAAAAGTCTGTCTAAGGACATTTCAAAGTTGTAAAGGTATTATTCTCACATGTGCTTACTCCTTGCTGGGTGTGAACAACAGCTACTCACCAAGCTGCTGCAGTGTGAACTGGCTGCCTGTGAAATGATGTGCAGACATATGCAGAGAGCCACACGCACAGCCTCAGCCCTGACTCAGGACCAGGCAGCTTCTTGCTGCTAACGGACTTGGGAATGACCAGTGGGGCACCAAGGTTTTAATTACTCACACAGCTGTGGGGTTGCTGTAGTTATCAGGCTAAAAAGGATGATCCCATCCTGATGCTTTGAGACTAACAGGCTGGAGATGACCTTGGCTGCCCAGCAGTGGTTCTCTAGCACGAGGACAGCTGCAGAGTGGGAATTTGTTGTGTCTGTGGACGTTCTTTGGCGTGTGATGGATGTTCTGCATCGGGAGCACGCCAGGCGCTGGAATCAGCTCCCCAGGGAAGCAGTGGAATCTCCTGCACTGGGCAGTTGGAAGACTCAGCTTGACAGGGTGCTAGGCCACCTCATTTCAACTCTACCATCACCTAGAAAAGTTGGAGCAG
Source organism: Eubucco bourcierii (assembly GCA_013396675.1). NCBI lineage: Eukaryota > Metazoa > Chordata > Aves > Piciformes > Ramphastidae > Eubucco > Eubucco bourcierii. The sequence goes on from VWZE01019319.1 coordinate 1,073,206, forward strand.
ATGATTCTTGGGGTCCCTTCCAACCTAGCGTCCTGGGATTCTCTGTACACCCCTTTCTCTGTCAATGTCTGGGATCAATTTTTCCATGTCCCATAAGAGAAAGTTTTATTCCCCTCCATGGAGGTTTTCAGGGGCAGGTTGGATGGGGCTTTGAGCAACTTGGTCTAGTGGAAGGTGCCCCTGCCAGGGGGCTTGGAGCTAGATGATCTTTGACATTCCTTCCAACATTCTATGAGTTTGTGATTCTCTGATTCTGCTAAATGCTGGAAGTTAAGTCAGCAGGGACTGCTAGAGCAGGAGCTCAGAGCCCTGTCCAGCCTCACCTTGAGTATCTCCGGGGATGAGGCCTCAACTACCTCCCTGGGCAACCTGTTGGAGTGTTCCAGCACCCTCCTGCTGCAGAACTTGTTTTAGAATTACAGAATGATAGGGGTTGGAAAGGACCTCTGGAGATCATCTAGTCCAACCACACTGCTAAAACAGGTTCACCTAGTGCAGGTTAGACAGGACAGCATGCAGGCAGGTTTTGAATAGCTCCAGAGAAGTACACTACAATTTCCATGGGCAGCCTGTTCCACTGCCCTATCACCCTCAGACTTTTTCCTTATGTTCAGATGGAATTTCTTGTGTTGCAGGAATCTATGCATCTATAGTCTTCCTGTGAGGGCATAGTTATCCTAATCTCAAATGAGCATGGTTCAGTATTTCCTGTCTGTGGTCTGTAAGGTATCATCCATTTGCTCTTTACCCTAGCAGCATCTGTTAGCATGCCAGGTATGAAGTGAGGTCATCCAATCTAAATCCTTTCTGCTCTCATTTCAAACCATTGCCCCTGGTCCTGTCCCTGCAGGCCTTTGCAAACAGTCCCTCTGCCAGCTGAATTAAAGCAAAGAAAGTTGAATCCTGGGAGTCGTTTTCTCAACCTGGTAACAATTTGCTATCTGGCTGTAATTGGTTGTTATCTGGGGTGACCACAGATCAGAGGAGAACAACCACTGTTAATTGTCTGCTTTCATCTTTTTAAGGCAGGGAATAGGACACTGGAGCAGGTGCACCCAAGGCTTTGGGCAAAGCCTCCTCAATCCCAATTGACTGGGACCAGAATGGGGAGAAGATGACACTTCCTCAGCATGCACAGCAGTGAGCTCCTACTGCTGTACACCAGCACGGCCACACCTTTCTGGTGGGCCAGAAATGAGTGTGACACATGCCAGAAATGACAATAAGACATGAAAAGGCCATATGGAGCCAGCACTGCCTGCCAATCATTGCAGTAGGTGGCAACTGGGACAGGAGATGTATTGGAGAGGGCTTTGTGCACCGGGGATGGAGAGAGTGAAGCAAAACCTGGAGAGGATTCCTGGCCAGACTCATGATTTCCATTTCCCTGTGGCTTTGCTCACTTGTAACCTATTTGTTATGCTGACAGCCCCAGAGCAGGGACAGAGTTCTGCTCAGTGCTCAGGTTCGACGCAAAAGTTGTCATCCAGGATGACAACTCCCCTGGAGCAGTGTTTGGTGGCTATTTGCTAACAGGTGCTGTGGTCACCTGCAAGCCAGGCCTGTCCTCTCAGATTGTCTAGACCTTAATGGATTCCTAATTCATCTGTTTCTGGACACAAACTCGTCCCCCAGTGTAAGCAAACACTTGAGCCAGACAACAAAACTGGGTTCTACCGTCTGTAGAGAACAGAAAATTAGGTCCTGAAGAGAGTCAGCTCATTAGTATGGAATGAAAAACTCCATTGATTAAAGCTTCATATTGTGGTTGGGCTTTTTTGGAGGCATGAAGTAGTCTTGTTTAGCTGGATTCCAGCAGGGAGAGGAAGTGGATTTCAGGGAAAGGGAACTGCTTGTTCCCTCTGGAGCAATTGCAATACGCACACAGCTGTAAACCAGGAGGAACATTTGCACGTCAGGTTGAGCTTCCAAACCGAAAGACTCAGCCCCATTTGTGACCAGTGAAAAGTTCAGAGCCAGGTTCCTTCCCAAGTGCAGGGACACTTTTCCTCGGAAACAGCTCCTCCCTGCCCTGGTGGCGTTGTTCAGCCATGTGCTGGGCTGTGTCAACACAGATTGACCAAGTCGTAGGATTTTATTGGGCCATGTGCAAACTCATTTGCAGGTTTTATTGCCGTCCATCATTGCAGGCATTCACAGTCCGGAGGCCTTCCATTGTTGTGAATAACTACCGAGAGCAATTGCTGGCTGTGGTCAGTGTGGAGGTTGCATTCTTCCACGGACAGGTGTTCCTCCCTAATTGCTTCCATTAGTTTCTCTTTATTGCAGGGCTTCATCGCCCGCTGCACGCAGCGCTTCAGCAGGCACCAGCACAGATCCATCAGCTCCACTCTGCGCCGCCGTAATCGATGCACTGAGCTCAGCCTTAGCATAAAAGCTCTAATCTGACTTCCAGCACTCGCAGTTACTGTCCCAAATGCAGCATTTTAACTGGACACAGCTCCTGGTGCAGTCTGTGACAAATGCAAGTGCTTGCTAACGTTTGTGTCAGCACAAGTGTGGCCAGCAGCAGCAGGGCTCAGCACTGCTGAGGCCACACCTCAAGTACTGGGCTCAGTTTTGGACCTCTCACTCCAAGAAGGACGTTGAGAGGCTGCTGCATGGCCAGAGAAGGGCAATGAAACTGCTGAGGAAACTCCCTCGTTACACCAGGGGAGGTTTAGGTTGGACATGAGGAACAATTGCTTCCCCCAAAGTGATTTCAAACCCTGGCCCAGGCTGTCCATGGTAGTGGTGGGGTCCCCATTCCTGGAGGAGTTTCAAAACCATGGAGGTGTGGTGCTGAGGGCCATGGGTTAGTGGTGACCTGGCAGTGCTGGGCTAAGGGTTGGACTTGATAATCTGGAAGGTCTCTTCCAACCAAAACAATTCTGTGTTTTGTAAGCGTGCTGACAGGAGCAGATGTGATTCCCGTGGGAAGTAAAGAAACTTCTGGCTGTGCAGTCTCACTGCACCACAAATCCTGATTTCCTTTGAAATCGAGAACCTTCTTCAGCAAATCTCTGCCTGCTATGGGTCAAGATCAGAGGTGTTTTAGCAAAAAGAAGAGGGGGGTGTGGAGTTGCTTCCTGCTGCTTTCCCCCCTGGCTGGGGCATTGGCACAGCCAGCAGTGCACACTGGGGTTTTGCTTGCAGCTTGCATTCTGGATTGGCTGAGCTTGGTGGCACTGCACATGAGGTCATTGAAGAGCAGAACTTTTTGCTCTTCATGATGATGCTCAGCCCAAGAGGAACATCACTTTGATCTTGTTTCAAACCTGAGGTTTACCTTTGCAGAAATTCCAGTTACAAATATCAACAAGTGCCCTCTCTCATCTCAGTCAGGAGCTGAGGAAATTCAACTCAGAATTCTTAAAGGCAACCCCCCTGAAAATCATGAGCTGCATGTTCAGCCTCCTTCCCCATAACAGAAGTGTGGTTTGACCCAACCCACAATTGCATGACTCCATAGCTGCAAGGAATTTCTTCAGAAGTCTCTTTCTTCTGTGGCATCACTTTGAAAGTGTCCTTCAGTGCCAGTTTCCCTTGAGGTAAAGACCTGTCTTGAGCCATCCCACTGTAGGTGTCTCTCCAAGCACTGAGTTTTTGCTTCTGAAAGGAACTGTTCTCTGCCATTGTCTTTTTGCATTCCTTCTCTCCTCATCTCTTTTTCTCCATGGTAACACAGAAGTGGATAATTATCTATGCCACCAGCAGAAGAATTCAGAAGGGAGAAGTGTGAAGTGCAAGAAATGGAGCAGCCCATGTCCAGAGCTGCTCATTGGCTGGCTCACTTCTCCAACTTCAGCCTTTTTTTTCTGTGTTCTGGCCACAGCTGGCTCATTCTCCAGAGCATGAGGTCTCACTGGCTTTGTTTCCTTCAGCCTCCTTCTCTTCCCTTTATTGCTTCCTTAAAGTGCAAAGCAACATGCACTCAAAAGCCACCATCAAGACAGATCCTTGGCGCCTGGCAAATGGCAATGGAAGCAGCCAGCAGCCAATCTCAGCTTTGGAAACTTCACATTTTTTAGGATAAAGCCAAATGTGTCTGGGTCTGGTTCCTGTGGACCATGCACTGCTTTCTGACAAGCTCCCAGGTGGCCATCCATGGGTTTCTCTTGTGCCTGGACCAAACTGTTGCTAAGAGAATTTGTTGCCTCAAGAACAGCCCCAAATTAACTTTTTTAGTTGGTGTCCCTTTGTCTCTTTGCTCCAGGGCTGAAAGACCTTTCAGCTCCCTCACTTGTTTCAGCTAGAGGACTTAGAAGTGCCCCAAAATCCTTCCTGGCTGATGCCTTTCCTTACTGCCTGATGTCTCATGGTGCTACTCCTTCACCTATACATTTATGACCTTGTTGCTTGTACTTCAGCATCTCACAACTGTGCTGGCCAAACATTTAACCAAGTGAAAGACCAAACTGGTCTGGAGGACCCAGAATCGATGACTTCTGACTGCAGTGCATGCCAAGGATCCCAGTTTTCTGATGGTCTCCCAGGAAGAATGCAAATATCAGCCTGCAGATACGACTTGGTAACATTTCTCACACACATGCACAGACTTTCTCCTTGTTTTTGGGCAGGCATCCAACAGAACAATATGTGTCACTGAAGTTTAGAGCCATGTGCTTAATCCTACCTTCTGGCACCCTGACCTGTGAGTCACAGCCATGGTTCTGAGGGGGTCGATGGATCCTCCAGAGTGCAACCCCCTGCTTCACACTGCCTCTGCTTTCAAATAGCTGCCAGAGACAAGGGCTTTATGGCCAGAACAGTTAGGTGCTGAAACATCATTGGCAAATGAGGGGTTTGGACACCTTTTTGCAGATGCTTTTGGTAAAATGTTGCAGTGTGACGTGTTTCAGTCCAGAGAATTGCTGTTTTTGGTACCAAAAGCAGCTTCTCAGCCCCCCAATCTTCCTATCTGCTAGGGAAATTAATTATTCATAGACTTTTATTGCACAGCAAGGTTGTCTGGCTGTGTTTGGGACCAGTGCTTCTGAGCTCATCTGCTTCTGCTCTCACAGCCCAGGTTTTGCTGGTTCTCTTTCTCCAGATCTGTGTTCCTTAGAAGGAGCAGCTCGTGAGAACAAAGAGATATTTGCTGCAAAGTCGAGCTGGGATGTAGCATTACACAGCTCTGCCCAGGGCAGGAGGAAGGGGGTGCCACCGGGAGGGTCCCTCTGTGGGAGTTACTGGTTTGCAAGGGTGCCCTGCTGTGAGCCAGCCCAGCCCCAGCCCTGCTCACTGCTGTCCCTTCCCAGCTCTGCTCCCTCAGGCACTCAAGCTCAGGGCAGCTTTGCTCAGCCAGGGGCTGCTGCTAGCAGGGAGAAGCTGATGGGGACAGTTCCTGCCAAGGGCTGTGCTGCACAAAGCCTCTGCCTCAGACCTGCTGCTCTGCACACCAAGGGCACTGCCACAGCTTGTGCCACACCTTGGGGGGCAGCAAGGCAGAGGTGGCAGCAGTGGGGAGGAGAGGACAGGACAGGTGACCCTGAACTGCCCAACAAGGGATTGCAGCCCATGGATGGCATCTTCAGGAGAGAACTGAGGGATGCCCAGGGCCAAGCCTTTGCTTCCCTGACTGCTGTCCCAGGAGGACTCTGTCCCTTCTGCCTCCCATCCTGATCCCTCTGCCCAGCCCAGGCCTGACCCTTGACACCTCCACCCTACGGTTTTAACCTGACTGCAGAGGCTTTGCACTAAGAAAGAAGAGCACAGAGACCTGTTGGAGCAGTTCTTACCAGCTGCAAAACGAAGTAGTTAAATGCAAATGTGTGGGAGCAGCTCTGTGGTTCCAGTCCAAGGACTTGGCAGTGGCACTGGGGGGTTGGGTGTCCATATTCTGCACCCACCAGGCAGGCAAGACAGTTCCTGCCCCAGCAGTGCATTGGGGCTGTGCCTGTCTCTGCCCCACGGCCTCGGTGCTGCTTTCAGGGGCTGTGTGAGGCTGCTCCTGTCGGCAGCAAATGGCTTTTGTTTGAGCCTCTTGGACCAGAAAGAAAGAGACAAAAAACCCCAGGCACACCCAGCCCCTTCCCCTGCACTGACCCTGGGCTCCAGCCATATTGGGCAAGGAGAGGGTTGCTGGCCTGCGGTGCCAACATACTCCACCTTCACGGGGAGGCCGTGCCCCTCACGCTCCAGCAATGCCAGACGGCGCTGGGATGAGGCGGGCTGGGTCTGGCAGGTGGTGGCACAGGAGGTAGTAAGTGAGAGCAGTGCAGCAGAGCTGGCTGGAGCGTGGCAGCCGAGCAATATCCTCAAAGCTGGGCAGGGACTGTGGCTTTCTGCCTCCAGTGCCTAACAACCATGAGCTCATGGCTTCTGGCACCACAAGGGCAAAGTCAGAGCTGTGCCCATTAGGTTGGCACTGGTGGGAGGAGGTGGCACCCACCCTGTCCCAACAGGTAGTCCATTGACTAATTTGGTGGTTGGACTCAATGATCTCAAAGGACTTTTCCAACCAAAACAATTCTGTGATTCTGTGACTTCAGACCGGCACCAATTCTCCTCTGCCTCAATGAATTTTATATTCACTGCTTGTCACAGGTCAGGGCTGGGCTGGCACACCAGGGCAGTGCCAGAGGCTCTCTGAACCCCTCTGCCTTCCCAAAGGGAAGAGAAAGGGAAGAAGGGAGAGAGACTGATGGAGTGGGAGAGAGACTGATGGAGTGGGAAAGAAACTAAGCTAGCTGGGGTGGAAAGAAGAACAATGCCATGGAATAGAGACACAGAGACACAAACCAATCTGGAACCCAACCCCTGATGGCAATGAGGGCACCTTTGACACCACTGCTGCTGGGGGCAGGCACTGGGCAAGTCCCAGACTGGGCTCCATGGCAGATGGGAACTGAATTGAGGAGCTGGATTCTGGAATTTTATTCAGGAGCACAGGGATCAGGATGGGAGGCAGAAGGGACAGAGTCCTCCTGGGACAGCAGCCAGGGAAGAAGAGACTTGGCCCTGGGGATCCCTCAGCTCACTCCTGAAGATGCCATCCATGGGCTGCAATCCCTTGTTGGGCAGGTGTGAGGCAGAGGCTTTGTGCAGCACAGCCCTTGGCAGGAACTGTCCCCATCAGCTTCTCCCTGCTAGCAGCAGCCCCTGGCTGAGCAAAGCTGCCCTGAACCTGAGAGAGTGCCTGAGGGAGCAGAGGCTGAGCTGGGAGGGGACAGCAGTGAGCAGGGCTGGGGCTGGGCTGGCTCACAGCAGGGCAGCAGGCAGGGCTGGGCTGCGCTGGGAGCACGGTGCCGGCACGGGGTGGCAGCTGGTGACGCTGTGGCATGGAGCCTGTCCAAGTGCGGCCAGGCAGCTTGGCTGGCCCGAGCAGAGCCTCTGCTGCTGAGCTTCTCCACCAGCAGCTCACTGAAGTGAGGACCTGTGGGCTGGACCCGCTCCTCCATTTGCTCCCGATTTGCCCCTGGGCCAGGCTGAGCCAAGTCGTGCCGTGCCGAGCTGAGCCGAGCCGTGCCGAGCTGTGCCGTGCCGAGCTGAGCCGAGCCGTGCCGAGCTGAGCCGTACTGAGCTGTGCCGAGCTGAGCCGAGCCAGTTCTTTGGATTGTTTGATTCTGTGATTCTCTGTTTCTGGTCACAGAAGCGCCTTGGTTTTGACTGGAAGCTCTCAGAAGGCATTCACAGTGCAGGGGCTAGAAGAATATTGGGCAGAAAGAGCTGATAGTGTCTCACAAGATCCAAGGTTGCAGCAAAGGCCATTTTTGGCCTCTTCTCACCTCTTCTTTCTGCTTGGGGGAAGCTTCTGTCTCAGTCCAGAGATCTGCTTTGCCACGCTCCTGCAGTTTCATCTCTACAATTAGTTTTCAGCAGGGTGTCAGCAGAAGAATGCCAGTTGACAGTGCCTAGGCAAAGGGAGAGGCAAAGCAGTTTTATTTTTCCAGTTCCTTACTTACCCCTCACTGTTTGTCTCTTTCCACCATCTCTTTCATCCCTCGAGAAAGGCAGGCTGGAGCTGTCAGTGGCAGGAGCCCATTTGTCATTATCTGGGCAGGTAGATGCTGAAATGGAAAGAAACAATAGGTCAGAAGAAGGCTTTGTCATTGCCCAGACCACAGAACAGTCTGGGTGGGGAGAACCTTGCGTGGGTGTGAACATGCTATGCTCAGGCTCCATCCATACATTCTTAGAGGGATTTGGGTTGGAAAAGACTTTGAAGATCATCCAGTTCCAACCCCTCTGGCACTCACAGGGGCACCTTCCACTAGACCACATTGCTCAAGACCTCATCCAGGCTGGCCTTGAACACCTACAAAACTGTGAGGAAACTACCACTGACTGTCTACAAACTGAGTTGAAAATGTCCCTCACCGAAACCTGGGGATTGTGTGGGGAAAAAAACCAACCCAGAACTCAAGAAAAACCAAAGAGGGACAGTCACCTGCTGCTGGCACTGATGGTAGCAGCACAGGTCCCTGCACTTGGACTGCTTCAGGAGGGATTGGTGACTTGACTACCTCAAAGACCTTGAAACTTAGGTTGGTAACAGCGTTTTGGTGGCAAGTGTCATCAGGCCTTGGCACAGGCTGCCCAGGTAGGTGGTGGAGTCCCCATCCCTGGAGGTGTTTAGGAAACCTGTGGCCATGGCACTTGGGGACATGTTTTAGTGGCCAGGGGAGTGTTGGGTTGGAGGTTGGACTTGGTGATATTAAAGGTCTTTTCCAACCCAGCCAATTCTGTGGTCTCTCGAGATGCTCCAAGCAGGCACTAAATCCACATAATTAACTAATTAAAGAAGTAAACCAGACAATTATTTAAGAAACCTCAGCTCCAACAGGCTTCTGAGGGATTTGACAGATTACAGGCTGCTAACACTGTCACCAGCACTGCTCAAGTCTGTAATCTCCTTACAAGCAAAGAGCTGGAACCAAACTGAAGAAAGCTGAACAATCATCACATAAAGACAAGGAATGTTTTACTCTATCCTCCAGGATGGCTGTGAAGTGAAAAGGGAGTGAATGGCAGCAGGAACATTTTAGAAGAGGATGGTGAAATGCAAACTGTGATTAAATATATCCTCTCTTCCTTTCCAGCACTTACAAGTAAAGATCCCACCTGGAGCACTGCATCCAAGTCTGCTGCTCCCCAGCATAAAAGGGACATGGAGCTGCTGGAGTGGGTCTAGAGGAGGCCATGAAGATAATCAGAGAGCTGGAGGACTTCCCCTGCAGGGACAGGCTGAGAGATGAGGCTGTTCAGCCTGGAGAAGAGAAATCTCCAAGATGACCTTAGAACAACCTTCCAGTACCTGAAGGGACTACAACAAAGGTAGGGAGAGACTTCTGGCAAGGGCTTGGAGTGATAGGATGAGAGGGAATGGGTTGAAGCTTGAGGAGGGGAGTATTGGACTGGAGATTGGGAAGAAATTCTTCCCAGTGGGCATTGGGAGACACTGGCACAGGTTGCCTAGGGAGGTTGTGGATGCCCCCTGGAGGTGTTCAAGGCCAGGTTGGAGGAGGCCTTGAGTGACCTGAGCTAGTGGGAGGTGTCCCTGCCCATGGCAGGGGATTGGCACTGGATGATCTTTAGGGTCCCTTCCAACCCAAACCATTCTGTGAATTTATGAATCATAGAATTATTTTGGTTGGAAAAGAGCTCTAGGACCATTGAGTCCAACCACTCACTCCAGCCTGGGCTTTGGGAAGCCATGGGGGGCAGAGGTACATTCCTGGGATGCAGAAGTGGTAGTGAAATCAGAGAGCAGAGAATGGTGTGGCTCCTCAGTGTCTCCACTGTTAAAACTCCTGCTCTCTGTTCAATGCTTTTTACATCAGGTGAGGTTGTATTTTCTTGTTGGTTGTGTCAAAATTCCCTACAAGGTTAGAAGCAGAAAATCTGAGTTTTTATGTCTAAATTTTCAACCAGGCTGAGCTTAGCTGCACTGAAAACCTCTAGCATTGCTGCTCTAGCAGACAGAATTGTAAGCTTTGTGGTGAAAATATCTTCAGGTGGTTTTAGGCTTTTTATTTTGGTTGGATAAGGCTCAGAGCAGCCTGATCCAGCTGAAGATGTCCCTGCTCACTGCAGGGAGGTAGGACTAGATAACCTTTAAAGGTCCCTTCCCACCCAAACCATTCCATGATGCTATGATTCCGTGACAAGGACAGACAGATGGGCAGGATCAACAACAGCTCTTTGAAAACAATTAAGAAGCATTTTTGAGCAGAGGCCAGCGTGCCCATCATCGTGGTGAGGTAGCTGCTCTACCTTGGGTACCATTCCTGCGAGCCTGATACAAAGAGTGGGAGAGAGAGAGAGAAAGGAATAATAATAATAATAATAAAAAAAATCATTTGTGAATGAAACAGGTCCCAGATTTGGGTATTTTAAAAGCCAACAAAGAAAAGACATTTTTAGGAGGGAGAACTGGGCACTGCCCTGGCACTGCTCCACCATTTTGACACACCATGTGGGCTCCAGTGTAAAAAAAAAAAAAAAAAAAAAATCCAGGGGGGAAAAAGGAAAAAAAGGCAAAGAAATAATGCATATGTGTGGTAATAATCTGCACATGAGTGGTGCTGTAATGGGCACGGCTGCACTGCCAGCAGGGAGCTGAGTGATGGCCTCGCGCCTGCACAATGCGCGCTGCCTTCGCCTGCCCTGGCTTTGCGACAGGGCAACCAAGAGCAGGGGAGGGGGAAATCAGGGACTGCCTGACCCTGCTGCCTCCCAGCCCTGGAGGCTTGCTGAACGCTCAGGAAGAAGGTTTGGGGTTATTTTTGGCTTTAGAAATATTTTTTGCTGGGCCTCTGAGCCCAGGGCTTGTGCTGAGCAAGAGGTGAAAGGCAACCGCCTGCCGTGTGCGCCGACCTCTGTGCCTGGCGGCCGAGGACGCGCCGGAGCTGCGCTCGCTGGGCAAGTTTGGACTTGTTTTGCTGCTCTGGTGGCTCACCCACAGCACTTTGCTGCTCAGATGAATGTGTCAGGGACAAGAGCGTGGTGCTTCAGTTGCTGCTCGGGCCTGCTGACATTGATTTGTGAGCATCCTGCTTGACTACGGGATGTGTGACAGATAAATTTTATCAAAATTAAGGCACAATTAAACATTTCATCTTCCTAATTACTGGCTGTAGATTCAGCCTGATGACCATGTGCTGTAAGAAATCAGCGACCATTACACATTTTAATGGAGCACAGCTGTCTTACAGCTTGGTAATATTTGCACAGTGCCACAGAACTGTAATTTATGATAAAAAGAAAAAATGTGTATTGGCTCTTTTTTGCCAAAATAGATTAAGGATTCATATACTTTAATGAGATTTGGACCTAGCCTTGGATTATCGTTATAAATGATTTATGTGCATGTTGGTGGACTCCTGTAGTTTTGAGTTGATTTGTGTTTTGCTCGACCAATATGTAATTCAGCATTTCCTCCTGTGCCAGTGTTTGCAGCCTTTCCCCTCTCTCTCCATTTCAGTTCTGGTTTTCCACCACAGCTTAGTGAGAAGGGCAAGTGGGAAGGTTAAGGAAGCATCCAGGCGTATTTTCCAGGAGCCCCTTCAAGGCAAAACCTGCTCCTGAAGTCCCTCCCTTGCTCCCCTGCTTGGCACCCTGAGCACAGAGAGGACAGGAGGGGTGACACTGAAGCTGGGCCAGGGTTGCCCCTACAACCTGGAAAGCAAGCAGGGCACCAGGCAACAGATGTTCCCTGAACCCCTGCTCAAGCAGAGACCAGCTCAAAGGTTGCCCTATCTGAAGGCAAAGCAGCAAAACCCTTCCTCCTTCTTCCTCTGTCTCACTTCCTTCTCCTCCTTTAAAGCATGACCTACAAAAGGGTGCTTGCTCCCCCGCTTGACATTTGTCCTGTTCCAGGCAGTTTTTCCAGAAAAGATGCTGCTTCTCTAAGACAAAACCCCAAACAACAACCTTGCACCCAGGTGACAATACCCAGGACCACCTTTCTCCTCCATGCTTCTCTTTTCACTAAGTTTCTGTCATAGATTGCTGTGGAGCAAGGAGGGTGATGAAGGCAAAATTAGATGTTTTATATATACTGGTGTCTACATAGAGAATCCCAGTATGGCAGGGGCTGAAAGGGAGCTCTGGAGATGATCCAGCCCAACACTCTACCAAAGCAGGGCACCCACAGCAGCTTGCCCAGGAACACAATGCCCAGGGGAAGTTGGAAGCTCTGCAGAGACGAGACTTCACAACCTCTCTGGGCAGCCTGCTCCAGGGCTTCAGCACCCTCATACCAAACAACTTTCTCCTCCTGTTCATATGGGACCTTCTGGGTACCAGTTTGTGCCCATTGCCCCTTGGCCTGTCCCTGGGCACCACTGAGCAATCTGGCTCCATCCTTTTGTCCCCCAACCTTTAGCATTTTTCAGCAATCCTTTGGGGCTGCTCTTGTGCAGGCTCTCAGCCCCAGGGCTCTCAGCCTTTGCTCCTCACAATGCTGCTCCAGGCCCCTCAACAGCTTTGTAGCCTCCCCTGGTCTCTCTCCAGCAGTTCCCTGGTTCTCTTGAACCAAACAGACAAAACACTGAACTGTATAAAATTCATACACTTAATATCTACACCTACACAGATGGCCACCCAGAGTGGCTGTCTCTGGATTGGTGCAGGTTCTCTTTTCATATGGAACTTCATGAACCAAATTCGCACAATCAGATCCTCTACCTGGATTTGCAAGGAGTCACACTTCAGGCCAGGATCTGGGCCCAATATGTTGCCAAACCTTCAGATCCATATGTGCAGATGAAAAGAGAAAATAAATTCAAAATTTTCACACTTTAAAAAAGAAAGAAAGAAAGAAAGTAAAAAAAACCCCAACAAAATACAAACAAAAAAAGAAGAATGAACAAATCCTGCCCAGTCTTGATTTCCTTCAGTGCTCATATGCTGGAATGTTTCATACTGTACCAGGTTGCATATGCTTGCACACTAATTCTCAATTGCCGTATGCAGTTTGTGACAACCATCTGCTAAGACCTCCCTGAGAGTTCTTTCTCCCACTCAGCCCAGCTGAAATCAAAATATGGACAGAAACAACTTCTGCAGGGAGATGGAAAAGTTTAAGAGGGACTTGAAGCCCAACTGGGTCCTGCACTGCATCAATCCTGGTGTCACCAGCAGAGCAAGGGAGGGGATTCTGTCCCTCTGCTCTGCTTGACAGAGACCTCACCTGGACTGCTGTGTCCAGTTCTGGTGCCCCTAACATGGGAAGGACATGGAATGGCTGGAGAGGGTGCAGAGGGGACCATGAAGATGATCAGGGGGCTGGAGCACCTCTGCTTTGAGGACAGACTGAAGGAGCTGGGGTTGTTCTGTCTGGAGAAGAGAAGGCTCTGGCAAGACCTTAGAGCATCCTTCTAGTACGTGAAGGGGCAATGGTTTGAAATGAGAGGAGATTTAGATTGGGTGTGAGAAACAAGTTCTGCTCCATGAGAGTGCTGGAACATTGAATGTGGAGGGTTTGGAGACCAGCACTGGTGAGGAGCAGCTGAGACTGGGCTTGTTTGACTTGGAGACAAAGGAGGCTGAGGGGAAACCTACAACTCCCTGAGGAAGGTTGCAGTGAGGTGGGGTTGGACTCTTCTCCCTGCTATCAGGTGACAGAACAAGAGGAAATGGTCTCAAATTGTGCCAGGGGAGGGTTAGGTTCAATATTGGAAGAATTCCTTTGCTGCAAGAGTGCTCAGGGATTGGCACAGGCTGCCCAGGGAGGTGGTGGAGCCACAGGAAGTGGCACCTGGGGCCGTGGCTTAGTGGTCATGGTGGGGTTGGGTTGGTGTTGGACTGGCTGATCTCAGAGAGCTTTCCCAACTGAAGCAATTGCATGGTTCTATACCAACCCTTTTAAAGGAACACACTGCCAGCCACAGCTCCCTGGGCTGCTTTATTCTCCCATCATATCTGTGGCCTTCAATGTTGCAGCTGATGGACTTCTGTCAAGACTCAGAGCTTTAATCAAGCTGACAGCATCCTACTTTTTTTTTTTTTTTTTTGAACCCGAGAGGCCTTGGAAAAGTTTAATGCAGCTTCCAGGTAAAGTTCAATCCACATGGCTGAGTCCCCTCAAGTGTTTTCTCCTCCCCCCTCCATTTTCACAACCCCAGCATCCTTCATGTTGGAATTCAGCAGTAGCTAAGCTGCAAGGTATTATTGCAAGACAATTCTGTGCTTTATGGCACTCTGCTGCCCTCTGAGAAGTTGGATCTGAGACCTAGAGTTGACCTCAGCACTTGAAAGAAGCAATTAGGACCTTTGCCAACAACAATGAACTGTTCCTCATGGTAGTAACCTACTGCTAGGTGCCTGTTTGTGAGCCTTTATAGTCTGGAAGATGAAGAGGAAGGGTTTTGGAGGCAAGGGGGATGTGTATTAATATTTGATGGGTGCAGCCCTGGCTTTGATAAAGATGCTGATGCTGATCTCAGGTACTTGGTGCCTACACTGGCACAGCCCTGCCAGTGACCTCTGTTATTTAGCACTGTGATAGCTGTAATCACAAAGAATGGCAGAACCCAGCGTGATGGGGTTGGAAGTGACCTCTGGAGATCATCCACTCCTGCCCCTCTGCCAAAGCAGGGCACTCACAGCAGCTTGCCCAGGATCACAAAGGCCAGGGGGGGTTGGCAGCTCTCCAGAGAAGGAGACTCCACAACCTCTGTGGGCAGCCTGCTCCAGGGCTCCAGCAACTCTCACACCAAACAAGTTTCTCCTGTTCAGATGGAACCTCCTGGGTGCCAGTTTGTGCCCATTGCCCCTTGGCCTGTCAGTGGGCATGATGCTTGCAGGATTACTTGAGAAGGGTACTGGAAGCCTCTTTGATTTCCCAGTTACAGCATCTGACCTCAGAGAAGACCTTTTCTAGGTGAACCTGCATTGACAGGGTGGTTGGACTTGATCTCCAGAGGTCCCTTCCAAAATCTGCCATTAGATTAGATGTGAAATAAATAAATCCTAACCACTTTATGATATGAATTTCCTTCAGAAGGGAGTGTTCCAGAATCCTAATGGCTGCATTTTGTCTCTTTGAGTTTCACCCTTTCCATGCAGGATGATTAAATCTAATCATTATCCAGCATAGACAAACAAGAAGCATTACAGCAGAAGCCAGTTCACTGCTGCAGTGTTGAGTATCAGACATATCAGAGTGAGCTGGAGAAGGCCAAAGATCTAAACAATGAGAAAAAAATCACACCAGTAAACCTGAAAACCCATTAGTGATGCTCATGAGGTTTGAACTTTGCTTTTAGGGGAAGGGGAGGGCACCTCACAGGCTCACAGGATGGTAGGGGTTGGAAGGGACCTTGGAAAATTGAGTCCAATGCCCCTGCCAGAGCAGATCACACAGGAATGTACCCAGGCAGGTTTTCAGTGCTCCACCACCTCTCTGGGAAGCCTGTTCCAGGACTCTTAAATTAAAGAAGTTCCTCCTCATGTTTAGGTGGAACTTCTGATGTTCAAGTTTGTGTCTGTCACCACTTGTCCCGTCGCTGGGCACCACTGAACAAAACCTGGTCCCATCCTCCTGACACCCACCCTTGAGGTATTGATCAGCACTGATGAGATCCTCCCCTCAGCCTTCTCTTTTCCAGACTGCCCCAACTCTCTCAGTCTTTCCTCATCAGAGAGCTGTTGCAGTCCCCTCATGATATTTGCAGCCCTTTGCTATACCCTCCCCAGCCTGTCCCTGTCCTTCTTGTACCAGAGAGGCCGAAACTGGACACAGTGTCCCAGGTGTGGCCACCGCAAGCGTGCAGCAGGATTAAATTCTTTGCTCCTTACTGACCACAGAATGGTTTGGGTTGGAAAGGACCTTGAAGATAATCTAGTTCCAACCCCCTGCCACCGGTTGGGGCACTTTCCACTACACTGGGTTCCCCAGGGAGGGGATCACAGGCTCACAGGATGTCAGGGCTTGGAAGGGACCCAAAGAGATCATGGACTCCAACCCCCCTGCCAGAGCAACAGACCTCCATCCACAGCCTCCCTGGGCAACCTGTGCCAGTGGCTCTCCAGCCTCACTGTAAAGATATAAATATCCTTATTAATATTCATAGAATCATAGAATCATAGAATGGTAAGGTTGGAAGGGACCTCAAGGATCATCTAGTTCCAACCCCCTGCCATAGGCAGGGACACCTCCCACTAGTACAGGTTACTCAAGGCCTCATCCAACCTGGCCTTGAACACATCCAGGGAGGGAGCATCCACAACCTCCCTGGGCAACCTGTTCCAGTGCCTCACCACCCTTACTGTAAAGAACTTCCTCCTAACATCCAGTCTAAATCTCCCCTCTGCCAGTTTAAGCCCATTGCCCCTTGTCCTGCCATTGCAGGACCTTGTAAATAATCCTTCCCCAACCTTCCTGTAGGCCCCCTTCAGATACTGGAAGGCTACTATCAGGTCCCCTCGAAGCCTTCTCTTCTCCAGGCTGAAGAGCCCCAACTCCCTCATGTTGAACCTCCAGATGTTCCTAACATCTTTATTGTGTTTTTAGTAATCTCATTTCTTGCTGATTTTTCTCAGTGCTCAGTAGAACCAGCAGGAGCATTGCCCCTCAGATCCCAACTCCTCCAGCATGCAGCTTCCTTCCTTCTTTCCCAGCCCTTTCCTTCAGCTTCTCTGCAGCCACGGTGCTGCAGGTACCACCTTGCATAAATTGCCTAAAAAGAAGTTGCCCTGTCAGTGGTTTTGGCCGTGGCTGGGGCTGTCAGGCTGTAGGATGGTGCAGAGTGGGGTCTGTGTCGTGGAGCCGAGATGTAATGGCTTTTCAGCGCACCATAAGCACAGTTGTGACCACAGGCTCACTAGTGTCATTTTGTGTGCAGTAATGAAGCCTGACGAGTGGTCTCCTGCTTGCAGATAGCCGGCTGTTGTCCTAAAAATGCAAACCATCGCCCGAGGCCATGGAATCAGGAACAGGCAAAGGACAGCGGCACAGGCACGGCTCCCCACCGCTCTCCCTCCCTGCAGCACACTGTACTTGGCCGCAGCAGAACCATCTTTACCCTTGTACATAAGGACACAATGAGGGGAAAGTGATAAAAGCACCAAGGCCGTGCTGGAAATCAGCTTTTGTGAAGTTGCTGAGCTGAAAAACAAAAACCTAGCCCATGGCCAGCACATTTTCCTCCCTGCATGGTGAGGCCTTTGGGAGAAGATGCTGCAGTTTCATCATCCTCTCCCATCTCCTCCCCCTCTGCTCTGCTCTGCTCTGCTCTGCTCTGCTCTGCTCTGCTGAGGCCCCACCTGGAGCACTGTGTCCAATTCTGGTGCCCCAGCACAAGAAGGACATGGAACAGTTGGAGAGGGTCCAGAGGAGGCCATGAAGATTATTAGAGGGCTCTAATAGAACCTCTGCTAGGGACAGGGTGGGAGAGCTGAGAGAAAGCTCCAAGGGAGACCTTAGAGCAGCCTTTCAGTAGCTGAAGGGCTGCAGGAGGGCTGGGGAAGGACTTTTGGAAAGGGCTTGATGTGGCAGGATGAGAGGGGATGGATTGAAGCGTGAGGGCAGCAGATTTAAACTGGATATTAGGTCTCCCCTCAGCCTCCTCTTCTCCAGACTAGCCACCCCCAGCTCCCTCAGCTGCTCCTCCCCAGCCCTGTTCTCCAGACCCTTCCTCAGCTACATTACCCTTCTCTGGACCTGCTCCGGCCCCTCAATGTCCTTCTTGAACTGAGGGGCCCAGAGCTGGGCACAATACTCCAGATACAGCCTCACCAGGGCAGAGCAGACCTTGCTTGTAGGTTCTGCTGTTCAGCTGCATTCTTGCCTTAGAAGTGGGACCTTGGCTGGCAGCAATGTGTTACATTTGTCTTTATTTCTTCACCGTGGAGCTTAATATTGATATTTTTGCCATGTTAAATATAAATCAGAAAACACACAGAGCTCACAGCGTTGCCGTGGGAACCTTCGCTTTCTCTTCTTGGGGTTTTTTCCTTTCTTTTCATTTTTTTCCCTTTCTTTCTTTTTTTTTTTTTTTTCTTTTTTCTTTTTTTTTTCCCCCTTCCATTTGTGAGATTTTCTGCTAGAAACTCTACAAAGTTAAGGCAGCTTTAACCCAGGCTTTGGGTATATATAATGCATAATGCTTGAACTTCTGGGACAGCAGCTATTTCTATGGATACAGTATGTTGAACAGACATGGAACAAAGAAAACCAAAACAGTTGGTTCTCTGCTGTCAAGGAAACAAGCTGCTCTTTCTGCTTAAATATCTCTTAGCAAAACTAGGAGGGGGGGAGAAATAGTAAAATCCTTTAAAACTCCAGGAATGTGACTTAGAGGCACTGGAAGGAAGCACTTTCAGCTATTTGAGTCAGGGATATTGTTCTGTCTGCTGTAGGTGAATCAACAAATCTTCCTGGAGGCTCCTAAGGTTACAGTTATTTTTGAAGTGGAGTATGAAGTCGTTTTCTTGAGCACAGAAGGAAAGGGAGAAAACATTCTGCAGCGTTCTGGGGTCTGTGCTGCAGGCAGCTTACTTGCTGGGATTCAATTCTGTTAGTTTTTGTTCCTGTAATTCAAACTCCTTTATTTTTAACTCAGATTCAAACCATTAGGTGCTTCGTGGTTGAAAGTAACAGGAGCTAAGCCTCATATTTCAGAGAGTCCTAGAATTGATTTGGTTGGAAAAGAGCTCTAAGGTCATTGAGTCCCACTGTTAACCTAAGACCACCATGGCCATTAAACCATGTCCCCATGTGCTGTGTCCACACATTTCTTGTGGGCTTCAATGAGCTTTTAGAGTGGTTTTCTTCAGGAAGGGCTGTGAGGCAACTTAAAAAGGGTAATGGGCACAAACTTGAACATAAGAAGTTCATGAGGAGGAACTTCTTTAATTTAAGGGTGCTGAAGAGCTGGAACAGGCTGCCCAGAGAGGTGGTGGAGTCTCCATCTCTGGATGTGTTCCTGTGTGACCTTCTCTGGGTGACCCTGCTTTGTCAGGAGGGTTGGACTGGATGATCTCCAGAAGTCCCTTCAAACCCTGCCATTTGATGTACCTTTGTGAAAAGCACAGTCTGCAGGAGCAAGAAGCCAAGACGTTTCAAGGCATGCTCTGAAATAGAGTCATAGAACAGTTGGGGTTAGAAGGGACCTTAAAGATCACCCAGTTGTGACCCCCCTACCATGGGCAGGGACGTCTCCTCCTAGCCCAGGTTGATTAAAGCCTCATACAACACTTAAAGGCTTGGAGCCTCCACAACTTCTCTGGGTAACCTGTTTGAATTCCTCACCACCCTCCTGAGGAAGAATGTTAAAGATGCAACACAAACCTCCCCTAGTGAAGACTGACTGCTGAGGGCCATAATGAACTTCCCAACGTCCCCTGAGCAGTGTGAGACTGATAACACTGCGTGCTGGAACCTCCTGCCCTTTGAATTTCCTGCCTCTTCTTTCTTTAGACCTTATTGTAGCAGAAAAGAGGAGTGGGCTTGGGGAGGGGAGAGTGAGTTTGTACACTTCTGAGTGTCTGCGTTGTGTTTAACTGCTCTGATGTGTGAAATCCTTTATTAACAAAGAAAAAAGAGAAGCAAATAAATCAGTTTCTCTGTTACTCCCTGCTCTTTAGTACAGCACAGCTTGGTAGCACTAGGTACTTCTTGTTGAAAGTATGTCCATAAATATGTCCCTTGCAGCACAGAACAGCTTGTTAACTTGGCAATCATCAGCAATTTGCTTTGAAAAGTTTGCCTCACTTTTGATAGTCCAAATGTAGGGCAAAAAAAAAACCTCCCAGGAACTTTTTAGCTAATTTTACTGATTGACACTTTCCTCTCGGGTTTAACTGCCTGCTTGCTAGCACCAGGGCTTGCAGCTCTGCTCTCTCTCCCTTCAGCAGGCTTTTTTTCTTTTTTTCTTTTTTTTTTTCCCCAAGGTTTTTTCATTTCTTGTGGGCTGGGAGCACTGATTTTCTCCTTTCCTAATGTACAATTGCAAACAAAGAGTCTGGTATCATAGAATGATAGAAACAGACTGGATTGGGTTGGAAGGGACCTTAAAGCTCATCCAGTTCCAACCCCCTGCCATGGGCAGGGACACCTCCCACCAGCACAGGCTGCTCAAGGCCTCATCCAACCTGGCCTTGAACACCTCCAGGGAGAGGAGATCCAAAGCCTCCCTGGGCAGCCTGTGCCAGTGTCTCCCCACCCTCAGTGGCAAGAATTTCTTCCCAATCTCCAGTCTTAATCTACTCTCTTCCAGTTTAAATCCATCAAAGGCATTATCATGAGAAAACATTCTTCTGTTGTCTTAGCCATGCTGAAGAGAAGGTGAACCACTCATACTCTGCTTTCATAACAGCACTAATAGATATAGAAGTGTTAAGATATGAAGTGACTATTAAAGGTGTTTCACTGGAAAGTGGTGCACTGAAATGTGGCTCAAAGCACTTCCCTGCAGCACTCAGAGCTGCTCCAAGTGCAGGATATTGATGAGTGGAACAGTTTTGGCTTTTAGATGGTTCATGCTACATGATTATGGTGTTTAGTGGAGACCTGGCAGTACTGGGTTAATGGTTGGGCTTGGTGATCTAAAAGGTCTCTTCCAAGCCACACAATTCCATGATTCCATGTAAAACCCTGGCTCCATGTTATATAGGGGATGGGATTCCTGTGGATTTGTAGGGCTTGCCAGCTAAAGAGAAGCACAGCAGTGGCTGAGTGCTATCTGTGCCTGTGTCACGAGCAGCAGAAATGGGGCACTGAGCAGAGCAGAGCAGTGCCCAAAGGCTACAGAGGATCAGCAGCCTTGAGAAAGGAGCAGATGTTTGCATGCCTGCTGCTGTTGAACATTTCTCCCCTCCCCTTGCATCCTAGCAGCACTCAACTTTGGATCTCCTCTGTGCTGGGGGGACAGTGGCATGGCTGTGCTATTTCCATACCAGATACATTATGCTGGCTTCTGGGAGAAGCCCTGGAGTGCAAACTCTGGATGGGAGAAACCCTGGAATGCAAACTGTGGATGGGAGAAGCCCTGGAGTGCAAACTGTGGATGGGAGAAGCCCTGGAGTGCAAACTCTGGTTGGGAGAAGCCCTGGAGTGCAAACTGTGGATGGGAGAAGCCCTGGAGTGCAAACTGTGGATGGGAGAAGCCCTGGAGTGCAAACTCTGGTTGGGAGAAGCCCTGGAGTGCAAACTGTGGATGGGAGAAGCCCTGGAGTGCAAACTGTGGATGGGAGAAGCCCTGGAGTGCAAACTCTGGTTGGGAGAAGCCCTGGAGTGCAAACTGTGGATGGGAGAAGCCCTGGAGTGCAAACTGTGGATGGGAGAAGCCCTGGAGTGCAAACTCTGGTTGGGAGAAGCCCTGGAGTGCAAACTGTGGATGGGAGAAGCCCTGGAGTGCAAACTGTGGATGGGAGAAGCCCTGGAGTGCAAACTCTGGTTGGGAGAAGCCCTGGAGTGCAAACTGTGGATGGGAGAAGCCCTGGAGTGCAAACTGTGGATGGGAGAAGCCCTGGAGTGCAAACTCTGGTTGGGAGAAGCCCTGGAGTGCAAACTGTGGATGGGAGAAGCCCTGGAGTGCAAACTGTGGATGGGAGAAGCCCTGGAGTGCAAACTCTGGTTGGGAGAAGCCCTGGAGTGCAAACTGTGGATGGGAGAAGCCCTGGAGTGCAAACTGTGGATGGGAGAAGCCCTGGAGTGCAAACTCTGGATGGGAGAAGCCCTGGAATGCAAACTCTGGATGGGAGAAGCCCTGGAGTGCAAACTGTGGATGGGAGAAGCCCTGGAGTGCAAACTGTGGATGGGAAAAGCCCTGGAGTGCAAAATCTTAAGTCTGTGCTCTAATTTAACCCCACAAGGACTGTGGCTGGAGATGTTTCCAAGTGGGTTAGGGTGGTTAACTAAGTGAAAGATAATATCCCTTTGCCATGGCTGGCCAGGAGGTCTCATTGCTCCTCTGGGCTTGTTCCTGTGAATAAATTAAAAGGAGCCACCAGCAACCATTTTGCTTTGTTGTTTTTTGGGTTTTTTTTAGTTATTATTATTTTTCAGTGATTGCCAAAAGCCATTTGCTGCAATAGTACAGAATGTTTACAGATGCCTTAGGAAGGAAACAGCAGAATGTGGAACTAATTGTGTTTGTTCAAGATAATTATGGCATAACAATGACCATTACTTACAAGTCCCCTGACAGATAGGGTCTGACTCGTGGGGCCAAGACCAAAGGCAGTCAAGAAAGGCCTTGGTGTCAGCTTGTCCACATGCACACCACATAGCAGCACCAGCTACTGCTGGTACTCCTCAGTGCTCCTCTACCCAGCTCCAGAATCTCAGCATGGTGGGCTTGGAAGGGACCTCTGGAGATCATCCAGCCCAACCCCTCTACTAAAGCAGGGTCACCCTCAGCAGGTGCCCAGCATCATAGTGTCCAGGTGGGGCTGGAATCTCCCCTTAGGTCTGTGCTGAGTATGGCCAGAAGAAATTGGACCAAGATCTCAAATTAATTCTCCAGAATTTTACAGATGGTTGAGCAGCCCTCCTGTGGCTGTGCAATTTCCCAGGTGAGTGACAGTAACTTCACTCAGACCCAGTAATGAGCCCCTCCTTGTCATTGCTTTTCCTTGGCCTCTTGCTGTCTTCTGAAGGTACTGTCAAGGCTAAAAACTCTTGCTGGTACCCTCAGGGAGGTGCTGATGTCAGGCAGGAGCAACCCACCATGAGCAAGAAGTCACTTCCCCAGAGGGAGAAAAACGTTTCTGAAATCAAATAATCATTTATGTTGGAAAAGAGCTTTCAGATCTTCAGGCCCAACTGTTAGCCCAGCACTGCCAGGGCACCACTAACCCACAGCCCTCAGCACCACATCTCTGTGGCTTTGAAACCCCTCCAGGGATGGGGGTTCCACCACTGCCCTGGGAGCTTCAGCCAGGGATTGACAGAGAAAGGACTGGGAAGTAGTTTTGTGGGAGCTGCAAAATAATAACAGTGAAAAATTAAAACCAAAACAAAACAAAAACCAAACCAAGAGAAAAAAAACCCCAGAGCCCAAAAAACCAACCAACCAAACTCCTCAAAGCTGTGTAAATCTTTCTTGCAGCACAGGATCTCTTAGCTAAGCCAAGCCACAGCCTGGTGAGGCATCTGAGCGAGCTCTCAGGCAGCTTCTGGTGATGCCAGAAGTGGAGATAAGGAACTTCCTGCCCTCCCCCGATGGCCATACCCCAGCAGGGCTGACAAACTGCCGGCATTAACCGTCCTGCTCTCCTCTCAGCCACCAGCTGATCTGCTGCCAAGCCACTGAGGTGAGAGCTGACTGACAGAGGTGGGTGAGGTTAAGGATAAGAGGAGCCTGAAGATCCTCAGGCAGTTCAGCTCCTGCACAGGGACAGAGCCATTGCCACTGGCCAACTGGGACAGGGTCGCTGTGAGCAGGGGCAGAAACTGTTTGCAGAGAGAGGCTTAGAAGCAAGGCTGGGCAATATCTGACTTTGTCCAGTGGAGTTTTCATAGAATCAGAAGTGTTTGGGTTGGGAAAGCCCTCTGAGATCATCCAGTCCAACCATCAGCCTGACACCACCATGGCCACTAAACCATGGCCCCAGGTGCCATGGCCACAGGTTTTTTGAACCCCTCCTGGGACTGGGACTCCACCACCTCCCTGGGCAGCCTGTGCCAGTGCCTGACCACTCTGACAACAAAGAGATTTTTCCTCATCTCCAACCTAACCCTCCCCTGGCACAATTTCAGGCCATTTCCTCTTGTCCTATCCCCTGAGAGTAGGGAGAAGAGCCCAGGCCGCACCCCTTGGCTGTGCAGCAGGAACGGTTTGGTGCTCGGGAGCAGAAACCTGTTAAATGCATCACCTTGTTGCCAGCAGTTTGATTCTTTTAGCAGCTCTGCTCTTTCAACAGGTATCGATTCAAGCATCCCATGATTTGTATCAGACACAGAAAGTGCCACCAGGGTGTTAAAGCCTCAGAAGGCTGTGCAGGGGCAGGGTTTGTAGTGCACCACGTGCTGCTCTCACAAGCTGGACAGACCTTGCACGTTATGGGCCAAATGGTGCCCTTGGATGAGCACTCCTGATTCCCACTGCTGTCAATGTGGCTGTCATGGAAATCTGTGGGAGATCAGCTTCTGCATCCAAAGAGGAATCTGGCTTGGAGTCTATTGTGCTCCTATTCCTTGCTACTTAGACGTTTCCTGTGTCTGCCTGACTCAGGCTCTTCTTTGTTGAGGTAAAAGAAACTCATTTAAAGATATTCTTACAAAAAAAAAAAAAAAAAAAAAAAAAAGAAAGGAGGAAAAAAGAAGAACTCTTGTGCAGAGCTTCAGTGCTACAAGGTTTTATTTGTGTGTGTGTAGTTACTGGGTGTTCCTCACCCCTGAAAAAGCAGAGTATAAATGGCTTTATAGACACCCAGTGCAGCCTTTGACTTTTGGCCAAGCCTGGCTGATATTCCTTATGAAATGAGCAAATGCAGTCATTTCACCCCAAGTTCTACTCTGTTAACCCTCAGTGGCCCATCAGTGCTGCTTTTCCCAAAGAAAATGTCTGTGAAGACCCATTCAGGAAACATTCTGCTGCCTCTGTGCTGCAGAAACATCCCCCTGACAGTCTGGGTGTGAAGGATGGTCTGGGGGAAATAATTTGTACATGTAAAACACCAGAAAAAGAGAGTTAGGGAGTGGATAAAGCCCAAAAACTCAGGCTGAGCATTCTTTATGCATCCCTCACGGGCACTGTGCTGGGGAAGGTAGAGCTAAGCCCCAAGGCCAAAGGCCAAAGGGACAGCACTGAGGACCAGCTCATCTGGAGCTATTCCCAGTGGCCCCTCTGAACATCTCCCAGTGCCCTGGGCGAGCTGGAGACCAGACTCAAGGTTTAGTCCTTTCTGCACAGTTGCTTTGAATGTTTTCTGTTCCTAGGCAGCTAGTCAGAGTGCTGAATTTGTGCATGCATCCAGCATTGTCATAGTCAGAGCTTGCCTGAGGCCATATTGATCCTTGTTACCATATTGACTTGATGCTTTTACATCTGCCAGCAATAGGTCTACACAGTTGGCTGTTGTTTTGGTTTTTTTTTTCCACAAAGATTGCACATTTTCTTCTCCTTGTCCCAAATCTCCTTCCACAGTCTCCTTTTATTAAGG
Source organism: Eubucco bourcierii (assembly GCA_013396675.1). Classification (NCBI taxonomy): domain Eukaryota; kingdom Metazoa; phylum Chordata; class Aves; order Piciformes; family Ramphastidae; genus Eubucco; species Eubucco bourcierii. Next base: position 1,098,265 of record VWZE01019319.1, read on the forward strand.
TAAAACACTTTTTTTTCTTTCCCCCCCTCCTCTCCCTTCTCTTTCAGTGCAGCTTTTGATATGTGTCTGTGCTCACCCAGGTAGAGCAATGGTTTCTGATGCTGGTGAAAAGAAAGGGGAGAACAAACAGTTGGAAATTAATTGGCAGCAGAACTTCCTTCCTAAATTATAAATACACCCAAGGCATCATTTGCATTCGCTTTTCCAGGCTGCAAGGAACAAAGCAAAGAGGGGAAGTTACCTGCTCATTTATAATGAAATCACTGAAGATTAGGGGAGCAGCAGCAAATTGCTCCAGAATTGCCACCAGGAGTGATTTCTTCTTTCCTGTTCTCCATAAAGCTTTAACTCTAAAGGTTACCAGCCAAAAGCAGGTGCTAAACTAGGTCCAAAATAGAGAGGTTCTTGCTTAACTTTGAGCATTTACTTAACTGATTGCTAGTTACAAATCTGACACACAGCAGACATAACAGTGCTCTCAAGGAGATTAAAGGATTAGACACTCATGGGCTTAATCAGATTAATCAGAGATTTTGAACAGAATCTATAATTCCAGCCACAGAGGAGAGAGCTGAGAGCCACATGCCAGCCTAATTTAGGAAGGGGGAGCAGGGATGGACAGAGCAAGACAAAAGAGGGCAGGAAAAATCACTGCTTGTCACCAGGAGTTTGAGAGCACTCCGAGACCTTGCGTGTTGGGATCACAAATTCACACAACAGAACTCCGACATCAGCTCATAGCCCACACGAGATGTGAGACATGGAGTTAGGTAATGGCTGGGCCTGATGATCTTGAAGGTCTTTTCCAACCAAAATGACTCTACGATGCTGTAAGATGATGAACAGAACCATGGAATCCCAGACTGGTTTGGGTGGGAAGGGACCTTTAAGGGTCACCCAGTCCAACTCCCTTGCAGTCAGTCAGCAGGGACATCTGCAGCTAGAGCTTGGAGACAACCTGACCTGCAGTGATTCCAGGGCTGGGGAATCTCCCACCTCTCTGGGCAGCCTGGCACAGGGTCTCGCCGCCCTCAGTGTCAAGCGTTTCTCCCTCTCTCTCAGCCTGGCCTCAGAGCTGAGGGTTTCCAGCCCTCTGATCACTTCAGTGGCCTCCTCTAGCCCCTCTCCAAGAGGTCCATAATGTCCTGCTGTAGCTGGTGGCATTGGTATGGAGCAAACATGGGCATTCCTTCTAACTCTCTCTACATTCCTTCTCTAATTTCATATTGAAAAACATGCATTGGATTTGTGAGGAGCTCACAATCCCACCCCTGCTGCTGAGCTACTGCCACTAAACCACTTCCCTCAGCACCACATCCATGTGGCTTTTAGACACCTCCAGGGATGGTGACTCCACCACCTGCCTGGGCAGCCCCTTCCAATGCCTGAAAAAGAGAAGAAGGAAGAGAGCAAGGAAAAATGGACAGGATTGTTGCTGTCTTAGTGTTGTCTTAATCTATCCCCTTCCTCTTGACCTCTTTAGGAGATGTTTAAATGGAGGAGGCACTTAGTGCCATGATTTAGCTAATTAAAAGGTGTTAAGTGATAGGTTGGACTCGATGATCTCAAAGGTCTTTTCCAGTCTGGTTAATTCTGTGATTCTGTGACCAGCCCCCAGAACCCTTTCTTATTTCTTAATGCATTTTTATCATTTTTCCTGATGTTCTTTTTCTCCTTATTTTCGGGACAGTGACCTTAAGAGATTCCCTCAGCTCTTCAGAAGGTGTTGGTCTCGTGCCTGACTCACATCTCCCTGACATCCCATCTCCAGGAAATGCGTTTTTAAGAAAGGAACAAACAAATTAATCTCCATGTGCTTTGGGAAAGACACTGCGCTTGGCTGGGGGCCAGGTTTTCACTCTGAAGGATGCTCTGTGCTTGGCAAAGCCCAGAAATGTGTCTGCCATGGTTCTTCTGCTGTGCTTTTGAGATTTAATCATCAGAGTTGTTTAAAGGAGGAGGTGCAGCTTAGAGGGAGCGCAATGGCCAGCGAGGCAAATCCGCCCTGGCGGCGCTTGGGTGCTTGCCGTGCAGCAGCTGCCCCAGGGAGGCTGTGGGGCTGTGCCCTCTCAGCCCATACCCAAGGTCACACGTGTGGTGTGTGTCTCAAACAGGGCAAGGTGAGCATCTGTGCTACATGCAGGCTCCCAAAGATCCTCTCTCCTTTGGCCAAGAGCAACTGCTGGCCAAGAGGGTTCCTCAGACTACTTAGGGTGGCCTTCAGATGTTTCACATGAGATTCACCAAGATTTCTTCACAATGAGACTAGTGGAGCACTGGAACAGGTTGCCCAGAGATGTGGTGGAGGCTCCATCCCTGGAAGCGTTCAAAGTCCAACTTGATGGCACCACCCTGAGCAACCTGATCTGGCATGGGTCAGAGCACCTTCAAGGGTGCAGCACCCTTCCAAGCTGCCCATAGCTACTCTGGGCTGATAAAATGCTAAGAGGACCAAAGCTGAGGTTAATTTTAAAGTGACCTTCCCAGATGTTGAGATTTGGATTGGACATTAGGAAGAAGTTCTCTCCTTGAGAGTGGTGGAACACTGGGTGAGGTCACCCAGAGATCTGGTGGAGGCTCCACCTCTCGAGACATCCAAAATCAAACTTGATGGGGTCCTGAGTAACCAAATCTAGTTGGAGTTTATTGCAGAGGGGTTGGACAAGATGACCTTTGAGAGTCCCTTCCAACCTGATGCATTCTGTGATTCCATTGATTTTATGGGTTTATGATTCTATGAATGTATTACTCTGTGGCTCTAGGATTTTCTTGAATCTAGGATTCTATGATTCTAGGGTTTTATGATTCTAGGATTCTGTGAGTCTAGGATTTTATGATTCTAGGATTCTGAGGTTCTAGGGTTTTATGATTCTAGGATTCTATGATTCTAGGATTTTATGTTTCTAAAATTCTGTGATTCTAGGATTTTATGATTCTAGGGTTTTATGATTCTAGGATTTTATGATTCTAGGATTCTGAGGTTCTAAGGTTTTATGATTCTAGGATTCTATGATTCTAGGATTTTATGTTTCTAAAATTCTGTGATTCTAGGATTTTATGATTCTAGGGTTTTATGATTCTAGGATTCTGAGACTCTGATTCTGTGCTCAGCTCTTGCCATTACCTCGCCCAACCCACACTTTGCCTCCCTCTGGCTGGTTCCTCTTCCCCCAGCAGCCAAATTTCAGCCACGCAACCCCTAGCAACCAGCATGCCACTGCCAGGAGAATCACAGGCAGAGACACGGAGCCGCCTTTGGAGCGGCAGACCCCGAGCCGGCCCAGGAAACGCAATGGCGCTGGGGCTGCGCCGGCAGGGACAAGACACCGGGAGCCAGCGGGATGGCATCGCTGCCTTTGCACAAAGAAGCCTCTCCTGATTGCACATCAAAGTGTCTTTTGGAGAACAAACTTGTTTCCACCTAGCTGACAGCCGCGGGAGCCCGCGCAGGGAGGAGGAGGAGGCAGGGGGGGCTGGCTTTGTGGCGGGCTCTGGCCGTCGCCTGCCCCCGCGCTGATGGAATTATTGTTTATTTTTTTAATTTTCAGAGGTAGGCTGATGACAGCTGAAGAAGACTGTATTTGCTGAAGAGCAGCATGATGGTAGAGAGGAGCAGAGCTCCTGAGGGAGATCTAATGGTGCCTCTCCTTCCTGCACAGAGATAAAGACTTATAATAAGCGTGTATGTTCACCATCTGGCTCTGTGCATGTGGTCCTTATGGAGGCGAAAGCAGCACAATCTGTAAATGATCAGGAGCCATCGCGCTCTCTCCAGAGAATCCACGATGCAATCAAGGTGACAGATGGCATGGCCGCTGCTGTGGCCTCATGGAGAAGATCAAAATCACCTTCAATAAACTCTGACTGAAATGGGCATGAGCACCTCAAAAAAGTCAGTTTGTCAGTCAAACTGCGACAGCAAGCTGCAGCGGGGAAACATCGCGGCCAGCTCGCTGCTTTCAATCGTTTCCGTCTGACTGAGCCTGAACTATGATCTTCCTCAAATTGTCCTTTCTGTTTAGCTGGAGCAGGCCAGCAAATTGCCAGATTCATAGCTTTATTGAAGGAAATTGAAAACATGATGTCCTCAATTCAAGGGACAAACAGCTGGCAGGTGCTTGGACACCCAAGCGCATGAAACGGACCCCGAGTCTTTCCGGAGAAGTTTGTCCAACTTTGGTGGAAATAAAGAGAGGTCGATAATAAAAGGCAGGGAATAAAAATGGCACTGTAGGCAGGGCTGGTCAGGCCGTGGCTGACAGCAGTGCTGGGGCTGCAGATGAACCTCGAGCTGAGCACTAAGTGCTGGGTTTTCCCAGTTATGCTGAAAATGCCACAGCCGCTGCTAATTCTGGTGCTGCTTTCTCCCCTGTTTGTGGATCAGTTACTTCAGTCTGGTCCTTCTGGCACTGCTGCCAGGGCCTGATCCTGCAAGCTTCCCAATGCCCTTGACAATGCATCTCACAGGACCAGCCTGCCCAGGTCAGAGCCTCCCAAGAATCATAGAGTCAGAATTATTTTGGTTTCTTGGTTGAAAGAAACCTTTCAGACCACTGAGTCCAACCCTTAACCCAGCACCGCCAGGTCACCACCAAACCATGGCACTCAGCACCACATCTGCACAGTTTCCAAACTGCTCCAGGGATGGGGACTCCAGCACTGTCTTGGGCAGCCTGGGCCAGGGCTTGACAACCCTTCTGGGCAAGAAATGGTTCCTCACCTCCAACCTAGACCTCCTCTGCTGCAACTTGAGGCCATTCCTTTTATTCTATCAAAGAACTTATCATAGAATCATAGAATGGTTTAGGTTGGAAGGGACCCCAAAGCTCATCCAGTTCCAACCCCCTGCCACAGGCAGGGACACCTCCCATTAGAATAGGTTGTTCAAGGCCTCATCCAGCCTAGCCTTAAACACCTCTAAGGAGGGAGCATCCACAACCTCCCTGGGCAACCTGTTCTCGTGTTTCCCCACCCTCGCTGTAAAGACCTTATCTGCTCCCAAGGGCGGTGTGGTCCCTGCACCCCCATCCACAGCCCCAGCAGCCCCAAATGCTCTATTTCCACCCTTGGGCAGGTGAGAAGGTATCTGCCAGGTGTTTTCTGCTCTTTGTGTAACTGTGAGCAGCCAAGGGACTGGGTGAGCTTCCCTGAAGGAGACGTTAAACAAACATCTCTATTCACTTTTTTGCTCCGATTCTTTCCCCCTTCTGTTCTTATTTTTTGCCGTCCTTGGCTCGACGAGCTGCTTTTTGTTAGGGGCAGCTAATCTGCTTGTCACTGCTTTCAAGCCTGCACATGAGGGCTTCCAGGTTGAAGCCCTATCTGCAGGCTGTGGCAAGAAGGACATGCTGTGAGGTGACAGAGGAAGAGGAGGGCAGCCTTCCTCCTGTCCCCAGGATCCTGCCCCAGGATCTTCCTGGGGTGTGCTGAGCAGAAGCAGAGGGACGGCTGCGGCCCTGCTCCGCCTGGCAGATGGTCACTGTCTTCCTCAGTTTGCTTGCTTGCATCTTTGGTTCTCTACCACCACATTTAAAACGTTCCTGTCGCCTTCAGCCTTTCCAGCTCCTCACTTTTAGCTTCCTTGCTTGTGAAATATTCCAGAAAGTCCTTTGGCCTGGTTCAGAGCCTGTTGATGGCAGTGAGTCTCCTCATCAGCTTCACTGGCTCAGGGTCAGAGGACTGGAGCAGCTCTCCTGTGAGGACAGGCTGAAAGAATTTGGGCTGTTCAGCCTGGAGAAGAGAAGGCTCCAGGGAAACCTTAGAGCTGCATTTCAATATCTGAAGAGAACCTACAGGCAGGCTGGGGAGGGACTGTCCAGAAGAGGCTGTGGGGATAGGACAAGGGGCAGTGGTTTGAAACTGGAGCAAGGCAGAATGAGGTTGGACATCAGGAGGAAGTTCTGCACAGTGAGGGTGGTGAAATACTGGAACAAGATGTCCAGGGATGTGGTTGAGGCCCTGTCCCTGGAGACATTCAAGATCAGACTGGATGTGGCCCTGGGCAGCCTGCTCTGGTTGGAGATGTCCCTGCTGCCTGCAGGGGGGTTGGACAAGATGAACTTTGAGGGTCCCTTCCAACCCAGTGCAGTTTGTGACTCTGTGGCTCTTCCTTCAGAGCATATCAGAGAGACCTTACTGTATTTTTGGTGTATTTTTGTACTTTCTGTCTGCAGAACAAATGAATAGGTTGCCTTTGGACTGACTACTTACTCCTCTTCCTCTCCACCAACATGACTCTATGCACCCTTTCACCAGTACAAGGGCACCAAGAGACTGGGGCAGAAGTGGCCCAGTGTAGGGAGCAGAAGGGATGACATCACCAGGAAAGGAGAATGGACATCATCATCTCCTGCTGTGGATTTCTTTAGCTACCCCAGCACTCAGAGCTGGCCAAAGAGACAGTTGGAAAACCTTGAGCTGGCAAACCAAGAGGTGCTGTTAGGAGGACAAGAAGGGAGCTCCAGAGCTAAGCTCCTGAGGGTTTCTGCTCTCTCTGTTGAGAAGTTTGATTTGGGATGACAGGGTCTTGCTCTGCTCTTCCCTCTGACATGGTAGCAGGGAGCACAGCAGAACAGGTGTATGAGCAATTTCTCCCAGAGCTGAACCTTTTCCCAGCTGAGTGTGCTGCTGCCATCCAGGTCATCCTCAGGGAAGCATCTGAGGATTGCATGGACACTTCTTACAGTGCTGTTTCCAAGGCAGAGCTCATTTAACAGTGTCAAATGCTAAATATAATACCAGGAGCTTGAGGTTCTGGTGGACCTTGTCAAAAGACCTGAGTATCTGCCGTGGGTGCCGTGGTGCAGGGCACGGAATGCAGGGCAAAGCTCAGCCAACACCAGCCTTAGACTCAGGCAGAAAAAGCCAGACTGAGACCTGCATGGCTGAGGAATCTTGGAGATCTTTTCCCAGGGCAGGGAAGTTTCACTGAATGCACAGAGATTTGCTCTCATGTATTATGAGGAGGCAATGCAAAAAGAATAGGAAAGACTTCAGATAATTGAATGAACTGAAGGGAAAATTAGGGCCAGAAATGCTTTTGTCCTTGAATGTTCCTCTGTGGCATTCCAAATGGGGACTTTGTGTCACGGACCTGTGGCTGCAAAGACTGCTCTTAAATCTCCCCTTCTTGCATGACTGACACTTGCAGTGCAGAAGCATCTTTCAAGACATCTTTTGTGCACATTTATTCCAAAATAATATCTCACACCTGTAAAACCTCAGCAGAGTGCTTTTGCCTCCTGGATTCTCTGACCAACACTGAAGTGGATTGCCCTTCACTTTGGTACCACCTTAAACCATGGCAGCCTTGAGAATGGGCACCAAACCCTCTGGCCACCCCAGGGCAGTTCTCTAGGATGCCTCTTCAGTGTCAGTGTGGCCTCAAATCCTGCCCAAGGTGCTGAGAGCAGGATTCCCCCCCTCAGCCCCCTGGCTGCTCTGCCTTTCCATCCCTCTCTGCTTTGGGCAGGAGAAGGTCTGCAACATCTGGATACTAGGAAGAAATTCTTTACAGTGAGGGTGGGGAGACACTGGCACAGGTTGCCCAGGGAGGCTTTGGATGTCCCCTCCCTGGAGGTGTTCAAGGCCAGGTTGAGTGAGACCTTGAGTGACCTGGTGGGAGGTGTCCCTGCCCGTGGCAGGGTTGGCACTGGATGGTCTTCAAGGTCTCTTCCAACACATCCCACTCTGGGATTCTGTGGGCCCTGTGTCTAGGCATGGGAAGTCTCCTTTTAGCCTCCTTATTAAACTCATGGATGGTCTAGGACTGGTTCAGCACTTCAGGAGAGGTCTCTTCCAGTGGGTTAGCACTTGGCCCAGCCAGCAGAGGACAGGATGGACCTACTCTGTGCAATACAATGGCAGTGGCTCTCTGGAACAGCTGTGGGGATTTTGTTAGGTATTGATGGAAGGAATAATTGATGGAAAAAGGAAAATGTTTTGTTTTCTGGGTGAAAAGTCCAGAATCTGGAGCCTGACAGCATTGCCTGGGGAATATTTAATAATATTGCTGGGGAAATGAACTTCTCAGCTGTGCCTGGAAACCTGGGGTCACTCCTAACCCTCTTTTGGATTGTTTCCTTCAAGGCAGACCCTTGTTCTGGTTTGAAAAACATTCAAGCTTTGTTAGAAAGCATTTAAAATGGAAGGAAATCAGGAGGAGAGGAATATCAGCACAGAGCAACCCACCCTCAGGAGTGGAGTCTCTTCCATTGTCAGTTCAAGGCAATTTCCATTCCAGTTCCCTGGGCAGCTTTACTAGGAAATGGGATGTTCTACTGCCACGGTTATCAGCACAGCAAAGGCAATGAAACACCCCCTGAAGAGGAGGTCAGCAGAGTCCAGCATGGAGAGCAGGAGGCTTCTGTGGAGAACATTGAAATAAAGGATTTGGAGCAATGCTGCTGCTGCTGCTTCGTACCTGTGACTCTCTTCCATCTAAGGAAAATACTTCAGCAGAGGGGAAAAAACAATCCATGAGCACAGCTGATGTCTTGGCTGTGGGAATTAAGGTGAATTTGTGGCTGTCAGCTGCCACCAGGAAAGGAGAATGGACATCATCATATTCTGCTGGGGAGTTCTGTCTTTTACAGTTGCTGGGACATTTTACACAGTGCTGGAATCAGCAGTATGAGCTGAATCAGAGATGAAAGCATCAATCAATCAGAGAATTGTTTGCATTGGAACAGACCAACCCCACCATGGTCACTAAACCATGCCCCCAGGTGCCATGGCCACACATTTCTTGAACACCTCCAGGGATGGGGACTCCACTACCTCCCTGGGCAGCCTGTCCACTCTTGCAGCAAGAAGTTGTTCCTAATCTCCAACCTAACCCTCCCCTGGCACAATTTCAGGTCATTTCATCTCCTTCTATCAGCTGACACTAGGCAGAAAAGACCAACCCGCACCTGACTGCATCCTGCAGAGAGCAATGAGCTCTGCCCTCAGCCTCCTTTTCTCCAGGCTGCACACCCACAGCTCCCTCGGCTCCTCCTCTCCTGCCCTGTTTTCCAGGCCCTTCCCCAGCTTTGTTGCCCTAGCATGGAGTGTCCACTTGGGAGTGTTGTGCTGTGCAAGTCCATAGGGCAAAAAGGGGAATGTTTTGCCTGCAGTTTTTGCTTTCGTGCACGTGGACATGGAATTGCCCTCAGCGAAGGTGGTGAGATACATTTGAGGGTGCTGTTAAGCAGCTGCAAAGCTCATACTCTTGTGCAGAGAGGTCTGTTGGCAGGGTGGTCTCTGACTTCCAGTTGTTCTTGTACCAGCACTTGAAGATGAAATCCTGCCCTGTGGGAGCAAATGAGTGAGCTCAGAGTGGTCTGCCTCAGATCAGAAGCCAAGAGAGAAAACACCCAGCACGATTGTGCTGCATAGCACAGAGCCCCCAGACCATGGTGCCCTATTCTAGCAGCATCTGGCACATCTGGGTGGGCTGCAGGGTCCTCCTCTACCTTGCTGCAGCCCCAGGATGGAGATGTGAGGAGGAGAGGCATGGCTTTGTATGCTAAAAGGTACTTTCTTTGTCTGGCAGAGCACTCCTTTTGTATGCACATCAACCAGATGGCCATTTCAGTTCGGCTCCGGCTGTGAATCAGACAATATGGCAGAATTAAGGGAAAAGCAAAACCTTCCCCTCCAACCCCTCCTCTCTCCACATAAAATTAGAAATCAACAACCTTTAGGGGGATTTGATTGCAATGCTTCATTCCTTTGGTAATTTAGGGACTTCTGAGCTGCTCAGGCAGTGACCTTGCGCCGCTCCCTTTATGGTTTGCTAGCAAAGGGCTGAAGGATCGTTAAAAAAAGAGAGTAAGAGATTCAATAACAAAAGAGGTGTGGGAAGCACTGGATATTAATTAAAGAAAAATTTTAAAGGAGTAATTTGGGTGCTTTGGTTTGACACAAACTGCCTTCCACATGGTGAGATTCCTGATGGCACCACATAGGCATTGCAGCTCTCATCCATGGCCTTCCAAGGCGTCTGGGGTCTTGCTGTAGGCTTAGGCACAGGAAGTTCTTCGTGGATTCATGGATCCACAGAATGGTTTGAGTTGAAAGGAACCTTAATGACCACCCAGCTCCAACCCCCCAGCACTGGCAATCTGAAAAGACTGACTAAATTGGTTTTTATGTAAGGAGAGGTGGAGGGGAGACCTTATCTGGGAGGTGGAAGCTGTTTCACTAGGAGAGGGAATGCATTTGCAGCATAAGGGCTGCATCCTGATAGTCCTGCCCGGGGAATCTGCTGCTCTGCACCTCAGGTGTGAGCACCTGAATCTGCAGCATCATAGCAATTACAATAAGCAGGAGGAAAATGGTTGGTTTGCTTGATAATTAATAAAACCCCTACCTAAATATGAAGGAAATTGCTCAGGGGCTGGGACACCTCTGCTACAAGGATAGGCTTGAGACGCTGGGGCTGTTGAGCCTGGAGGAGAGCAGGCTGAGGGGAGACCTCCTTGCTCTCTGCAGCTTCCTGAAAGGAGGTTGCAGTAGGGTGGGGGTTGGTCTCCTCTGCCTAATCTCAGGTCATGAGAGGAAATGGCCTGAGATTGTGCCAGGGGAAGGCTTGGAGATTAGGAACTACTTCTTTGCTGCAAGAGTGGTCAGGGATTGGCACAGGCTGCCCAGGGAGGTGGTGGAGTCCCCATCCCTGGAGGTGTTCAAGAAGTGTGTGGCCATGGCACTTGGGGGCATGGCTTATGTCCATGGTGGTGTTGGGTTGATGGTTGGGTTTGATCTTGGAGGTCTTTTCCAACCTTCATGATTTGCTGGCTCTATGTGTGCTGAAGTGAGCTGATAGATCAGGGCCAAACCAAGCAGGGACTGTGGGGCTAAGTGTGCTCATTTGGCAAGACTCATTCTCCCCTGGATCTTAAGGCAGCTAAGGGGGCTGTGATGAGTGGGGATTCTTTAAGGCTTGTTTGAATCCATTTGATTCCCTTCCATTGTGCATGGCCTGTTTTTATGCCTGTGTTTCCAAGGAAACAGTTGTAAAATGGAATTTGATACGATGTGTTATCAGGTTCCTTGTCAGCAAGTTTCAAGTGATAGTTATGAACTTGACAAATGAAGTTACAAAAAATTATGGGCATTAAGATGGAGTTACAAGCACAGTGTTTGTGGCCCTGTGAATTATGTTCCAATGCTTCACTTGGTGTGGGGGACAAGGAGGAACTCTGCTGAGTCTGGCAAGGGAGTCAAGGGAGCTTCTCCTCCCGCTCTGCTCTGTCCTGCTGAGGCCACATCTGGAGTCCCGTGCCCAGTACTGGGCTCCCCAGCTCAAGAACTTGCTGGAGGGGGTACAGAAAAGGGCTACAAAGGTGCTGGGGGGACTGGAACAGTTTTGTGATGAGGAAAGCTGAGAGAGTCTGGAAAAGAGAAGCTCAAGGGGGATCTCAGCAGTGCTGCCTAACACTTCCAGGCAGGGTGGGACCAGGCTGTCTGCAGGGGTGCCCAGTGACAGGACAAGGGGGGCACAAACCTGAACATCATTGTGAGGATTTCACTCTAATGTGAAGTGATGCACATCCATTACAACTCCTCTCCACACTCCTGGGCAGAACAACTCTTACTCTAAGTATGTGTTTAGGTTCTTGAAGGGATGCTTTTATCCCTGAAGGAACTGATGGTGACAAAGGTGATTCAAATGGAAGGGTTGAAATGAAATCTCAATACCCACAAATTCCAAATCTTTATTTCAATTGATTTAAGTTGGAATTGTTCAGTGAAATTCTCCACTGCTTGTCCAGGAGCACACACAGGCACACGACCACACAGTGTGCATCTTTTGTTTCCTGCTTTTCCTTCATCTATTAAGCCTACAGTGGGTTGTTGGTTGCTTGGTTGGTTTGGTTTGGGGTTTTTTTTGTTTGTTTTATTGGGGATTTTTGCATTCACAGTTTGAAAAGAACATTTAACTCATTCACAGGAGCTGGAGATGGTGAGGCAAGGGTGCAGTGCCCACTCCAAGCTGCCAAGTGACTCGAATCACTGATGCCACGACCCTGGTTGTGTTTGTCTGAGCCTTCCCCCCTTCAGTAACAGTTTAAAAGAAGGGGGGTGGGAAGAAAACAATTCCTCTTGAAGGCAATCAGGGACTGCAAGAGCCTGGAAGATGCTGGAGTGTGGAAATACATATTTCAGTGGTTTGTAAATTGAGCACTAGGTGCTGGAGGAGCTGCGGTCTGCTGGCCAAACGCGAGCCCAGGCGCTGCTTAATGCACCATCAGGTCACTCCTGCCACCCAGATGTGCTGCTGCTGCTGCTCCCCAAGTGCATGAAGGAGCAGCACCAAAGGAGGAAACTCCTGCCACTGCTGCAGTGTTCAGAGAGGAGTGCTTTGGATGTTGGTAGGGCTTGGGAGAAGTCTCATGTTGAGACAGGGAGAACTTTAATGATTGCCTCCCTCAAATCAGAGAACCTTGGGTGTTGGAAGGGACCTGTGAAGATCATTGAGTCCAGGTTCACCTGGAGAAGGTCACATGGAAACATGTCCAGGTGGGTTTTGAATGTTTCCAGGGATGGAGACTCCACCAGCTCTCTGAGCAGCCTGCTCCAGTGCCCCATCACCTTTACATGAAAGAAATTCCTCCTCATGTTTAGATGCAACATGCAAAATGCATCTCCAGATGATGTGTTGCTATCTTGTCTGTCTCTTTTTCTAATTCCATCTTTTGATGTCATTTAAAAACAGCTAAGGCAGTGTTTTGAAGGAAAACATTCCCATTTCATTTAAAAAATGGCTCAGGCAGTGTTTTGAAGGCAAACATTCCCATTTCCTTCTTCTAAGGCAAAAAAAAAAAAACAACCCAACCAACTGCTCTCATTTCCAAGAGAAGCCTCAGGAATCAGCTTGGGCGAGTTATTGTGAGTCCTTTCAGGGGATGGGAGTGCAGAGGCTCTCAGAGCTCTGTTTAAAAGAGAAGATCTCCTGTGTGTGTGTGAGTGAGTGTGTGCAGGCAAACATGGCATGCAGGAGAGTGAAATGAAATGAGCCAGAAACTTCTCACATTTTCCTGGCATCTGTGGCGTGTCGCCATATGAGAACCATATGACTGCTGGCAGATTGGCATGTCAGCTCAAGCATGTACAACTTGACCTCACTGAGCTCTGTGTTTATCAGTTTATAACAGGAATATTGATACAATTTTTAGCTGCAGCCTTTCTGTGCAAGGACAATTCATCCTTTCACAGCCCTGATTCTCCTCTGCTCGAATGGCAGCAGCACCTTGGGCTTCGAAGTTGCTTTTCTGCTTTTGGGGGAGAGAGAGAGTGAAAAAAAAAAAAGTTAAAAATAAAATAAGCAAAGGCAGCAGCAGACAGCAGAAAGCTGCTCTGTGTGCCAGGGTGATGTTTCATTCATTGTTTTGTTAACTGTGAAGTCCTTAGTGGAGTTTGCCACGGGAGTGCCTGCCTGACTTGCGCTGCCTTTGTGGTTGAAAACCGCAGCAGTATTAAAAACAGAAGTGGAGGTGGAAATCTGGGTTGTGGTTAAAGGCAGTGCTGAGGCAGAGCTGCACAGAGGAAATTGGTGTCTTGTCACTCACCAGAAGGCTAAAAGGATCATCAAAACAAAAATGTGAATGGGCAGGTTTTCACCTTAAGCTGGTTTTGGATGTCCTGACCTCCAAATGAGTGGAATTTCAGGATGTTTGTGGTGGTTGCAACTCATTTATATGCAGTTAAATGTAATTGATGTGCAGCTCAGTATCCTTTATATGCAGTTAAATATCAGAGGGGTGATAATAAAATCTGAGAGAAGCAGCTCTCCATCCAGAATGAGAAGCTAGAGACAAGAGTAATCCTAAATCTGCATCACACAAACTTGTCTGGCTGCTTATGGCCGGGTGAGAGCTGATAGGAGTGAACTGACCCTGCAACTTCATTTAAACCACCTTCATCACCATCCTTTCCTTCCAGGATAAGAGCATCTCCTTGATCCTCAAGCACTCAAACACACACTAGGAGCTGTTCCACCTAGGAGTGCGGGAAGGTGCTGTAATGGACATGCAGCTTCTGCTGCTGTGCTGACACTGCAGGTCAGAAGGGAGGCTGCTGCTGTCTGTCCTGGGCCAGCCAGGGGCTGCAGGTCATTAACACTTTGCAGTCAGCCAGGGCAGCTGAGCTGAGGTGGCTGCAGCTGAATCCCATCCCATAAACATCACCCTCAGTATAAAAGGGGCAGTGTGCTGAGCAGGAGGCTCCTTCAGCTTGGGCTGCTGCTGTCCCTGCTCCTCTTCCTGCTGGCTGCCCTGCTCTTCAGTGGGACCACTGCATGTTCACTGGGTGAGTTTAAATTTATTTTGCGTTGACATCAATGAAAAGGCCAAATTAGCACTAAATCCATTTTCACTCCAGCCTGGGGGTCTCCTCTCCTTTTACTGATCCCCTTTTTTGCTAGGGAGGGCTCATGGGGTGATGGAGCAGCTGCTGTTGGGTAGCCCCAGATCTAGGCTGAATGTAGACAGGAGCTCCTCACGCTTCCTTGAAAGTTAATCTTTAAGCTCTAGGGCCGAGTCCAGCCACCAGCCCAACACCACCATGCCCATTCAAACCTGTCCCAAAGTGCCCTGTCCACACCTTTCTTGAACATCTCCAGGGACAGTGACTCCACCACCTTCCCAGGAAGCCTGTTGTGATGGAGGTGACCTTTGGAGGTTCCTTGCAGCCCAAGCCATCCTCTGACTCCAGTGCCTGACCACTCTTTCTATAGAGAGCTTTTTCTTAATATCCAACCTAAATCTCCCCTGGTGCAACTTGAGGCCATTTTCTCTTGTTTCATCACCTCACACTAGGGAGAAGAGACCAATCCCCACCTCTGGGCCTTCTTTCTGGAGGCAGAAGCCAGGCAGGATTAAACAGAGAGCTGAGTGTAGCCATGCCCTGGATGACAGAGTGGGGCTGGGTGTTTGATACACTCTAGAAAGCTTTAAGCACCAGTATATGATGGCAAAAAGCCTCTGCTCTTCATGAAGCTGCCATTTATCAGCACCCGAGGAGCTTATTCGAGTGAGTAGCTGAACCAACATGAGCTGAAGTGTGGTGTTTGTCAGCTGTCCTGTTTAACTCCAAATGGAGTGCAGGAAGATGGCTCTGCAAGGTGAGCTGACCATCAATCACTGCACATTACCTTAACAGCCCCATGGAAACAACACACAGGAGGGGTGGTGCTGGGGGTCACCCCACCGAGCAGTGGAGCCAGGCTGGGTCCCCACGCCTTGGGCAGGCACAGATGAGCACTCTGTCATTTTAATAACACTCTGACTGCAGAAAGTTTCACCACTTACGGCCATGATGCTTAATTGCTCTCATTTATCTCCCTAATAAATGATGTCATTGACTCAGAGCTGTGGTACCAACACAACTGGTGAGTAAAGGAAACCTGCTGCCTGCACCCAGTGGTGGGAGCAGGCAATAAATGGGAGTAAGAAACACAGCAGAGACTTTAATGCAGATGGATGACATTTGGGACAGCAAGACATAGATATTTTTTTTTTTTCCTTTTCTATTCTCTGAGACACTCTAAATTTACTGAGCAGGGATAAACTAAAAATGCACAAAGGAATTGCCAGGGCTCTGGGTGCAGAAGGAAGCCCATTTGGTAATGTTGGCTTGAGAGCTTGAGGAGGGACAGGCAGGTGTGCTGCAGCCCTGCTGCATCTTCACACTGCTGGAGATGGAAGGCTGGGCAGGGGATCCTTCCCTCTGCACAGAGGGGAAAAAGGCCTTCACAGATCCCAGCATGGTGGGGTTGGAAGGGACCTCTGGGGATCACCCAGCCCAACCCCCTGCTCAAGCAGGGCACCCACAGCACCTTGCTCAGGAGCACAATGACATGGGGAGGTTGGGAGCTCTGCAGAGAAGGAGACTCCACAACCTCTGTGAGCAGCCTGCTCCAGGCCTCCAGCACCCTCACACCTCCTGCTCAGATGGAACCTCCTGGGCTCCAGTTTGTGCCCCTTGGCCTGTCCCTGGGCACCACTGAGCAGAGTCTGGCCCCAGCCTCTTGCCCCTCACCTTTTAGCTCTCGCTGAGCACTGCTCAGCTCCCCACTGGGGCTGCTCTTCTGCAGGCTCTCAGCCTTTGCTCCTCACAGCTGCTCCAGGCCCCCCAGCAACCTCGTAACTGGCACTGGACTCTTCCCAGTAGTTCCCTGTCTCTCTGAGAGCCCAGAACTGGACACAGGTCTCCAGATGTGGCCTTGCTAGGGCAGAGTAGAGGAGGAGAACCTCCTTTGACCTGCCAGTTGCACTCTTCCTAATGCACTCCAGGATCCCATTGGGCTCCTTGGCCATAAGGGCACATTGCTGGTCCATGGTGAATTTGTCACCAACACTGCCAGGTCTTTCTTTATGGCATTGCTTTCCAGCAGGTCAACTCCTCACCTGCTGCATGTTCAGCTCCATCTTTTCTGTGGATTTACTCTTGCTTGAGGTAGAAAAATGAAAGCAATAAAGGGAACAAGAGTGAAACAAACAGAGCCCCCCAAATGGCTTTACTGAAGCTGAAGGAATAGGAGAGAACCCAACCCCAAAGCATCCTTAGCAGGGACTCCTCTCCATAGGGTACAAATCACAGCCACTTCCAGCTCTTTATCTCCCTTGCAGAGGTGATCACCCCCTGAGCTTCCAGCAGGTCTGGATGGTGCAGCCATGGCCTGTCTGGGGGCTGTCAGAACTGCTGTGCCCACACAGGATGATCTGTGAGCATGGAGGAGATGTGCCCGTGGTGGCTGTGTGCTTATTTCTCTGTTCTCCTGGATTCCATGGGGAGGAAGCTGTCTTTAAAAGGAATCTGTTCTGACAGAGCTCAGCTTTTGGAGCCAGCCTGGACTTGCCAGCTTTGCCCCTTGGTGGGAGAAACATCAGAGGTCTGTTTGTGACCTTCTCCCTGGAAATCCTCCTTTCACAGGCTCAGGGACTAAATGGCTCAAGTTTGATCATTAAGTGATGCTGCCTCATCTCCGTTAACCTTTATGCCTGCAAGGGCAGAAAGCAGCAGGGCTGTGCCAGTCTGAGCATGTTGAAAGTGGTCATGCAAGGTGATGAGAGTCTTGGGGTGTCCTGTGCTGCTTCATGCAGGAAATTAAGTGATTATTGGAAATCAGCTGTCTGGGAATTGAGAGGTTCCTCAACACAGGATGAAAAATGAAAGCTCCTCTAAGGAAAGCATAAAGGGAGTGAGGGAGGCAGAGAGTGAGCAGGGAAAAGCCAAGGGGGTTCTGCAGGGCCAGAAGGTGGTAATCATCTATGTGAGCAAAAGAGGTGGGGGAGGATCAATGACCCTGCAGCAAAGCTGAGCTCCAAGGCCTGCCCCTTCCTCTCAGTCACTTTGCTTGGAAAAGACCTATGAGATCATCAAGTCCAACTGTGAGCCCAGCCCTGAACCATGGCCCTCAGCACCACATCTCTACAGCTTTGAAAGCCCTTTCAGGGGTGGAGACTCGACCACTGCCCTGGGCAGCCTGAGCCAGGCCTTGACAACCCTTTCAGGGAAGAAATTGTTCCTCATGGCAGATCTAAACCTCCTTTGGTGCACTTTCGTGCCAGTTCCTCTTGTCCCATCACTTGTTTGTTCCTCAGGGGGTTGACTGACTCCCATCTGGCTCCAACCTCCTTCCAGGGAGCTGCCCCTCAGCCTCCTTTTGTCCAAGCTGAACAACCTCAGCCCCCTCAGCTGCTCCTCCCCAGACCTGTGCTCTAATTATTTTGCTTGGAAGAGACTTTAAGACGCTGAGTTCAACCATTAAGGCAGCACTGCCAGGAGACACCACCTTTGCTCTCTGTTTCTGTTTCTATTATTTCTTTGCTTTCCAAGGTAGAGAAAAGGCTTTTTTTGTTTGTTTGTTGTTAAAGGTGCTGCCTGTTTACGGCATGGCTTCAGTTTATGTTGTTATTTAAGGTCTTGCACCTCTCTCTGGAGCTCTCAAAGTGCCAGCGGGCAGATAACTTGCCACCGCAGCACCGAGAGACTTGCTCAGCAGAGTTCACAACTGTGGCTCACAGTTTGGGTGGTTCTACTAAAAATACATTACACCTGGAGAGACTTGATGACTCTCTTCCCAGAGCTGATGAAAATTACTGTTACTTTCTCCAAGGGAATTTTCAGGAAGTGTTAAAAGTCTTAGAGGAGTTGGCTCGTGCTGCGGCGCTCGCCACGGCTTTCCGCTGTTGCTGAATCCAGTTTGCTTCCTACGGTATCTCCACATTTCTTTATGGAAAACACTTCACACAGTTGGAATCTGTGAGAAAGAAGGTGCTCCAGGTCACAGAGACGAGAACCAGATTTTAATGTCTAGTGTAGGAAGCTCAGAGCGAGCAGGAACTGGAACAGCAGCTCCTACCTTGGATTGTTGCCTTAATGAGGCTCTCCCAAACCCTTCTCTGATCAGACATTGACTTTGTGACAGCACAAGAGGGTGCTGGGGGTGGGGGGGAGTTCAAGGCACCCAGATCACAGGGTGTAAAAGTAAGGAGAAAAAGGGTTTTGTTTTCCTCCCCCATTTTTTCCCCAGCGTTCAAAAAGGACTCTAAATGCTTCAGGCCATTTAAAAGTGGCTTTGAAATATTGGTCACAAGCTAGGCTAGCAAAAAAAAATCTATGGCAGGAAAGCTTTGGGGCTTCAAAATGGCTCTTACTGGTGCTCAGGGGAATTGTAAAAGTGAGTTCCTCTCGACTTCAAACTCAGATGTCCGTGCAGGGCCCTCGGTCTGTGGAGGGATTGGGATTTGGCAGGACCCAAAGACTGCAGTAAAAGGGCTAGAGGCAGGAAAGGCAAACTCCTGCCTGGATCAGAACAGTGGAAAATAGACAGCAAAGTCAATGTGGAACTCAGCAGGGCTGAGGTGAAGGGTCCAGAGTGCAGGTCTGGGGAGGAGCAGCTGAGGGAAGTGAGGTTGCTTAGCCTGGGGAAAAGGAGCCTCAGGGGAGACCTCATTGCTCTCTCCAGCTCCCTGGAAGGTTGGAGTGAGACGAGGATCAGTCTCATGGGGCAAAGGGTAACAGCTTTGGTGGTCTTAGGTTGATGGTTGGACTCAATCTTAGAGGTCTCTTCCATCCAAAATGATTCTATGATTCTCTTCCCAAGCAGGAGTTCAGCTCCTTAGGAAGCTGGGGAGAGCAGTGCGGTCTGTCCTCACCCTCCTCCTCTCCAGGGAAGCCCAAAGTCCTTAGCTCCACCTCACAGGACATTCCTTCCAGCCCAGCTTTGCCTGCTTGCCTTCCTCTGACCACATTTGAGGACCTTCACATCCTCCTCAAACTGCAGGGCCCAGCCCTGCATGCAGTGCTCAAAGTGTCTCATGCCCCATCCCTGGCCCCTGGCTGTGGTGCTTCTGGATGACTGCACAAATGGTGCAAATTCCTCCTCTTGTCCATTTTGTGTCTTACAGGAAAATTTTCCACTAATGTAGAAATGCCACAGAATTTACAAAGAAATGGGTTGGGTTTTTTCCTAATCTCTGTGTAGATAATATAGGAATAAAAGAATTTAATTATTAATAACCTGAGAGCTAAGGGTAGTTTTAGGATAAATGAAAATGGAATCCAAGAATATTTTTGGACTGAAGGAGTCAAATCCTGATCTTTTGGACAAAAGGAGTTTCTCAGCTTGGTTTCAGGCTAAAGGAACCTCAGGTGGCTAATATCAGCACGAGCAAGGAGGCTACTTATTATTTGATGGAAAAAAAAGATCTTTACCAAATGATATCACACAAACAGAGCTGCTTTGGGTGTTATCAGGGTAATGATGTTGTAAAACATTATTCCTGAGTGGTAACTTTCTCTTTCACACCTTTGAGATCTCTAAAATGCCATATTAAGAGTTTTTCAATTCCTTTCCACCTCCCCATGTGAGATGCTTTTCATCAGAGCATAAATTGGGTCTGAATTAAAGAGCAACCTTTTCCTGCAGGATTGAACACCCTCTGCAGCACTGACAGGAGACTATTTACATATTGCAGGCTGAAGATCTTTTGTCAATGTTTAGTTGCCACGTCCAAACCTTTCAACACTTCCCCCTGAAATCACATTCTTCTCAGGAAGATACAACAAGAGTCAAGGGAGGGAAATGTAAAAAGCTCCACTGCATTTCACAGCCTCGGAGTGCCTGAGCTGACAGCATCCAGGCAGCTCCACGTTCTGGCTGCCAGCCTGTCCTGAGCTCATGCTGGGTGAAAAAAGCCAAGCCACCAAGGTGTGGTAGCTGAGCTCCAAGCCTGAACCCCTCTGCCCATCCCTGCTTTGTTTGCTACAGGAATCAGAGTTGGTTTGGCTGGAAAGGACCTTTGAGCTCATCCAGCCCAGCCGTTCTCGAACTCTGCCAAGGCTGGGGCTAAACCATGGCCCTCAGCACCACAGCTCTGCCTCTTTTCAGCACCTCTGGGGATGGAGGTGCAGCCACTTCTCTGGGCAGCCTGTGCCAGTGCAAAGAAGTTTCTTCTCTTATCTGACCTTTTGGTGCAATCTGAGGCCATTTCCTCTCATCCTGGAACTTACTAAGGAGAAGAGAGAACCCCCCCCAAGACAGTGGCTTATGGGAGCTGTTTTGAGGTCTGAAGTTCAGCCTCGATTGCAGCTATTGTTAGAAGGTACTTAAATACCAAACACCTTGCTCCAGAAGCTCTCAGGTGCTGGTGCAGCAGCTGGGACACAAGATTTTGGTTACAAACATCAAGGCCTTCAAAGGCTTTAGCAAACACATAACAGTTTGTTGTACACCCATTCACAGCTCCATGTGTGGTGCTCTGGGCATCATCCAGCCCAACCCCCTGCTGAAGCAGAGCACCCACAGCAGCTTGCTCAGGAGCACAATGGCCAGGGGAGCTTGGGAGCTCTCCACAGAAGGAGACTCCACAACCTCTGTGAGCAGCCTGCTCCAGGGCTCCAGCAGCCTCACACCAAAGAAGTTTCTCCTCCTGGGTTCCAGTTTGTGCCTGTTGTCACTGTGCTGCTGAGTCTGGCCCCATCCTCTTGCCCCCCACTCTTCAGCTCTTGCTGAGAATTGCTCAGATGCCCTCTGGGGCTGCTCTTCTGCAGGCTCTCAGCCTTTGCTCCTCACAGATCTGCTCCAGGCCTCTCCTCACCTAACCAGGACTTAACTGTTCAGAAGCAACTCAGGAGCACTGCCAGATATTGCTCAGCATTGACTTCCAGACTGAGCCTGAACAACATCCCCTGCTGCTTGTGGCACAGCAGATCTGGGGTGCCCTATTTGTGCAGCCTTCTTCCCATCTCTGAGAACATCTCCTTGATAAACTTGAGCTCACACAACTGGTGGAAGGTGCTGGTAGGAGAATAATAGTGGGGGGGAGGAAAAAGAAACCAAGCAAGCCCACAAAAGACCTCAACCAACCCCCACACTAGAGGAGGTATTTAAAAAAATTAGACCATCTGAGATAAAAAGGTGGAGAGAAGATGACAGTCTGTCAGTAGAAGTCTGAGCTGATAAAGCCAGAGGTTTGCTACTAAAATGCTGGGAGAGGAACAAGCCACCC
>VWZE01019319.1:1119793-1137179 GCA_013396675.1 Eubucco bourcierii
AAAAAAAAAAAAAAAAAAAAAAAAAGGGTGGGGGGGGGTGGGGAGGGAAATAAAAGAGTGAATGAACATTTTAATTAACTCATGTGCAATTTTAATTAAAAACATAATGTGTCAGGAAAATGAATAATGCCTTGGGGCAATAAAAGAGCTCCATTTTCTGTTCACTCTTCTGCTTCACATCTTTTATGGAAGTAGGATGTCATTGGTAAGGGGGAAAAGGCAGCTCCCCCTCCCCACCTCCACACCCCCCAACTGGGAGCAAGTGGTGCAAGACACTACCTGGGTGGTGAGGCACTGGAATGGGATGCCCAGAGAAGTGGTGGATGCCATCCTGGAAGTGCTTAAGACCAAGCTGGATGAGAGTTTGAGCACCCTGGGCTAATGGGCAGGGGGTTGGAACTGGATGAGCTTTGAGGTCCCTTCCAAGCCAACTGTTCTGTGCTTTTCTGTGCTGTACCTGTTGGTTGTCCCTCTCAATCCCAACCATTCTGTGAATCTGTTCATCTGTGACTGATTTCATTCTTCCAGCCACAGTCAAACCCCAGAAAGCTAAAGTTCCATCCAATACCTCCTGGCTGACACAATTTGTTCATCCATAGTGCAAGTACTGTCAGGGGGAACAGGGAAGCTCCCTTGGATGAGCTGGCAGAACCCATTCACCAATGGATTTTCTTCCCCTAATACTTTTCTTTCATGCATCTCTGGCTTTTAGGGCCTCCAGCTTCAGCAATCTGGTCTTAATATGCTCAGAAAATGTGGGTGCCCCATTCTTGTTGCGTGAAGGCTCGAGATTAGCAGGCCTTGGTGAAGAAGTGGTGGTCTCCACCCTTCAGATACACCAGAAATGACACAGCTTTTTAAACAAGAAAGGAAAAAGCAAAGCTTGCAAATATTAGGAAGGAAAAGCAGCCAAATAAACCAGGAGGAATGAAAGTTGAGGCAAGTTAACTTCTCCCTAAATGGAAGACATGGGATGTCCAAACCAATTTGCTTTTCTTTGCCTAGATCCCACTCAAGCCTCCCTGAAAGAGATTTGAAATTCTAGCAGCTATAGCATAGCCCAGGGCAAAGGCAGGGTCACAAGCACCACCATGTAACACGTTTTAAAGGCTGTCAGAAAGGTTTCTTCAGCCTCTGTGTCCTCAGCAGTCCCAGGGTGGCTGCCTTGCTGCAGGGACCTGCTACCTGCTCATACCTTTCCTGTGCTCACATCCTTTTGGCCATGACTCACAGCCAGGCACTGGGGAGGCTCTTCCCCTTAATGTGCTCTGAAAGCAGAGGAAGCTTTGTCTGCAAACAGTCCTGGGCCACAGCCAGGCTGCTGCGCATTTCCCAGAGCTCTGCTCCCACACATACCTCTGGCACTCAGGGTCTCCCCTCGCTGCCCTCTCTCTGTATTTGTCACCCTGCATTTAAGCTTCTAACTTCTCTGAGGAGGAAAGGCTGAGAGCCCTGGGGGTGTTGAGCTGGGAGAAGGGCAGGGCTGGAGGGGATCTCATCAATGCTCAGCAAGAGCTAAAGGGTGAGAGGGGTAAGAGGATCATAGAATCACAGAATGGTTTAGGTTGGAAGGGACCTGAAAGCTCAGCCAGCTCCAACCCCTTGCCATAGGCAGGGACACCTCCCACTAGAACACATTGCTCAAGGCCTCATCCAACATGGTCCTGAACACCTCCAGAGGGGTTGTGGAGCACAGAATCATCAAATGTGATCTTTGATCATGTTCTGTGCTTCTGTGCTCCACAACCTCCCTGGGCAACCTGTGCCAGTGTCTCGCCACCCTCACTGCCAAGAACTCCTTCCTAACCTCCAGCCTCAATCTCCCCTCTGCCACTTCAAACCCATTCCCCTTGTCCTGGCATTCCAAGCCCTTGTCAATAGTCCCTCTCCAGCCTTCCTGNTGCACCCAGGACTGCAGCTGGGGTCTGAGGAGAGCAGAGCCAAGGGGCACAATCCCCTCCCTTGCCCTGCTGCCCACACTGCTCTTGCTGCAGCCCAGCACACAGTTGCTGTCTGGGCTGCACTCACACTGCAGGCTCAGGTTGAGCTTTTCATCAGCCCAGACCCCCAGGGCCTGTTCCTCAGGGCTGTTCTCAGCCATTCCCCACCCAGCCTGGAGCTGTGCTTGGCATTGTGCCCACCCAGGTGCAGGACCTTGCACTTGGCCTTGTTGAATGTCCTGAGGTTGGCCTGGGCACAGCTCTGCAGCCTGTGCAGGTCCCTCTGGATGGATCCCTGCCCTCTAGCAAGTGACTGTGCCACACAGCTTGGTGCCAGCTGCAGCCTTGCTGAGGCTGCACTGATTCCTCCGTGCATGGCACTGACAAAGATGTTAAACAGCACTGGGCCCAGCACTGACCCCAATCAGGATGGGGCCAGACTCTTGCCTGTCTGGTGCCCAGGGATAGGCCAAGGGGCAACAAATGCAAACTGCAGCCCAGGAGATTCCACCTGAACAGGAGGAGAAACTTCTTTGGTGTGAAGGAAGAGCAAAACAGGGCAGGAGTCCACAGAAAAGGAGTGGGGACTAAAGTAATTCCTAAGTTCTTCCTCACTGTGTCACTCCATCACTTACCTGACCAGGTTTGAGTTGTTTGTCCTGTCACTGGGCACCACTGAGAACAGTCTGCAAAGTCATTTGCTGACCCAAGAGTACAGCAATCTGAATGCTGAGTTGTGTCACTCATTTTCCTGTGTTTGCCCATTCCCAGGTGTTAAGGTCATTGTTCCACAGCTTTTATTTGTTAGTCAAAGCAGTTTGATGAATAAACTCTGTAATTCCTCTCAGCTTATTGGGAATATTCAGGATTTGAAATCTGAGCCATGATTGCTCTCCTAAGTCTAGTGGTTTGTGACTCTTCCTTCATCTGAGAGCCCAGCAGTGCAGAGAGGGATGGAAATAAAAGAACTGATCTGGAATATTCTTTAGAATTTTCCTAAAATTAACTCCTGTTGTGGGCACTTCTGCCATGGCAAACCCAAGCTTGTTTGTGAGGAGTAAATCTAAATGTCAGGCTTTTTTGTCCTGCATGCACCCTGGAATTAGAGGCTTTGGTTGTTAGGTGTGCTGGGGCCTAGAATTTGAGAGAGAAAGTTGTGGCAATAAAAATCCACTTGAAGCATCTCTGGGCCTGGAGCAGCTCTGTGAGGAGCAAAGGCTGAGAGCCCTGGGGCTGAGAGCCTGCAGAAGAGCAGCCCCAGAGGGGAGCTGAGCAGTGCTCAGCAAGAGCTGAAGAGTAGGGGGCAAGAGGCTGGGGCCAGACTCTGCTCAGTGGTGCCCAGGGACAGGGCAGGCTGGAACCCAGCTGGTTCCACCTAAACAGGAGGAGAAACTTGTTTGGTGCAAGGCTGCTGGGTTGGCACTGTGATAGCTGAAAGCTCCTGGAGGTCAGATGTGACACTTGCAGCACCATGAGCTAATGGTGAGCATTGCAGGTTCAGAGATTCACTGCATGGGTTGGGCTGGAAGAGATCTTAAAGCTCATCCAGTTCCAGCCTCCTGCTGTAGGCAGAGACACTTCCCACCAGCCCAGGGTGCTCAAGGCCTCATCCAGCCTGGCCTTGAACACATCCAGGGGCAGCCACAACCTCCCTGGGCAACTTGTGCCAGCCTCTTCTACCCTCACTGCCAAGAACAGGCTACTGGAATGGGCTGCCCAGGGAGGTGGTGGAGTCACCGTCCCTGGAGGTGTTCAAGGCAGGTTTGGACGTGGCACTTGGTGCCATGGTCTGGTCTTGAGGGCTGTGGTGATGGGTTGGACTTGATGAGCTTTCAGGTCTCTTCCAACCTTGGTGATACTGTGAGACTGTGAATTTCTTCCTAATCTCCAGTCTAAATGTGCCCTCCTCAAGCTTCAATCCATTCCCCCTCGTCCTAGCACTCCAAGCCTAGGTAAAAATTCCCTTCCCAGCTCTCTTGTAGCCCCTCTCAGGTACTGGAAGACTGCTCTAAGGTCTCTCCTGAGCCTTTCCTCCCACCCCAAGCTCTGCCCATCCCGCTTCAGTTTCCCTGCAGAGCAGATCCACACAGTCAAGGAAAACAAACAAACAAAAGCCCTTCTCAGAGGCTCAGAGGAGTGAGGTTTGCAGCCCCAGCAGCTTCTCTGCCGCAGATGCAGAGATAATTAAGGTAATCTAACACATCTTGAGGTAAACTGATGTGCCCACAGATATAAACACCAATTTCCATCTCTTAAAGAGCACAAATCTGGTGCTTATCAGAACAGTTCATAATCACTCCCGGTTTAAGTTCTGCATGAGAATATGCTGTAATGAGGAGCTGAACATCTTCTAATTAGACATGATTTCATCAAACAGACAGCTAATTGAAGTGCTGGGGGTTACACGGGGGAGGACGAGGGAACACAGGCAGAAAGGACAGGGACAAAGGCACAAAGGAGGAACAGGCAAACACAGAACCCCCACCCCCACCCCCCCCCAGTGTATGGAGTCCAGCCCACAACATCCCAGGGCTTCTGACGGCACAGTGCAGAGAGCGAGCACCAGCCCTGCAGTGTGAGGTCCTAACAGCATGGGTGGAATGCTGGAATGCTCTGGAGCTCATCCAGTCCAAGCCCCCTGGCAAAGCAGGGTCACCTCGAGCAGCAACACATGCAGGTGGGTTTTGAATGTCTCCAGAGATGGAGACTCCAGCACCTCTCTGGGCAGCCTGTTCCAGGGCTCCATCCCCCTTAAATGAAAGCAGTTCCTCCTCATAGTTAGATGGAACTTGGGAGTGAAACTCTAACTGGGAGATTCATTTTGTTCTGTGTCAGCACTGAACCTGATCTTCTGATTCTTCCCAAGGGTTTAAGCAAGAAAGCCAGGAAGGGGGTTTTGATAAAGCCTTGTTGTGATAGGATAAGAGGGAACAGATTGAAGCTTGAGAAGGGGAAATTTAGACTGAGATTGGCAAGAAATTCTTTCCATTGAGGGTGAGGAGACACTGGCACAGGTTGCCCAGAGAGGTTGTGGATGCCCTCTGGAGGTGTTCAAGGGCAGGCTGGGTGAGGCCTTGAGCAAGCTGGGCTGGTGGGAGGTGTCCCTATGGAGGGGGTTGGCAATGGATGATCTTGAAGGTCCCTTGCAACCCAAGCCATTCCATGAACTTCCTGAATTCCCAGACTGTGGCTGGGGATGCCACACGATGGTTCTTTCCCAAGCCAGCTCCTAGCCAAGGAGCCTCTGCATTTCCAAATGCTCCTCATAGCAGTGGGAGAAATTCAAGGAGGTACATCTGCTGCTTCTCATCCCCACAATGTTTTGGGTGTGACTGACTCCACTCATATGTTCTGGCATTTCAGCAGCAGACACGTGTTGGACTCGCAGACAATTCCACACTCTCAGTATGGAAGTGATGGGGAAGCCAAGATTGCTGTCACTTAAGATCCTGCCAACTACCCTTGATCAATAGATGAAGGTCAACTCCCTCGAACACAGAGATCTATTTCTGATCAACCAGTCCTAGCTGCAGAGCTGGGGAAGTTGTTTATCAGTTAGGAGCTAATCTGCATATATTAAAAGAGCAATGCTCCTCTTTCCTGATAAATATCCATCAGTGTTGCAAGTGATAATGTTGATTTTGTGAGGGATTAGTCAGTCTTGAGGGAATGATGAGTGACAGCAAAGAAAAGGCAGTTCAGAACTCATCCAAAAATGAACTTCTTGAGTGAAAGGGTCTTGGTGTGATGCTCTGCTGCACTTGTTCAGCAGGAGGTGACCAGTGTGTCACAGCAGATAAATCTTCCTCTCTGCAGCCTCTTGAAAATAAAGAAAAAAAAAATCCCTTTGAGAGAAGTCTGAAAGTTGACTGAAAAGCCAAAAATAACTAAACCAGAATCTTGTGAGAGAAGCTAAAATGGTAGTGGGGAAAGGCTCCTTTCCACAGGAACAGGAGAGGCATTTGGCAATAAATTAATGTTACTGTTGGCCAGGGTCTGGAGGTTCAGGAAGCAAAATCCCAACCATCACCATTCCCCAGCTGCAAGCTCCTGCTGCCTTCTCTTTGTCTCTTCTCTCCTCACCCAGACACTGTGATGATCTCTCTGCCTCCTGGCATTTTCATCTGGAACTTCCTAGGATATTCCTGTATGGATCTTGTACTGATACTGGTCACAGTGGAAGCAGTGGGAGTGGACAAACTTTTCTGTAGGATTAATGGGACCCACGCTCCAAGAAGCACATTGAGATGCTGGAGAGTGTCCAGAGAAGGGCAACAAAGCTGGGGCAGGGTCTGGAGAACAGGGCTGGGCAGGAGCAGCTGAGGAACTGGAGGTGTTCAGCCTGGAGAGAAGGTGGCTGAAGGCAGACTGCATTGCTCTCCACAGCTCCTGGCAAGGAGGTTGCAGTGAGGTGGGGATTGGGCTCTGCACCCTTATATGAGGTGATGGAAGAAGAGGAAATGGCCTGAAATGGAGCCAGGAGAGAGTTAGGTTGGAGATAAGGAAAATTTTTTTGCTGCAAGAGGGACTGGCACAGGCTGCCCAGGGAGGTGATGGAGTCCCCATCCCTGGAGGTGTTCAAGAAGCTGTGGCCATGGCACTTGGGGCCAGGGTGTGATAGCCATGGTGGGGTTGGGCCAACAGTTGGACTTAATGACCTTAGAGAACTTTTCCAACCAAAAGAACTCTATGAAAAGGGAAATTGAATAGCAAAAAATCATTTGATGGAAAAGATTCTTCAGCAGAGCCTGGTGAGGGTTATCTAAGAAAGAGAAGTGTTGAGTCTTGGCTGTGGAAAGTCATTTCACTGTGTAACCACAAAGGGCTCTGCTTTCCAGCAGTGCTGAGAAGCTGCTGTAGTCCCCAGCCAGAGAGGTGTGAAATGTTTACTGAGGAGGTGCAATTCCTCACAAATGACAAAGCAAAAACATTCACACCTAGGAGGAGCCCCCATTTCCACACTGCCTGCACCTCCTGCATTGTATCCTGCTGCAGGAAAAAGTATTTCCTGGGCCAACTCTTTCCTTGCATGTCTGGGGACTTTGCCCCTGTGAGCTGCTGAGCCTCTGGACCATTGCACCACAATGTGGTCATTCTCCTTCCCCACTGCCATCTACTTTGGGGTCTTGCTGACTTTTCTCCAGCTCTACTTCCAAGATGTGGCCTTTCAGTGTCTTAAGGGGGGCTACAAGAAAGCTGGGGAGGGACTTTTGAGGCTGTCAGGTAGGGATAGGACTGGGGGGAATGGAACCAAGCTGGAAATGGGGAGAGTCAGACTGGAGGTTAGGGAGAAGTTCAGCATGAGGGTGGTGAGAACCTGGAAGGGGTTGCCCAGGGATGTGGTGGAAGCCTGATACCTGGAAGTGTTTAAG
Source organism: Eubucco bourcierii (assembly GCA_013396675.1). Classification (NCBI taxonomy): domain Eukaryota; kingdom Metazoa; phylum Chordata; class Aves; order Piciformes; family Ramphastidae; genus Eubucco; species Eubucco bourcierii. The sequence goes on from VWZE01019319.1 coordinate 1,127,106, forward strand.
GCCAGGCTGATCTGGTGTGAGGTGTTCCTGGGCATGGCAGGGGGGTTGGAGCTGGCTGAGCCTTGTGGTCCCTTCCAGCCCTGACTGATTCTGTGATTCTACATTTTCATGCAGGCAGGGAAGCTGTAAAGGGTTGAAGGCTGGTTCAGGTTTCACTGAGACCACTGCCCTGCCCACCTTTGAGAGCAAAGACACCTGGCCTGGCATTATCCATTCACAGCCACAGGGTTAGAGAATAGAGGGGGCTGGAAGGGACCTCTGGAGTCCAACCTCCCCAAGGCAGTTTCACCTAGGGCAGATCGCACAGGAACACATCCAGGTGGGTTCTGAATGTCTCCAGAGATGGAGACTCCACCACATCTCTGGGCAGCCTGCCCCAGTGCTCCATGACCCTTCAGTTAAAGAAGTTCCTCTTCACATTTGGGTGGAACTTCTGCTGCTGAGGTTTTTACCTCTTGTCCTGTCACCATTTCACCTCATCATAACACTGCTGCGCTTGGATCTTAAAATCTTAAAGGTCTTTTCCAGCATTAATGATTCCATGATAATTGAGTTAAGCTACTACTCATTCCAGAAAGCCTGAGTGGGATGATAAGGGAAGAGTGATTGATGGGCACTTGGTATCTGAAAGGTGTAGCATTCCATTTACCAAATCATATTCCTCTGGATTGGAAAACAGCATCAACACATTGCAGCCCCTCAGCCCAGGCCCATAAAGCACACGTGTGTACTTGTTTATTTAGTTTCCTCACCATTTTAATTTAGCTATCTGCTCTGGATTACATAAATAATAATAATAATAATTTTTTTTAAAGGAGATGAATTCTGCATTTCTGCTCCAAAATAAATCACTTGGTGCTGGGTGGGAATCACCACCCAGGGAATGCAGGAAGCTGCGTCTTGAGCGGCCCTGACGCCGCTCCTCGATGAGAACCAAGCAGTTTGCAGTGACCTTCATGTTGAGCAGTGGGGGGTCAGTGCTGGCATTAAATCATTTTGATTCACAGATGAGATCAACATATTCATATTTGTTTGCCAAATGTGTGTTTTAATTTAAGCTGCCCCTGATTGATGCCTGTAATTTATGCTGCTTTAGAACTAAGGCGTCGTATTTTTCTTTTTTCCTAACTAACAGGGGGAGACTTTTCTTGGAAACAGATAAAGGGAAGGGTCCAGTAATTTGTAGCAATGTGACTACAGCCACACATGTTCTGGAATTAATGTTCTTCATTAGGCTGAGGAGTATCAGCTGTATATATACATCAGGATTTTAATTAACTGGGTCCCCACAACAGGACATGCCATTCAAACTGCTTTTCTTTTATTCCTTATTAGACAAGCAACAAAACAAACAAACAACAACCCCCAAACTGACATGGTGGAAAGTTAGAAAAACAACCACCACCAAAAAACAAACAAACAACCCCAAACCAACCCCAACCCTCCAACCTCATCCACATGCAACCATAGGAAACAGAACTGAAGAGCTGCAGTCAAGGTCAGGGATATTTTTGTAAGTCGTTATCAATCACCAGGAGTAACTTGGCACTGACTGCTCCCAGGGCTGGGCTCTGATGGAGAGGTTCACAGCCCTGCAGAGCACACTCTGGCACCAGGGCACTGGCTCCTTCATGGGGTACTTTATTTCACATCTCTTTTGGATGAGCAGAACCTCTCCCCTATGGGGACAGACTGGGAGAGTTGGGGCACTGCAGCCTGGAGAAGAGAAGGCTCCAGGGAGACTTCAGAGCAGCCTTCTAGGACCTGAAGGGGGCTACAGAAGAGCTGAGGAGGGACTTTTGACAAGGGCTGGTAGTGGCAGGAGGAGAGGCCATGGATTGAAGCCTGGGGACGGGAGATTGAGACTGAAGATTGGGAAGAAATTCTTTCCAGTGATGGTGGGGAGACACTGGAACAGGTTCCCCCCAGGCAGGTTGTGGATGTCCCCTCCCTGGAGGGGCTCAAGGCCAGGTCAGATGAGACCTTGAGCAGCCTGGGTGGTGGGAGGTGTCCCTGCCCATGGGGGTTGTCACAGGATGATCTTGAAGGTCCCTTCCAACCCAAGCCATTCCATGACTTTAATATTGGTTTACAAGCCACTTGTAGTCTTTCAGCCTTTCCTCCTCACACAGATGTTCCAGTCCCTTCATCATCCTCACAGCCTCCATTGGGCACTCTCTAGTATATCCTTGTCCCTCCTGAAGTGGAGAGCCCAGAACTGGACACAGTACTCCAGATGTGGTCTCACCAGGGCAGTGTAGAGGGGATAAGAACGTTCTTCAGCACACTGGCCACACTCTTCTTACTGCTCCACTGGAGCCCATCAGCCTCCTGGGCCACAAGGGCACACTGCTGTCCAGTCACCCACTGAATCGTGTGCCTGGGAGCAGATCTGGCAGCCAGCAGCCAGCCTGTAGCCTTCCTTTGTCCGCGAAAACGAGGAGCTGACCTCTGATCAGAGCCCTCCATCAAGGCATTATTTCCACGCCGGTTACTGCCCGCTCCAGCCGCCAGGAGCAGGGAGAGGCTGTCGGAGCCGAGCCGAGCCCAGGCCGCCTGCGCCCGTCCGTGGGGTGAGCTCTCCCTCGCTCAGCGCAGAGCTGACTGCTCTCCAGCAGCTTGATTTCACAAATGGCAAAGCAGCAGCTGTTTTCCTGCAGCTCCACATATGGCCCAGGCTGGGGCTGCACGGAGCAGGAGCAGGTAGCCCCCGAGAGGGCATCCCTGGAGCCCCCAGCCCCACTTGGCTGCGCAGGACACCAGCTCCCAGGCACTTGGGAGCCCCAGCCTGGGGGGAAACCCATGTGCTTAGTGCTCCCGAGCGTGTCTCTTTGCTGGGGTGAATTCAGTGCACCTGCTCCGAGGCAGCATTGCTCTAGGGCTTCAGGAAATGTCTTGCCGTCAGCGGCAGAGCATGAGGGGACCTCGGATAGTTCAGAGGCAGAGTGGTGCTTGTGCACCCGAGGGAAGGAAATGGAGCACCTCAGCTAGAATTAAGATAAAATGCCTTCCCCCCTCCATGGCACATGAATATTTGTGGCACTCTGACCTGTGCGATTCAGCAGCTCTTGCTGGTCCATTTGGAGGAGTTTGAAGCTGAAGGCAGATAAAAACATCTGAGGTTTTGTGTTGGTTTGTGTTTGTTTGTTTCTTCTGTATGTGTTTTGGGAAGTGTGTGTGCTTGTGAAGGGCGAGGGGCTGGCAGCCTCAGGAACTGAATTTCTGAGCACTTCTGCAGCCCACACACACTTCAGACAGATGCTCTGCCGGTGACCTTAACCCCCATTTGGAAGGACAACTCAGTCTGCTCTAAAGAGGAGAGGTGGTTTAGTCTCCAGCCATGCTGACAGTCTTGCACCTCTCTGGAGATGCTTTATCATTTGTGTGAAACATCAGATCATCTGCTCAGGAGAAGCATCTCCCACTGGGGTGAAAGTGAGGCTCATCGCTGCTCCTTGCCTCTACAGTCTGGCTCTGAATGATTCCTGTGCTGAAATACTCCCTCTTTGGATGGAATACTCCCTCTTGTGATGGAACACTCCCTGGTTTGATGGAATATTCTGTATTTTCCCCCAAGTGCCATGTCCACACCTTTCTTGAACACCTCCAAGGATGGGGACTCCACCACCTCCCTGGGCAGCCTGTGCCAGTCCCTGACCACTTTTGCAGCAAAGATTTTTCTTCCTAACATCCAACCTAACCCTCCCCTAGCAGGATTTCAGACAGTTTGGGAGCAGAGGCCAACCCCCACCTCACTGCAACCTCCTTTCATGGTGTTGCAGAGAGCAATGAGGTCTTCCCTCAGCCTCCTCTTCTCCACACCCCCAGCTCCCTCAGCTGCTCCTCCCCAGCCCTCTTCTCCAGACCTTTCCCCAGCCTTGTTGCCCCTTTCTGGCCCCACTCCAGCAACTCAGTGCCTTAATACACAGCTCAAATGCAGCTGCTTGCAGGAAGGAGCCTGGGAGGCTGCAAACTCAGGTGTTGCAGCATATTAACAAAATCTGAGCCCCCTTTTCACACCAGGGCCTGTGTTTTTGTGTTGGATCAGGCTCCCATGTAGTGTTCCATTTCACTCGGTGAAATGCCATGGATGTGCTGGAACCGAGGAGCAGAATTCCTCCCTCACAGAGCAGTAAATTTTCCAAGTGTTTGCTGTTTGTTCTTTTCAGATGGCTGAAAAAAGGAGGGAACCCACCTCAGGAATTATTAGAATACTGTCATAGTATCATTCATCTTGGCAGAAGTTGACTGAGCAGATGATGAAGATCCACTTAGCTTGGATTCAATCAAAGGTTTTGCTATTTTCATTTCACAGGCCAGATGTAGCTCATCACCAGTTGGAGCTGATTTCAGAAGAGGTGTTAGAGTTTGCTGGTCCAAGAGAGGAGCTGATCCAGGCATCAAAGGGAGCCACAAGAGAAGTGGCTGCTCTCTCCCCTGCTCACAGTTGTTGGCTGCTCACTTTTGACAACTCCACACCACCAACCTGGAGCAAGGGACCTGCTCCTCCCTCAACCCTTCTCACCTCACCCCACGCCACCACCCCGCTGGCAGATGCTGAGCAGCACAGACTTGGTGCCTGGGCAAGAAGTGCTGATAAATGGGAAGAAAAGGAGGAGCCAGCTCCCTGCTGTGCCTGGGTCTGACTCATCCCCGCCCATGCACCGAGCAAGGAGCTTGCCATCTCCTCACTGCTTCTCCTCCGTGGCTCTTCAGCTTCTTCGCTGTGTCGTGGGGAGCACATTCCAAGTTCTCCCTGCAGCATCTGTTGCTTGGTCTCCCTGACCCATGCAAGAAGCTTCGTTAGTCTAAAATGCCTGAAGTAGTTTAGTGGTGATGCTCACAACACTCAAAATGCAGAAGGTTCAGCACTACCCCAGCAGGATGCCAGAAGGGTGTGAACATTTTTCTTGCCCTGTTGTATGCCCTTTAACAAACAAAGTGCGGCTGGAACTTTGCTGACACCTGTTCTGTTCTCCTCTCCTTCCAGCACTGATTCTCCTCAGAGCTGAGCACAGCTCTGGGAAATGCAAGGCCTGGAACAAGACAGTGCAGTTGTTGTGGTTTTCCTGCAGCGCAGGCTGCGAGTCAGCATTGCACAGAAGCTCTGCCCGAGACCCAGGCATGGCGTTAGGAACTTCAGCACTTAACTGGATTCATTTCTTGGGCTTTAACAGTTTTCTCCTGCTGCTTCACTTTATCTTGCAGGTTTTCTAGGAGTGGCTCAAAGGATTCTCCAGCACATTTATAAAGCTCTGTCAGTGTTAGCAGTGTGGACCCATGGAATTGTTTTGGTTGGAAAAGACCTTTCAGATGATCAAGTCCAACCCTTACCCCAGCACTGCCAGCTCACCACTAACCCATGGCCCTCAGCACCACATCTCCATGGCTTTGAAACCCCTCCAGGGATGGGGACTCCAGCACTGCCCTGGGCAGCCTGTTCCAGGGCTTTAAAACTCCTTGGGTGAAGAAATTGTTCCTCGTGTTCAACCTCAACCCCCCCAGCACAGTTAAAGTTTTCTCTCTGATGAAGTGACCAACCAGCAGAGCTGCTGAGACTCAGGCAGTCACAGGGTAGTTCTGGTTGGAAAAGACCTTTCAGATCACCGAGTCCAACTGTGTACCCAGCACCACCATGGCCACTGAAGCACAGCCTGAAGTGAAATCAGAAGGGTGCTGCAATCACAGACTTGTGAGTCACAAGGACTTGTAGGATGACAGGGTGAGGGGCAATGGATTGAAGCTTGAGGAGGGCAGATTTAGACTGGAGATGAGGAAGAAATTCTTGCCAGTGAGGGCGGTGAGGCACTGGCACAGGTTGCCCATGGAGGCTGTGGCTGCCCCCTCCTTGGAGGTGTTCAAAGCCAGGCTGGATGAGGCCTTGAGCAGCCTGGGCTGGCGGGAGGTGTCCCTGCCTGTGGCAGGGAGTTGGAGCTGGATGATCTGTAAGATCCTTCCCAACCCAACCCATTCTGTGATTGTGTGGGTCCAAAGCCTGCCAAAGTGATTTAAAAGCAACAGTTTGCTACTCAGTAGTTTGTATTTGGTGGTTGCAAAGCTGGAAAGGCAGCTTTGGCCTTCCTCAGCAGTGTTTAGAGCACTGTAGACCTGGCAGACACACTGGACCTGGGGGGAGCTTCTAGTATCTTCTCAAAGAAGCCACCCCTGTCACCTCACTGTACCAAAACCTCATTGTGGAGAACCAATACACCCTCAACACCCCCAAATTATTCTTATTGAGGGCTCACCACAGGCAAAACCCCATTCAGTTATTTGCTCTTTTAAAATGAAGGCTGCAACTCAGAGAGTGCAACGTGGAGTGTTACTGAACTGTTGTTTTCTCTGCCAGAGATTTGCCTCTGACAGCCCAGGGCTGGGTAGTTAACTGCTTTTAATCATATTATTCTCACAACTTGTGTCAGCATTGCCTAGAGCTACAGAAATCTGCTCAGTGATGTAGAGACTGAGCTCCCAGTAAACAAAACTCAGTCTGAAAATGTGAGCAAAGCTACACCACTGTGGGCTTAGACAAAAGGAGGTGGGCAGGGGTAAATTCTGCTTATACCCTACCCCCAGATCTGTGAAAAGGAGGGGGCATGGATGTGCCAGGGGCAGGAGTGGGTATGATTTACAGAAGCAAAGGTGGTGGGGGTTGGGGGGAGGATGAGGAAGCCAGAGCCCAGCTGCTGTGTAACCATGGGCAACTAGAGGGACTCGCAGGGAATTGCAGAGGTGCCAGCACAACTGTCTTTGGGGTCTGCCAAAGAGCCAGATGCTGGTGCAGAGTGAATATTTCAGACTGTTTGCCATCCTGTGTTCAGAATTCTACCTGATCATCTTCCCATCTCTGGAAAACTCAGCCCTCTGTTAATTACCAGCTTCATAAGGGAGAAGAAAAAAGTGCAGGGGAAGCTCAGTGAGGGCACAGAAGTTGTGCTGAGATGCAGATGAGTAAGAGCAGAGTGTGACAGGCAGGATGCTGAAATCCACCCGCGGTGTACAGCCTCCGGGGGCTCTCTGGTGACCAAAGCACCTCCCTCTGCCTGTGACACCCAGGGGCTGCCACTAAGCAAAATGAAGATCTTGACTGCAGCTCCTGAGTCAGCCTCTGCTGTTTCTACTGGTAGAGCTACGCAGCCTGGGGCTTGTTCTTCTCTAACTACTCATTGCTAGTGAGGTAACTGAATCCCAGCGTGGTGGGGACTTCAAGGAACCTCTGGGGATCATCCAGTCCAAGCCCCTGCTAAGCAGGGCACCCACAGCAGCTTGCCCAGGAGCACAATGTCATGGGGGGTTTGGAAGCTCTCCAGAGAAGGAGATGCCACAACCTCTCTGGGCAGCCTGCTCAAGGGCTCCAGCACCCTCACAACAAACAAGTTTCTCCTCCTGTTCAGATGGAACCTGCTGGGTTCCACTTGGTGCCTGTTGCCTCTTTGTCCTCTTCTTGGGCTCGAATGACAAGAGCCTGGCCCCATCCTCTTCCCCTCACCCTTTATCTCTTGCTGAGCATTGATCAGATGCCTTCTGTGGCTGCTCTTCTCTAGGCTCAACAGCCCCAGGGCTCTCAGCCTTTGCTCCTCACAGGGCTGCTCCAGGCCCCTCAGCATCTTTACAGTCTCCACTGGACGCTCTGTAGTAGTTCTCTGTCCTTCTGAAACTGGGGAGCTCAGACCCTGACACAATACTTCAGATGTGGCTTCACTAGGGCAGAGTAGAGGGGGAGGAGAATCTCTCCTGACCTGCTGGCCAAGCTCTCCTTAGTGCATCCACAACACATTTTCCACCTTCCCATCTTGTGGGGACCCTCTGAGCGCTGAAGCACCACCAGTGTCCTGCACTAGCTGGTGGCTAAGTTGTTCTGAGGGGAAGGGCAAGCTGAGGGTGCCTGTGTGATGATTAGATAGAGCTGTGTTTTCCCTTCCATCTCTTCCAGATTAGAGGATATGAAGGCAGTCACCTGTCAGCCCAATCCAGCAATGAAATCCAGCAGCCTATTGTCCCAATCGCTGCTTTCCATCACTCTAAACGGCCTCCAGAGACCATCATTATTATAGGACGTGTTCCTAAGAGTAGATAAATGGAGCTCCACCTGCCAGCCTGCATAGGGCAAGATGGACAGTCTTGGCCAAAAATATGAAAGGGCCTGGAGCTTTATTGACATTTACATCAAAAATAGTTAGCAATGAAAGCAGCTGTTGTGGAGAGCCTGCACCGCGACGTGGTTGGAATACGCCGCGCACTGAATACAGACCTCCTGACAAGCAATTTACCTTCTGTCATTCTCCATGTGCTTGCAGCATTACTGGGGCCTTGCTGTGATAGCCCACTTCAGGCTGCACATGTGTACCAGTTTGGCTGACAGATTAACTGCAATTTGAGGCAGGAAGGCAGGCATTGGGCAGTGTCACTCATAACGGGCGGCGCTGCCATCGCCGGGGTGACACCGCGGCGGGAAGGTGCCTGGCTGGTGACGAGCTCGTCGCTGCAGATGTCACTCATCCTAATGAAGAGCTGCCTCCCCTTCTAATGAGCAGAGTGTGAGACAGCCCGGGATGATCAGCATTAATCTGCCTTGTTTGTTGGCATTAAGGTGATGACTAAAGTGCCATTGTGCAGGGAATTCTTTCGAAAGCCATTAAAAAGGGGCAAGCTCGACAGGAGTAAAGCAGCCCCGAACAAAAGATGTGCCAGGAGTTCATTCCCATGTTCTCTCTCCTCATTTTCCTCCTTTTTCTATTTGCTCCCCCTCCCTCTAAACACCTTACCTCGCAGCAAAGTTTCTGCTGTTTCATGACTATGCTGCTGCTGGCTGCAGCTGAAGCACAGCCCTCGTCCTGCTTTCTCCCCGTGCAAAGTGCCCTGGTGAGGCTGCAGCCCAAAAACTGCCTTCAGTTCTGGATCCCTCACTCCATGAAAGACATTGAGTGCTTGGAGTGTGTCCAGAGAAGGGCAAGAAAGCTGGTGAAGGGTATGGTCTGGTGAGGAGCAGCTGAGGGTGTTCAGTCTGGAGCAAAGGAGGCTGAGGAGAGAGCTGCTGGCTGGCTACAACTGCCTGAAGGAGGCTGGAGCCAGGGGCGGGTTGGGCTCTTCTCACATGCAGCAGGTGACAGCATGAGAGGAAACAGCCTGAAGTTGTGCTGGGGGGGTGGTGTCAGGTTGGATATTAGGAAAAATTTCTTCCCAGAAAGGGCTCTCAGGGATGGGAAAGGGCTGTCCAGGGAGGTGGTGGAGTCACCATCCCTGGGGGGATTCAAAAGCTGCATGGATGTGGTGCCGAGGGAGGTGGTTTGACGGCTGTGGGGGTCAGAGGCTGATGGTTGCACTCAGTGGTGTCACAGATCTTTTCCAACCCAAACAGTTCTCTGTGACCCCTTGGTGCTGAGGCTCCATCAGCCTGCAGTAACACCACAGCACACACTTCACTGGCATTTTATGAGGACAAACCCAAACCACACCAAGCACACTCAAAAGCCAGCCTGATGATCATATTTAATGGCAATGATTGACCTAATCCGTAGGTAGATTGGATTTTTCTTTCCAGCCACACAAACAAGCCCTGCTCAGGCTGCTGTGCTGCTCCTGACTGTGGGGGTCAATGGAGAACTGCCAAGGCTGATTTTTCCAAAGACATCCAAGCCTCTTGCAAGTCATTAGCAACTGGAATTGGAGTAAATCTGTGTGTAAACCTCTGTTTAAAGAGGGCTCGGAGAAGGATATTAAGGATTTGGCTCTTGATCCCTGCAGAAGTGGATGACATATATAAAAATGGATGTGGGGGCCTGCCTTTGCCTCTGAGCTTGGAAATCATTTGCTCTCAGAGAGAAAGCCCCAAATGTTTGCACTACCAAGATCCAGACAGCACTTCAGTGCAGTTATGGGGTGCCAGGTGCAGTCAGTTATGGGGTGCCAGATGCAGTCAGTTATGGGGTGCCAGGTGCAGTCAGTTATGGGGTGCCAGATGCAGTCAGTTATGGGGTGGCAGATGCAGTCAGTTATGGGGTGCCAGATGCAGTCAGTTATGGGGTGGCAGATGCAGTCAGTTATGGGGTGCCAGATGCAGTCAGTTATGGGGTG
>VWZE01019319.1:1137189-1154688 GCA_013396675.1 Eubucco bourcierii
TGTGTCCAGAGAAGGGCAAGAAAGCTGGTGAAGGGTATGGTCTGGTGAGGAGCAGCTGAGGGTGTTCAGTCTGGAGCAAAGGAGGCTGAGGAGAGAGCTGCTGGCTGGCTACAACTGCCTGAAGGAGGCTGGAGCCAGGGGCGGGTTGGGCTCTTCTCACATGCAGCAGGTGACAGCATGAGAGGAAACAGCCTGAAGTTGTGCTGGGGGGGTGGTGTCAGGTTGGATATTAGGAAAAATTTCTTCCCAGAAAGGGCTCTCAGGGATGGGAAAGGGCTGTCCAGGGAGGTGGTGGAGTCACCATCCCTGGGGGGATTCAAAAGCTGCATGGATGTGGTGCCGAGGGAGGTGGTTTGACGGCTGTGGGGGTCAGAGGCTGATGGTTGCACTCAGTGGTGTCACAGATCTTTTCCAACCCAAACAGTTCTCTGTGACCCCTTGGTGCTGAGGCTCCATCAGCCTGCAGTAACACCACAGCACACACTTCACTGGCATTTTATGAGGACAAACCCAAACCACACCAAGCACACTCAAAAGCCAGCCTGATGATCATATTTAATGGCAATGATTGACCTAATCCGTAGGTAGATTGGATTTTTCTTTCCAGCCACACAAACAAGCCCTGCTCAGGCTGCTGTGCTGCTCCTGACTGTGGGGGTCAATGGAGAACTGCCAAGGCTGATTTTTCCAAAGACATCCAAGCCTCTTGCAAGTCATTAGCAACTGGAATTGGAGTAAATCTGTGTGTAAACCTCTGTTTAAAGAGGGCTCGGAGAAGGATATTAAGGATTTGGCTCTTGATCCCTGCAGAAGTGGATGACATATATAAAAATGGATGTGGGGGCCTGCCTTTGCCTCTGAGCTTGGAAATCATTTGCTCTCAGAGAGAAAGCCCCAAATGTTTGCACTACCAAGATCCAGACAGCACTTCAGTGCAGTTATGGGGTGCCAGGTGCAGTCAGTTATGGGGTGCCAGATGCAGTCAGTTATGGGGTGCCAGGTGCAGTCAGTTATGGGGTGCCAGATGCAGTCAGTTATGGGGTGGCAGATGCAGTCAGTCATGGGGTGCCAGGTGCAGTCAGTTATGGGGTGGCAGATGCAGTCAGTCATGGGGTGCCAGGTGCAGTCAGTTATGGGGTGCCAGATGCAGTCAGTTATGGGGTGCCAGGTGCAGTCAGTTATGGGGTGCCAGATGCAGTCAGTTATGGGGTCCCAGATACAGTCAGTTATGGGGTGCCAGGTGCAGTCAGTCATGGGGTGCCAGGTGCAGTCAGTTATGGGGTGGCAGATGCAGTCAGTTATGGGGTGCTAGATGCAGTCAGTTATGGGGTGGCAGATGCAGTCAGTCATGGGGTGCCAGGTGCAGTCAGTTATGGGGTGGCAGATGCAGTCAGTCATGGGGTGCCAGATGCAGTCAGTTATGGGGTGCTAGATGCAGTCAGTTATGGGGTGCCAGATGCAGTCAGTCATGGGGTGCCTGAGGCAGTCAGTTATGGGGTGGCAGATGCAGTCAGTCATGGGGTGCCAGGTGCAGTCAGTTATGGGGTGGCAGATGCAGTCAGTTATGGGATCAAAGATACTCTTCCTAGGTGCTCCAAAGACATGCAGGGGACAGGTTTTAAAGGACAGTGACAGAGATGAAGGCAGCTCCAGAGGAGGCCACAAAGATGATCCCAGGGCTGGAGCAGCTCTGCTGTGAGCACAGGCTGGGGGAGCTGGGGGGGGTGCAGCCTGGAAAAGAGAAGACTCCAGGGGGACCTTAGAGCTCAGTCTCACCCAGACAGAGCCACATGGGGACTGGCCACGTGTCAGAGGTGAGGCTGAGCCCAAACTAGCTCTGAGGGTCTACCTGCATCACTTCACACACTGCAGGATCTCAGCCCAGCCCCAGCAGGATCTCAGTTCAGTGGGAATAGTCTCCCTGGATTCCAACTCTGCTTCTGGGAATATTTTGAGGAACCGCATGTTGGAACTTGGAGGGATTTGGACTTTGTTTATCACAGGATTGAAATCAAGAAGCCTTTTGGAGTGGATGTGTACTCCTGCTGGCTTGTTTGTGTTTCCAAGGAGCTAAATGAAGGATTGCAGCAACCCAGAGCTAGATGGGATTTGGGGTGAAATGCTGCTTTGCTGGGAAGAGCTTTTGCTTCTGTCATCTTCTTCTTTCTGGCTGTTGAGCTATGTCCACAAGCTCTAAGTTTAGGAGATCTGGAGCCTGCAAGAGCAAAGTTCCCACCAGGCTTTTCATTCTGGCCTCTGGGAACAAAACCATCACTGATTTATTAGGCATTTCCAGGAATGGGAGCTAATTGCAAACCGTCCCACAGATGGGACCGAAGAGTTCACTAAAGTCTTTATTACCACTTTCCCATATTTACCAGTGGAACAGTTCTAGAAGGCAATGGAAAGTGATCACTGAAAGCATGAGGAGACTCTGAAAGAGAAATGAAAAAGAATCAAAAAACCCTGAGGGGGAGATTTTTTTTTAAAAGATAAAAGTAGATAATCTCCCCCCCCCCCCAAGTATTTTTAACTAAGAGTTTCAACTGTTTGGAATTAATTTGCTGAATAAATCTTTGCCTTCTCCAAGCAAATTCTGATGTGCAGTTTTCAACAGGGCTTGGCAACGTTTCCAGCAGCTCACTTGTGTCTTTAATTAGAGCTTGTGCTGGGAAGAAGCTGCCTGGGACTTTAGGGGTCAAGATGGAGCATCTTGTTCTGAAGGGAGAGTACTTGTGGGTCCTTGAACTGCTCAGGAGATGTTCAGTAGGAGCCTTGGCCTAGGAAGTTTGCATTTGGGTCTAGGACTACATCAGAAAAGTTCCATGAGCCTGGATGGAAAATCATAGAATCAGATTTGGTTTGGGAGGGACTTTAAAGATCACCAAGGGCAGGAACACCTCTCACTGCACCACCCAAACTTGTTGCAAGGTTAAGGGAAGTCACTGAGAGCAGTTCTCCTGGTGACCAGGCTGATCTGACAGGAGTTCTGCAGCAGCTTTCAGGCTGCCCTTTGATTTTCTCACACCAAAGTATTTCCTTAGTAATGGAAGAAAACCTGTTGAGGTGTTACTGGGCCAGGCGGGGCCAGCCCGGGCTGCAGGCTGTTAGCAGGCTGCAGTCAGCCAGGGCAGCTGAGCTGAGTTAGCTCCGGGTGAATCCCATCCCATAATCGTCGCCCTCAGTGTAAAGGAGGGAGTTTGGTGTGTGTGGAGCTGCTCCTGCACACCCTCTGGGTGAGTTTAACTTTGTCTGGTTTGTGTTGGTGTAATTGGGATTAGTTTTGCTGTTTCATTTGAGCCATTCCAGCCTGTGGCTCTCCTCTCTTTTTCCTGACCCCTTTCTTTGCTGGGCAGGGGTGAAGCAACTGCTGTAGGTTAGCCTCAAAAATGGGTTAAATGTAGACAAAAAAACCCCAAAGGTCTGAAAATTGATTATTTTCCCACAAGTCTCAGGAGAAGCAGCCAAAGGAATCCACTGGAGGTTTGCTCTCTTTTCAGGCTGCATTAACTCTCAGCCGGAACTGTGTAGGCTCATTTCTAGCTCAGAAGCTGGACCTCTTTTTGCCTCCTCTAACACTGTCATTAAACAGTAACACTCTCTGGCAGCAGCAAACAGCACAGAGTAAGTCTAAGATTATCCATCAGCACACACAGCTGAGAGCATTCACAACCAGCTGGCAAATGGTTGGAGTTACTCCAGGTTCTCACAGTTGTCTTCCTTAGTGCAGGCAAAGGTAGCAAACAGGTTAGAGGGGCTGGAGGTCCAGCCCTGTGCCTTATCTGTGGTGCTTAGGGCCCCTTGTTAACAGGGAGACATTGGCTTGCTCTGCCTGAATCCCTTGAGTTTGGTTGAATTACATCAAGTGATAGAACTGAGTTGAAAACAGCTCCATCCACTGGGAAGTGTGAGGGCAGTGAGATGCTGGAACGGGTTGCCCAGAGAAGTTGTGGATGCCTCACTCCTGGAGGGATTTAAAACCGTTCCAGGTGAGGCTTTGAGCAACCTGGTCCAGCAGAAGGTGTCCCTGCCCATGGCAGGGGGTTGGAACTAGGTGGTCTTTAAGGTTTCATCCAGCTCAAGCCATTCTGTGCCCCTGTGACTGAGCACAGCACACGACAGGGAATGTTTTCCTACAGCTCACACTGGTTCTGTTGTGTATGAATTTTTACTCCACTCAAAGAAGCACAGAAAAATCACTCCTCCAAAACCTGAAGTCTTGCCTTATTGCCATCAGAAAATAACAAATAAGGCCAGACTCAGAAAATAAGTCCTTAAGCAAAGGACTTGTCTGTTTGGTACAGCTCTTGTAGGAGAGGGAAAGCTTTCAGACAGGCATTGCCTGGCATTAAAACCTGCTTGTCTGCCTGGTGGTAAATCTGTGCTTGATACACAGCGAGGGACGTCCCTCTGCTCTCCTGCCACTTGAGACTCTTCATTGCTTGTAGCTGAAATCCAAACCAGTGGAATAAAAGCTTGATTGCCCCAAACACGCCGAGCACAAGCTGCAGTCCCCATTGCTGGCAGCAGTAGGTTGCTCTGTGTGACACTGGCAAAAGGAAAAGTGTGAGTCTTGTGGTGGTTTAGGCTTTTTAGTGCTTCTGAGCTGTGTCCTCAAAGGGGAAGCAGCTTCTGGCTTCAACCACAGCTGCCTCTCCTGTCTCCTCAGCCCTGGCAAATTCTTCCTACAGACTTGAGAGCTGCAGGAATCAAATGCCCTGTGAAACGCTGAGGTTGGTGGGCACTGTGAGCCCTGTCAGTGAGCTAGGCAGAGCCCTTTTCTGGGAGTAGCTACAGAAGGGAACAGCCTCGGGTTGTACCAGGGGAGTTTTAGGTTGGAGGTGAGGAGCAATTTATTCCCTAAAAGGGTTGTCAAGCCCTGGCCCAGGCTGCCCAAGGCTGGGGTGGAGTCCCCATCCCTGGAGGGGTTTCAAAGCTGTGGAGATGTGCTGAGGGCCATGGTGCAGTGGTGTCCTGGCAGTGCTGGGATAAGGGTTGGACTTGATGATCTGAAAGGTCTCTTCCAGCCAAAGAGGTTCTATTATATGTGGTATGGCAGAAACAAGGAGCCCAAGTCAGCATCAGGACCCCCTTATGCTAACCTTCATTTGGCCACTTTTGGTCTCCTTTACCTGTGATTTGGGCTCCTTTCTACTTTTTAGCTTCTTACCCTCCCTCTCTTGGGGGCTTGTCACCTCTGTCTCATGTCTAGAAGTCAGGAGAGGAAGCAGAAGTAGTATTTAGTCCATTTGGCTTCCTGGATCTGATCCAAATGTCTTCTTAGTCACCAAAGAGCCCTCTGCCAGGGAAAAATCCCTTTGACGTCATGGCAGGACAGTTGCAGATTCCTGGTTGTACCCTCATGAGAAGGAGAGGAAAGCACAGAGCTTGGCCCCCAGGGTCAGAGGTTGCTGCTGTTCTGAGTTGAGTGAACTCTGACCAGTTGCTCTGGGTGATAGGAGGCATGGAGGGACCCAGGCTCTGCAGGAAGTGTCCCAGTGAATGCCAGAGGGCTGGCAAAGCCTTTGAGGTGTGCCAAGACCACACTGCTTCACCTAACTGTGGGCTTCCCAGCTGCACTGTCTTCCTCCCCCCTCAATTTTGTCTTGTTCTGCCCATCAGTGTGTAAGGATTAAGCATCAGGCTTGGTAGCTGCAATGTGATTGGACTTGATCTTAAGGGATTTTTCCAACCAAAATGATTCTCTGACTCTCTCAATCTCACCACTTCTGCCTCTTCATCTGGATCCTGGCTGCTCTGGCCCCAGGCTGCCTTTCTCAGCCAGAGCTGTTTCCAGGTATAGATGAGTATGGCAGTAAAATGGGAGGTGTGGCAGGATCTGGGCTTCAAAAGCTAAAGTAAAGCTCTGAGATAAGGGAAGTCTGTAGTCACTTGAGCAAACAAACCCTGGACAAGTAAGGAAAGTGCTGGGGCTAAGGAATGAATGAATGAACAAACAGCTGGAGGGGCTGTGTGAGCTCTGCCCAGAGTCAGCTGCTCCATGGCAAAAGGGAGCCCTGCAAACGGCAGGGGAGAGAGGCAACTGTGCTGTGCAGGAACCCCCAGGGGGATGGAGAGCAGTGGCTGGAGGCTGGGGGTGTTCATTTCCACTCCTGGTGCACACAAGTGTGGGAGCAGGCTTCTGCTCCACCAAGGAGAGGGTTTAAGCAGCTCTGCACAGAGGGACTTGGGGGTGCTGGTGGGTGAGGCCCTTGGCAGGAGCCAGTGATGTGTATTGGCAGCCTGAAAAGCCAACTGTGTCCTGGGCTGCATCAAAAGCAGTGTGGGCAGCAGATCCAGAGAGGTGGCTCTGCCTCTCTGCTCCTGTGAGATCCACCTGGAGTACTGTGTCCAGCTCTGAAGCCCCCAACACAAGAAGGGTGTAGAATTGTTAGAGGTCCAGAGGAGCCCACAAAGGTGATCAGAGGGCTGAAGCACCTTAGGTCTGCTCAGCCTGGAGAAGAGAAGGCTCAGGGGGAACCTTATAGCAGCATTTCCAGTACCTGAAGGGGGCTAAAGGAGAGCTGGAGAGGGACTTTTCCCAAGGGCTTGTGGTGACAGGACAAGGGGGAATGGACTGAAACTAGAGCAGGGTGGATTTAGGCTTGGCATTAGGAAGAAACTCTTTCCTAGGTGAGACACTGGAAGAGGTTGCCCAAAGGAGTTGTGGATGCCTTGTCCCTGGAGGTGTTTAACACCAGGTTGGTTTGGTGGGAGGTGTCTCTGCATGTGGCAGGGGCTTGCAACTGGATGATCCTGAAGGTCCCTTCCAACTCAAGCCACCCTATGGCTCTGTGTTGAGGAAGTCCCTATGGATGAAGGCTGTAGCTGCATGTGGGTTAGGCTGCAGCTTGAATCGAGCCTCAGCACCCCTGGGGTCATTCCAGTTTCCTTCCTTGCCACTTTTTTTGTTTGTTTGTTTAATAACTGAAATACTTCTTTAGTTCAGTGAGATCAGAGCTGCAGGGGGATGGAGAAGGAGAGGCATCTGACTCTATCTCCTTTAGCATCTCACAGTCTCTTTCCAGTTCATCATTTCCCACTTTCTCCTTCATGCAACAGAACAATCCTCTCATGAAGATATTTCCTATGTCCTATTGGCAGGGATTTGCTATAGAGACAGTGAGGTGAAATGACTTCTTCCTTTGCTCATTTACTCACAGACAGAGCAAACAAATCTTAAAATGGTGAAGTATGCCACACAGAGATCCTCTGGAGCATGGTGGTGTTTGCAAGAGGCCTCTGAGACCATCCAGTCCAACCCCTCTGCCAGAGCAGGATCACCCAGAGCAGACCACCCAAGAGCACATCCAGAGTGGGCTTGAAAGCCTCCAGAGAAGACTCCAGAAGCTCCCTGGGCAGCCTGCCCCAGTGCTCCAGCACCCCCCACAGAATCTCTTTAACCAGCACTCCCAAGTGCTTCCCTGGGAAGAAAAGTTTATGAAAAGGGCTTTAAATATTTATGGCATGTTAAAAATGAGGCATTAATTGGCCAACAACTTAATTAAAATGCTTTCTCCAGTAATTAGGAGCAAATACTTTTCCTCTCTGCTTTGCATGCCATTTGTCTTGCTCACTGCTTGACAAAGCCTGCCTGTCAGTCAAACTTTGCTGCAGGTAAATTTTTTTATTTTTTTTTTTTTTAGCTCTGTGGGGAAAAATCTTCAAAAATTACATCTGAATTTTAAAATATTTTGATTATCTTTATTATTTAGTTAGTTAGTTTAACAAATACTCTTTCCCGCCCTCCCTTCCCTCCCTGTCCCCTTTATCTTCTATATGTTCCCAGTAAAGCAACATCCTGGGGATTTTAGGGCCTGAAGATGAAAAATTCTGCATCAAGGCATCACTGAGCTCCCCAAAACGCTCTCCTGAGAGCAAAGGGAATCAATCTAGAATCAACAATCAGGGCGGTTAATTAATGAGCACACCATGAGGGAGCTCTTCTAAACAAGGCTGACTGCTGCTGCCTCAGGACCAATAGCACCAGAAGTTATTGCTGGTTTCAAAGAAGTGATTCTTAGGGTTCCCCCAAGGCACCTTTTGCTTACATTAGCTATTTACTACAACTTCTCCTCTTATCCACACCCCAGGGAGGCTGCACTTATTTACTAAATTACTTTTTAAGTGAGGCTTCTCCCTGCCAGTAGCCTGAGGTACGGCAGGGAGGATGCTGCAGCCTAAACCACAGCAGAACCCGAGCTGCTCTGCAGCAGAGGGGGAGGGAAAGCTTTCAGATGGGCACCACCCAAGCAGTGCTTCTGAACCAGGAGGAACCTGGGAGCACCAGGGACCCACTGCAGCCCCAGACAGCTGCATGCTGAGTGTGTATGGAGGGCTGGAAGCCCTCTGCTATGAGGCCAGGCTGGCAGAGTTGGGGTTGTTCAGCTTGGAGAAGGGAAGGCTCCAGGGAGACCTTCTGGAGGCCTTTCAGTGCTTGTAGGAGGTGATCAGCAAGCTGAGGACAGACTTTCTAGCAGGGCCTGTTGTGACAGGGTAAGGGGTGATGGTTTGGAGCTGAAAGAGGGAGATGTAGTCTAGAGAGAAGGTAGGAGTCCTCTTTAGGGTGCTAATGGTGAGAGCCTAGTCCAGGCTGCCCGGAGAGGTGGGAGATGTCCCAGCCCTGGCACTATTGCAGGGCAGGTTGGCTGGGACTCTGAGCAAGCTGCTGTAGTTGGGGATGTCAGCTAGGGGCTGAACTAGATGAGCTTTGAAGGTCCCTTCCAAGCCAACCAGTCTGGGATTCTCCAGCACAGCCCTGGAGAAGTGTGGCTGCCCAGAGGGAGCAGCCTGGGGTCAGTGATTTACACTCCCCAGGGTCCCAGCTCAGGGCAGCTGAACTGCTCTTAGAGTGGTGCAATCTCGCAGCAGGTGACCTCCTGGCCAGCAGATTGTCTCCAGCCACCTCCAGAATGAGCTGAATCTTCCAACTTCAGCCTTCCCTGTGGAAAAATCCCAGCAGAAGAACCATGAAGATGTGGCTGCTGGGGGGATTTTAAAGGTCTGTGCTGCCCACTGGCAACACAGAGGTCATTTTTCTTGCATAACTTTGGGAATTGCCCTTTTGAGCCACTCGGTGGGAGGAGGAGAAGTTGCCTGGTGTGGGAGGCTGTTTACCAAACACCCTTCAGCAGATAAACTGGGCAGAGCATCATGCTCTTGCAAAGTGCTGCTTGCTCCAGGGTAAGAGTTTAAGCTTATCATTGGGTTGGGTCAAACTATTCCTGGCCTATTTTGCTAATAACAACTTTCAGATCATGACATCGTTTTGGTTGGAAGAGACCTTTAAAGACCAGAGTCCAGCTGTTGAACTAACACCACCATGGCCATGAGCTCATGTCCCAAAGTCCCACGGCTACAGGTTTCTTGAACACCTTCAGGGATGCCTCCACCACCTCCCTGGGCAGCCTCTTCCAGTCTCTAACCACTCATGCAGAGAGGAATTTTCCTCATCTCCAATCTAACCCTCCCCTGACACAATTCAAAGCCATCTCCTCTCATTCTATCACCTAACACTAGGGAGAAGAGACCAACCCCCAGCTCACTGCAGTCTCCTTCCAGGGAGCATCATCTCTTGGATTGTAGAAGGGGAGGTTTACAAAGCTGTGTCAGTTGGGTTTAATGCAGAGCCTCAGCAGAGCTGGGACAACAAAGATCCCAGGACTGCCACATAGTCCTGTGCTAGCTCCACTTGGCAGGAAGAATTTTGGGATGGTTTTCTCACTGCTTAACTACTTGAGGTATTTCTTCCCCTTGTACATCATCAGAATGCTGAAACATTCTGGCTGCAAGAGTTTGAAATGCTGTTTGCAAGTCAAACTGTTTGCAAGTAGCCCTGAGGGGAAGGAAAACAAATATTCCCTTAACCTTCCCTCTAATTATATCAGTCATTAAAATACAAGGAACAGTGTTTATTAAAATTCCCTTCTGCTGATGGCTCCTCTCTATAGTGTGGTTCATACCAGCAGATGTTTAGTGAAAGCACTTTTGTGGAAGGGAGGAACACTTAGGAATTAAGATCAATTAACCAATTATTTTAAATATTCAGATGTTCCTTGCATCTTTCACACTGTCTGCAGGCAGAGCTGTGGTTTTGAGGTGCATTTCCAGCAGAGTTGTCTCTGGTTGTCCTACTTTCACAGATTGCTTCTAGTTGGAAGGGACCCTCACAGGTCATCTTGTTCAGTCCCCCCTGCAGTGAGCAAGGACACCTCCAGCTAGATCAGGCTGGGCTCTGCACAGCCCTGATGGTGAAGTGACAGTGTCTGGGAGCTGCTGACCATGATCCAGAGCTGCTCCTCAGGTAAGCAACCCAAAGCTGTTTCCCTCTGCTGTGAGAACTTCTGATTCCTTGGCTGAGGTTACTCTGGGGAGGATTAGTTCAGCTGCCACCTGTTTCCAAAGCAAACCCATCTGCTTTTGTAGAGGTGTGGTAGAGAGCTGCAGACTTCTGCTCCACATCTTCTATCTCCTTTGGAGTCTTCTCTTTCCTGTGCTGTGAGATTCAGGGTGGGCTTCAGAGCAGATGCCACCCTCTTGAGTTTGTGACCAAGGTGACTGTTGCACTAGATTCAAAATACTCAGGCAGTGGTTTGGTAAGGTTGATTTTGGGCTGTCTGGTGAGTCACAGAGCCAGCCAGAACAGGAATATTCTGCTTTTTAGCCAAAACTCCACCTGCGTGGATCCTTCTTTGCAAATGAAGTGGCTTTCCATGATGGTGACTGGAACAGGCTGTTGAGCTCCATTCCTTTGTTATAGAAGTCAGATCTGGAACCCTTTACTGGATGCAGGTGGTTTGTTTTTCCTTCCTAAAATGATTGCTTTTTTATAATTAAGAATTTTAAGCATCCTAAGAACTTCAGTGTTTGCTCCAGTGGTGCTGGAGTGGGGCCAGAGAACGGCAGTGAAGCTGGTGAAAGGTCTGGAGAACACCTCTGGTGAGGAGCAGCTGAGGGGCTGAAGAAAAGGAGGCTGAGGGGAGACCTTCTGGCTCTCTACAGCTGCCTGAAAGGAGTTTGGGGTGGGGTGGGTGTTGCTCTCTTTTCCCAAGCACAAAGAGAGAAGATGAGAGGAGATAGGCTCAAGCTGGGCCAGGGGAGGTACAGGTTGGATCCCAGATGAAAATTCTGAAGGGCTCTGTAACACCACTGCAGGCTGCCCTGGGAGGTGGTTGAACCCTGTCCCTGGGGGGGTTTCAAAGCCATGAGGATATGTTGCTGAGGGCCATGGGTTAGCACCAGCCTTGGTAGAGTTAGAGAATGGTTGGACTCTGACCTTGAAGGTCTTTCCCGACTCAAGCTGTTCACTGACTGCTTTCACAGTCCGTAGGGGTGACAATTGGCTCTCATGCTTCAGGAAAACACTTCAGTATTCCAAAGCAGTGAGCACACCTGGCAAAATGGAAGCCTGGTGTGGTGCATGCTTCTACTTGTAGTCTGATAGAGGTAGTAACAGCTCATCTCCCTTTCTTGGTGTGCAGCTGAAGGCCCTTGTGGCAAGGCTTACAGCGTGATGCTGGTACAAGCAAAGTGAAGCAGTTAGAGCAATCAGCATGGGACCAAGGGGCTCCAGCTCCCAGAGGTGCTGTTGCACAGCACTTGTCTCCCTTTCCAGGGGAATAGATGTTGCTCTTGATCAGCCTGGTGCTGATGCTCTGTGCTCCTGGGTTGGGGAATTCTGGCACGTAAACCAGGTTGCTGAGGCTCCTGTGAAATTCAGGTCACACCTGACACAAGAAAGACAAAGGAGATGACTTCTGGGAAGCTGCACATCCCAGCAGTAAAAGAGAGAGCAGGAACAAGCTCCTTAAGTTGAGTTCTCAAAGCTCCATGGCAGAGGAGTGTCAGCTGGGATCCTGAACTCTGTCATGTTCTGTGGCTGTGAGTGTGAAGACCATCGAGAGTGAAAAGAGCACGACAGGAGCACCAAGCACAGGCTGGTGCTGTGAAAGCAAACTGCTCGGGGAGCAGGTGGGAAGCAATGGGGGCCAAGCACCTTAACCCCACTCCAAGCATCTCTGCTGCTCTGGCAGCAGAAGACAGCTGTTAGCAGGGTGGGTCCTGAGGCAGCCAAGAGCTGCTGTGGTGACACCGAGGTCCCTCCTCACTGCAGCGCAGGCTGAAACTGCCAACACATGTCTGTGGTGTTTGAAACTCCTTCTCCATTCAACAGGCAGAGGAAATGATTTCATCTGTGGTTTCTGTGGTAGCAAAACAGGTGAGGAGTGGGCTGCCACCACAGCCAGATTCTGCTGAGCTACCTGCTCTGGAGGGATATTGAGACAGAAGTGGCCAGGAACTAACTTCAGCCCCTCAGCTTCAGGTCGTCTTCAGTGCATTTATCTCATTTAAGAGAATAATGTTGATTGTTGCTCTCTACAGCTACCTGAAAGCAGGTAGAAAGGTGAATGGCCTGAAATTGTGTCAGGAGAGGATTAGGTTGGGGAGCAGGAAAGGTTTCTTTGCTGCAAGAGTGGGCAGGGATTGGAGCAGGCTGCCCAGGTAGGTGGTGGAGTCCCCATCCCTGGCAGGTGTGGCCTTGGCACCTGGGGCCATGGCGGTGTTGAGCCAGTGGATGGTCTCGGTCTTGGAGGTCTTTCCCAACCCAACCAATGCCATGATTCTATGGATTACACTCTCTGAGGCTGCACAGCCTCTGTCAGCTCCATTCTGCTTGGAGCCTGATGTACAAAACCGACTTCAGCTTCAGGAAGAAGCACAAGCCAGCAGAAGCAGTTCAAACAATCCAGCACTGGATGCATTTTGGGAAATTGATATGGCCTCATTTAAGATGTGAGTGTGGAGGTAAAACAGCACCAGTTGCACTCTAATTGCCTGCAGTCTCTGTTACTGCAGGCAGAAAATTGACTGGAACACCCCAGTATAAATTATTGATGCTCCCATATTGACTTCTCCCTGACTTGGATGGCTGGAAAATGTGACACCCTTGTAATCTGCAGATTGTATTAATAACAGAGCTAATCAAAGCTAATTTTTAACAAACTATGACATGGGGCTGTGAATTATGGATGGGGAACAGTTTAGAGCTGGTTAGTGCATTGGTTGGATGTGTTCATTTCACTGACCATTTGGTCTGGTCCCAGCTGCCACGAGCTGGCTTCCTCCGCTCTCCAGCCGCCGCTCAGGTGCACTCGGAGCAGCTGGGAGATTGGTTCTCTGTGGAGAACAAGGCAGCACCATGCCTCAACACTGCTCCCTGCAGCTCCATGCTCCCCAGCAGCCTCTTCAACAATAGGCCCAGGCCCTATTCTCAGTTCCAGCTCTAATCATTTCATCTCATAAAACAGTGCAACTTAGTCCCTTGGAGAGCGCTGGCTGCTGAATAAAAAATGCAGCCCTACGCCCGGCGTCGTTCCGGGGCCGCTCCTCCTGCTGCTGGGTTCTTTGCATCCTCTCAAAAGCTGCTGGAAAACCCCTAATAAAGAGACTTCTTCTGGAAAATCATCTTCTCTTGAGCTCAAACTAGCTGCTTTGCTTAGCCTAGGGCTAGAGGAACCTACTGACTCGATCTTTGAGGTCTTTTCCAACCAAAGCAATTCTATGGTGTGAAACAGTGCTAGGAGAACAAGGGTGGGAGAGATGTGAGACGTGGGGCAGCTGCAGCGTGGAAGGAGAGCTTCCTTGAATTCCTCACTAGGGCAGTGCTGGAGAAACCCATGCATTGCAAACACACCAGTGATCCCTCTGGATCCATCTTAAAATCATGGAATCATCTGTGCAGTTACCTGAGGAATTTGGACATTAAGAAGGAGCTCTTGACTGGATGGGAGGAAGGAGCTCTTGACTATGAGGGTGGTGGAACACTGGAACAGGTTGCACAGGGACATCCCCAGAGGCCCCATCACTGGAGACATACCTAGAAGGGTTTCAAAGCTGTGGAGATGTGCTGAGGGCCATGGTTTGGTGGTGACCTGGCAGTGCTGGGTTAATGGTTGGATCTGAAAGGTCTCTTCCAACCAAAGCAGTTCCATGAGTCATCAAATGTGGCCTATTTGCTAACCACAGAATGGTTTGGATTGGAAGGGACCTTTAAAGGTCACCTAATCCAGCCCCATGCAGGCAGCAGGGACACCTGCAATGAGATCAGGTATATCAGAGCCACAGCCAGCATGACCTTGGATGCCCCAGGGTTGGGGCACCCAGCACCTCCCTGGTTCCAGTGTTCCATCACCCTCTAGGCACAGAATTTCTGTCCCATCTAAACCTCAACATCTAGAAATGTCCCCTCTGAAGCTGTCCTCAACTTTGATCTTCTCAGCACTTCACCAGTGGCTGTGAGGAGGTGGGAATGGTGCTGTGCCCTGGGAGGTGCTCTGGCCCATGCTTTGCTGCTCCTGGCTCCAGCAGGGGTGCAACAGCTCACACCAGGTGCCAGCTGGACATATGGCTGAGACCTTCAGCAGCAGGGGAAGGTGTCCTCTTTCTTCTCCTTCAGTCAGTAAATGTGATGCTTTCTCCTCCTAAATGGCACACAATTATCTCATCTACTGCTTCAAAAGCATTTGAAAAAATAGGAAAGAGCTCCTCCTTGGTCAGTATTTGTCAATAGAGGTGGGAATTGATGTTTTTTGGCACGTTTTGCTCCCTTGGCTCCCTTGGCAAGGTGATGCTTTAGCTGTGGAGCACTTGTCTGCAGGAATGGTTTGCTTTGTGCTGCATCCTGAGATAGATGGGAACAAGATGATAGCCAGAGCTGCTGCAGTCTCCAATTACTAATTTGTTTTAATGAAATTCAACTCCTCCCAAGACTGCCCCAGAACTAGATGATGATTTGAAGTGCTAATGCTTGCTCTGGGATCTTTACATTAGCAAATAAATCTGGGGAAATGAATGTCCCTGCTTGTCTGCCTCGCAGGGCTGCTCCTGAGGTGGCAGCTGCACACTGGTGTGTTTCAGTGTGGTGGTTTGGGTTTGGCCAGCCTGGCTTTCTTCTCAGCCATGCTGCAGGACAGGAAGGCTCCACTGCAGTGCTAAAAAACTTGGGGGTTTAGCCAAGTTAAATAAATGTCAGCTCCACCATGGAAGCTGTGAGGCTACACAGTGCAGCTCCACTTGCAGTGGGATGGACTGTTAGAGAATATCACTGAGAGTCTTCCTCACCACTTCACTCCTGAGTTCCAGCCCTGAAAGCATCTCAGAAGATGAAGGTAGCTGTCAAATGGCTGCACAATTCAAGGTTCCTGGAAATAATGTACATGAATGATCTGCTAGAGCAGAGGGAGCTGATTAAGGGGTCCCTGCAGTTCACAGAATCCCATGGTGGGGTTGGAAGGGACCTCTGGGGATCATCCAGTCCAGCCCCCTGCTAAAGCAGGGCACCCACAGCAGCCTGCTCCCCAGGAGCACAATGGCCAGAGGGTGTTGGAAGGTCTCTACAGAAGGAGGCTCCACAGCCTCTCTGGGCAGCCTGCTCCAGGGCTCCAGCACCCTCACACCAAACAAGTTCCTCCTCCTGTTCAAGTGGAATCTCCTGGGTTCCAGTTTGTGCCCATTCCCTGTTGTTCTGTCCCTGGGCACTACTGATGAGAGTCTGGCCCCATCCTCTTGCCCCCCACCCTTTAGCTCTTACTGAGCACTGATCTGATGCTCTCTGGGGCTGCTCTTCTGCAGGCTCTCAGCCTTTGCTCCTCACAGAGCTGCTCCAGGCCCCTCAGCATCCTTTCCAACCCTCACCATGCTGGGGGATATAAAGATTTATCTCTCACTTTGTGTCTAACTGCCCTTGCTGCTCATAGGAGACATCCCTGGCTCTGGAGAGCAGAACATGCCCAGTTTCAAGTACCTGAATTATTTTTGCTTTGCATAGATGTATGATTAGTTGTAATGAGAATTCAGGATTCAATGAAGGTGAGGTGGCTTAATGGTGAGAATTTAGTGCACTTTTACAATCTGATTACCTTAAAATGTCTCAACTTATAGCTTTTCCAAGCAGGCATAATGGACCTTATTCAATAAGTTTGCTTAATCAGCTGTTACTTGTGGAGAAGTATTGCCATTGTGCTAAAGGATGGTGTGTCTGTGACTGCTGGGCTCTTCTCCCTATGAAAGGGATTTCTGATACAGCCCTGAAATTCTCTTCTTTATTTCACTGCAGTCACAATAACCTGCAGAAGAGACTCCTCTGGGCTTAGGTTTTCATATTTATCTGATGATTGTAAGGGCACAGAGCTGCTGGGGCGAGCCCAGAAGGGGGCCACAAAGATGCTCCAAGGGCTGAAGCAGCTCTGCTGTGAGCACAGGCTGGGGAGCAGGGGCTGTGAGCCTGGAGAAGGCTCCAGGGGGACCTTAGAGCCAATCCCACAGAAAGCTGCAGAGGGACCTCTCCTGAGAGTGTCTAGAGACAGGACAAGGAGGAATGGTTTGAAGCTGAGGCAGAGCAGGGTCAGACTGAAGCTGAGGAAGAAGCTCTTTAGTATGAAGGTGATGAGACTCTGGAATAGGCTGCCCAGAGCTGTGTCCTCCCTGGAGGTGCCTGAGGCCAGGTTGGATGAGGCCATGAGCAGCTGAGTCTAGCTAAGAGGTGTCCCTGCCCATGGTGGGGAGGTTGGAGATGACCTCTAAGGTCCCTTCCAGCCTGAGCTATTCCATGATCTTCAGGGTACTGCTCTACCATTGTGCACTTTGAAGCCTCCTATAGCTTGTGAAGATGCAGCCATGGTCAGAGCAAGGTCACTGCACAGTCCCTGTGCCAGACAGACCTACAGACTTGTACATGCTGCTGAAAGGCAGAGCTGGTGGTGATTGGCTCAGCCAGCACCATCCTTAACAAGCTTGTTTTAGTCTATTACTTCAAATCAATATTTTAAGACTCGAGCATTGGAGACCAAGCCTGCTGGGGCTGCACTTGGAAAGAGAAGGCTGAGGGCTAGGCTGGGAAATACAAACAGCACAGAAGGGAAGAAAACTGCCTAAAGGAAACATCCTGCTGTGGAGGAGCAGGAGAGAGCTGGGAGGCAACCAGTTGAAATAACTCTTGTTTAAAAAAACAACCACCCAAGACACAAATCAGACCTGGGGAAAAGGTCCAGATCCTCCAGCTGGGCCTTTGCCAGGTTTTGCTTCTCCTACTCATTTTGTCTCATCACAGAGGTTGGCTTTTGAGAAGAGCTGGAGAAAGAACTCAGAAAGTTCTGGAGCTGACTCTCTAAGCCCTCCTCTGTTTGGTGCATCCCATATGGCACGTGGCAGGGCAGTGCCCTTTTAGGCACAGCTCTGTGCACCCATTGAGCTGTGCCAGGCAACTTCTGCATTCCCAGAACTTTCCCAATGGGGGAGAAGCTTTATTTGTAAGATGGGAAAAGAATAATGAAGCAGGTGTGACAGCCAGGAAACTGCCATGGGCATGCTGAAACTGTGTGCTGCAGGCTTCTCTTTTTCCCTTTTCCCCCTTCCTTTCCCCTTTCCCTTTTCCCCCTCCCTTTCCCCCCTCCCTTTCCCCTTCCCCTTTTCCCCCTTCCTTTCCCTTTCCCCTTCCCCTTT
>VWZE01019319.1:1158876-1174529 GCA_013396675.1 Eubucco bourcierii
TGTGGAGTCTCCTTCTGTGGAGCCTTTCCAGGCCTGTCTGGATGTGTTCT
Source organism: Eubucco bourcierii (assembly GCA_013396675.1). Taxonomy (NCBI): domain Eukaryota; kingdom Metazoa; phylum Chordata; class Aves; order Piciformes; family Ramphastidae; genus Eubucco; species Eubucco bourcierii. The sequence continues at coordinate 1,158,927 of VWZE01019319.1, forward strand.
GTGTGCCCTGAGCTGGATTGTCTGGTGCTGCTCTGGCAGGGGGCTTGGACTGGCTGAGCTCTTTGGGTCCCTCCCAACCCCTGACATCCTGTGAGCCTGTAAAACCATTTAGTTGGACATTAGGAAACCAAATCCTGCCCTGAGAGCATTGGACATGATGAGCTTAGAGATCTTTTCCAACCCAAACCATTCTGTGATTTTATGATTCCAAGACCCTCAAGTTACCTTCCCCTCACTGTCAGCCCAGATCATCTGTTTCACAGAGTTACAGAATGGCCAGGGCTGGAAGGGACCTCAGGAAGCATCCAGTTCCAACCCCCCTGCCATGGGCAGGGACACCTCACACTAGATCAGGTTGCTCAGAGCCTCATCTTGTTCCTCATGGAGAAAAGTTGCTGTGCAGGAAGCTGTGTGGCCTCCTCTGGAGCAGCAATCAACACAGAGCTCCCCCAGCTTGTCTGCTGTGGCTTTATCATCTTTGTCTCTTCTCACACTTGGGTCATTTCTTAGCCCTCTTAGCTCTTTCACTCCATTTCCACTCTGCTATATTTAAAAAAGAAAAAAAGAAAAAGAACAACCCAAAAAAAAAGTTTATTATTATGCTTTTTATTATTTATGATTTTATCAAATGATTTTTCAGTTTTGGGGTTTTTTTTTTTGCCTTCTTCATTATTGTTGAAGCCTTGAGCAAGGTGATGTAGTGGGAGGTGTCCCTGCCCATGGCTGGGAGGATGAAGTAGATGATCTTTAGGGTCCCTTCCAACCCAAAGCATTCTGTGAACCTCTGATATGGTAAAAATCTGTTCTCTTACCTCCAGCTCCCTGATTTGAATGCAGCCTGAGAGTGCTCAGGGTCTAACAGCTGTTCAGTGACCTATGTGACATGCTCTGAGTCTTCAGATTTGGGTTTCAGAAGCTCCTAAAAATAACCTTTCTTTCTGCCATCCACCTGCTCCTCTGCCCCTGCCCATGTGCCCAGGGTGTTTGCTCAGCCATGCCAAACCTGGGTTTTTTTTGTACCTCCTTGAAAAGAAACTCTTCAGGTAATGATTATGCCAAATGCCAGCGCAAGGGGAGGAGTACAGATTTACCTGCTCCTGACAGCAAACTGCTCTCTAGAGCTATCAGCAGCCAGCACAGTACCTTCAGGAGACAGGGCACCTCCTAAATACAGACTTGCACCCAAGTCCTCCACTGCCTTGCCATCATTTTTTCAATGCCAGCTAAGACCTTTGTCCTGATTTGGAAAATAATTCATGATTTAACCCCCAGTTGCATCAGATTTGCATCTCTGAATGCTGCTGACAGCTGAGCTCTTTGGAGACTGCAGTGACCACAAAGCTGAGAGCAAGGCTGGGGACACAGTGGTCTCTGTTCAGGGCATCTGGCTAAGGAACAGGAGCCCAGAGGAAAACAGCTCTAGGAAAGGCTGCAGAAACCACAAGGCAGCCTTTCAGCCCCAGCAATTGCACTGCCCAGCCTGAGTACATTTCTCCTGCTCCATCTCAAATTCCTACCTCAGAAAGGCAATCCCCAGCAGAGTTTTGGCCTTAAATGTGCTGGAGGTTCCCTGGAGCCCTCTGTGCTCTTTGCTGTTGCAGATGCTTCATGCAGAGCCAGGGCTTTGGGCAGGGCTGGGAAAGCCTGAGGTGGACAGAGGAAATGTTGTGCTTGTGAAGCAGAGCAGGGGAGGGGGGAGCAGCTGCTGGGAGTGGGACAAGTTCACCATGAGCCAGCAATGGTGGCCAAAAAAGCAAATGGCCTCCTGGGGTGTGTTAAGAGTGGCCAGCAGGCTAAGGGAGGTTCTCCTCCCCTTCTGCCCTGCTCTAGTCAGGCTGCATCTGGAGTACTTGAGCCAGTTGTGGGCTCCCCAGTTCAAGAGAGCCAGGGAACTGCTGGGGAGAGTCCAGTGGAGGCTACGAAGCTGCTGAGGGGCCTGGAGCAGCTCTGTGAGGAGCAAAGGTTGAGGGTCTGCAGAAGAGCAGCCCCAGAGGGCATCTGAGCAATGCTAAAGGGTGGGAGCCAAGAGGCTAGGGCCAGACTCTGCTCAGTGGTGCCCAGGGACAGCACAAGAGGCACTGGGCACAAACTGGAACCCAGGGGGTTCCACCTAAGCAGGAGGAGAAACTTGTTTGGTGTGAAGCTGCTGAAGCCCTGGAGCAGGCTGCCCAGAGAGGTTGTGAAGTCTCCTTCTCTGCAGAGCTTCCAACCCCCCCGGGGATTGTGCTCCTGGGCAGGCTGCTGTGGGTGCCCTGCTCCAGCAGGGGGTTGGACAGGATGATCCTCAGAGCTCTCTTCCAGTCCCCACCAGGCTGGGATCCTGTGATTCTGTGCTTCCCAGCACTGCAGCCCTGAGTGGGCAGCTGGTGCACTTTCATGAGGACCTGTAGTTTGAAGCAGAGGTGAGTGAAGCAGGAGGCAAGTGCCAGACAAGTTGGTCAGCTATTTATTTTTCCCAGTGCCCAGGAACATGCCAGCCCCTGGTGCTTGGTGGTGTTTGGGAAGCCAGCAGCCTCCTTGCCTGCTGAAGAGGTTTACATTATCCTCTGCTCAGTTTCCAGGGGGTGTTCCCATGTGCCTGGCAGGACTGGAAGCCAGGAAAAGGATTAAAAATGCAACTTTCTTTAAAAGATTCATGCAAAATCTGTATCTACCTCATTGAATGCCTAAATGGCTTTGACTGTTGGAGGATTATATAACTCTACATCTTCCATGCACAGCACTTTGTCAGAGAGGTTAACTCTGCAGAGCCCACCAGACAGAAGGGTTAATTCCTTAACAGCATCTGCTGGCAGCAGTGGGAAGCAAAGTTTTAGGGAGTTATTCAGTGGAGCAACACCAGGCAAGTTAGAAACTGCTCAGAGTATCATTTTGAAGTGCTTGGATTGTGGAAGTGTCTGTAATACAATGACAGAGGCATTACCTTTTGGGATACATTCAGCCTGGAGAAGAGAAGGCTGTGAGGACACCAAACAGCAGCCTTCCCCTGCCTGAGGTGGGCTGCAGGAGGGCTGCAGAGGGACTCTTTGCAAAGGCCTGCAGGGACTGGGGGCAATGGTTTGAAATGAGAGCAGATTGAGATTGGATGTGAGGAGCAACTCTGCAACAGGCTGCCCAGGGAGGCTGTGGATGCTCCTTTCTGGAGGTGTCCAAGGCCAGGCTGGATGAGCAACCTGGGCTAGTGGGAGGTGTCCCTGCCCCTGGCATGGGGGTTGGAACTGGATGACCTCCAAGGTCCCTTCCAACCCAAACCATTCTATGAATCCAGGAATCCCACAGAGCAGAGGCAGGGAGGAGGAGGTGCCTGACGCAAGAAGCCTCAGAGATCTGTGCAACAAACCCATTCCCAAGCATGCCCTTAAAATAACAACTGTGCTGCTCACCAGGCGCTGCAGCCTCCTGCTCTGTCCCACTGCACCGCACACCCTCGTCCCACCGGGAATGACTTCTTCTTTGAATTGCAATTAACCTATTTAAGACCAATTAAGAAACAGATCTTGAATCGGCCTGCAGTATTACAGCTCAGTACTCACAGAAGATGACAATGATGTTTTAATTAAATATGGGAGCAAAAGGTCTCAAACTGAAGCTTACAGCTAACTAAGCAGCAGTCATTTGGTTAGTGAACAGGCAAGGAGCTTTATGGGCTCCTTCCACATGGTTCATCCTCCCTAGCTCTCCAGTTTGCTTAAGGCTAAATAGCTTTCCTAAGCTATTACTGCCCAGAAGAGCCTCCCGCCCCCGTCCTCCACAAGCTCCTTGGTGTGTTTGAACGGACTGCCCTCAGCTCTTGGTTTTTGCAGGGCAAGAGCCTTGCTGAGAAAGGGATTTCGTTTAGGCAAATGAACTCAGTTACATGAAAGATTGAACGCTCTTACCCTGCGCCGCTGCGCAGTCTCCTGAGTGCAAAAGGCACTTCCAGGGCCAACTTCACGTGGAAAACCTCTGATAGTGGAGGGGCTGGTTAATAGTTCTGAATTATTAAGTCTGACAGCACAATCCTGCTTTTTGGGTGGTTGAGGCTGCTGGTAGCAGATGTTTAAGGCACGGCAGAAGGAGGCGTCGGAGGAGGAGCGCTCCGAGGAAGGGCAGTTCTGGGAAGTGAAGGAACTGCTTGGGGTGATGCAAAGTGTAAAAACAGATGCTGGGACTTGGAGCTGCTTTAGTCTAAGTGAAGTGGAAGCCTTACCTCAGAAACCTGAGCTGCTGCAGCAGCTCTGCTGTGAGGACAGGCTGAGAGAGTTGGGGCTCTGCAGCCTGGAGAAGAGAAGGCTTCCAGGAGAGCTTGGAGTGGCCTTGCAGGATCTGAAGGGGGCTGCAGGAAGGCTGGGGAGGGACTATTGACAAGGCCTGGGAATGCCAGGACAAGGGGAATGGGTTTGAAGTGGCAGAGAGGAGATTGAGGCTGGAGGTTAGGAAGGAGTTCTTGGCAGTGAGGGTGGTGAGACACTGGCACAGGTTGCCCAGGGAGGTTGTGGAGCACAGAATCACCCAATATGATCTTTGATCTTTGATCACATTCTGTGCTTCTGTGCTCCACAACCTCCCTGGAGGTGTTCAAGGCCAGGCTGGATGAGGCTTTGAGTGACCTGTACTAGTGGGAGGTGTCCCTGCCTATGGCAGGGAGTTGGAACTGGATGATCTTTGAGGTCCCTTCCAACCTTCCCATTCTGTGATTCTATGAAACCTGACCCTCAGCTGCTTTCCTGCCTGCCTGGGCTGGCCACCAGACAAGTGCCAGAGGCTGTCTCTGAACACCTCTGCATTCCCAAAGGGAAGAAGGGAGAGAGGCCACTGGGTTCTGGCATTTCTGGGCCAGCCATGGCCTGCAGGCTGTAGGCAGTTTGAAGTCAGCCAGAGCAGCTGAGCTGAGTTGGCTCCAGGTGAATCCCATCCCGTAAAGGTCACCCTCAGCATAAAGGGGGAGTCTGCTGAGCATGGGGCTGTGGCTGCTTGGGCTCTTCTAGATCCTGTTCCCCTTCCCAAGGGCTGCTTGTCTGTTCCCTCTGCACACTCCCTGGGTGAGTTTGACTTTACCCACTTTATGTTTAGGTTAATTTGGTTGTTTCACTCAATCTCTTTTCCTTCCAACCTGGGCCTCTCTTCTTCCTTATCCCCTTCTCTACTAGGCAGGGCTTATGGAGTGACAGAGCAACTGCTGTAGGTTAGCTCCAATCATGCTAAATGATTTATACATTTCTTTTAAATATAAGCTGATGAAACATCTGGGGATGGTCAGTGAGTTGCACAATAAAGACCAACTTCATGTGTGTCCACGAGGAGGATCAGGGGGCTGAAGCAGCTCTCCTATGAAGACAGGTTGAGAGAGTTGGGGTTGTTCAGTCTGGAGAAGAGAAGGCTTTGAGGAGACCTTATTGTGGCCTTCCAGTATCTGAAGTAGGCTACAAGAAAGCTGGGGAGAGGCTTTTTAGGGTGTCAGGTAGTGATAGGACTGGGGAGAATGGATCCAAGCTAGAGGAGGGCAGATTTAGGTTAGACATTAGGAAGAAGTTCTTTACCATAAGGGTGGTGAGAGCCTGGAAGGGGTTGCCCAGGGAGGTGGTGGAAGCCTCATCCCTGGAGGTTTTTAAGGCCAGGCTGGATGTGGCTCTGGGCAACCTCCTCTAGTCCCTGCCCATGGCAGGAGGTTGGAACTGGGTGATCCTTGAGGGCACTTCCAACCCTGACACTTCTGTGATTCATATGAAAGCTGCAGAGACTGATGGATGCTGATCAGTACTTTGGGACTGCTGAGTCTAAGAGTCAAATCTCCCTTCCCTGCTCCTTGCTGCTGTCTCTGGCAGCAGATGTTCAAAGCACAGTGAAAAGGCACCTTAATGTTCTCTGTAATTAATAGTTGGAAGCCCAGAGGCAGGTCCAGGCGGTTTGTGTTTCTATCAGGATGCTGCCATAGAATTTATGAGAGAAAGCAGATGTTCCTTTAAACAATTTTCACTTTATGTGCCTGGAATTCCCCTGGAGAGATGAGAAGCTGTGGGAATTTGAGTTTGAGACTTCAAAGCTGCTGGTTAGCATCCCCAGATTGTGTACAGGCAGAGCTGGTCACAGCAAGAGGCGTTCCTCTCGGATGAAACATCTCCTTGCGTGCTGCAAGAGGTCCAGATCTTGGGCAGGGACCTCACAGAGCTCAGCTGAAGAAGAGTTTACCTACAGGAGAAGCTTCAGTCTCTGCTCATCTCTATTTAAAGGGTTGGGGCTTTTTCTCTTTGTTTGGGGGGCTTTGTGCTGTTGGTTTTTCCTCTCTGTGAGTCGCTGACACTCATTGCCTGGAGTGAGCTCTGTCAGATCCACTTTGACACCCATCTGAACACAACTGGTGTTGTGACTGCCTTCAGTGGCTCTAGGTTGCAGAGAGCAGCTGCTGAGAGCTTTTTATAATGATTGGGGCTTGCTTAAGGTGCCACAACTCAACCACCCAAAAGAAAGCTCCCAGGTATTCCTCAGTCCAAACAGATTTGGGGTCATTAATTTAGGATGCAGTAAATGACATTTTCAAAGCACGCTGCAAGTATTTTTCAGCACAGTGTCCTTCAGAAGGGAAGAAATCATCTTCCACCTGTGGAAAAGTGTGGCAGGAATGGAAGAACAGAGTGAGAAGTTGCACAGGTAGAACCCAGGCTCGAAGTGGAATTCAGAGCTCAAATGTTCCATCAGAAGCTTGCAGCTTTGCTCTGTCCCACCCCAGCTGAGGAGCCAGGACCATCTGTGACTGCAGCTTGGCTCCTGGGGAGGGAAGGTTGATCAGCCTACATCAGCCCAGGGTGGAAGAGGTGTCAGGGGTCAGGTTGTGCACAACAGTGTTCCTGCTCCTCAGATGTTGCTTTAGGGATTTCCATGACCTAGAGATGCCATAAATAGCTGATCAGTGTAGCTGCTAGGGTTTGCTACAGGGGCAGAAGTCTTCCTTGCTGTGTCTCTTGATCACTGCTTTCATAGAATCAGAGAATTGTTTGGGTTGGAAAAGACCTCCAAAGTACCAAGTCCAACACTAGCTTGGAGATGAAGTCATGTCCTAAGGTGCCATGTCCACATCTCGAGCACCTCCAGTCTCCCTGAGCTGCAAGCTGGTGTGACCAGAGGCTGCTGCTCTGCAGCCAGGCAGATGGGCAGGGCAGTAGAAGGCACCAAGCTTCCTCAGTGCTCTTTTCCCAAAGATCCAGGATCAGCTCCTGGCTTTAGGATGGTGCCATTATCAGATTTCAGATGAAGGCAAGCTTCCCTAATCTGTCATTGCACAATCTGCTAATAATTTTGGAAGGCAGATGTGCAGCAGGCAGCTGTTTTGCTTAACAACCAACTGAGAGAAGCAGGCTCCTGCCTGTGCTAAACAAACAGGCAAGATGCTGGCTGCAGAACTGCTTCTTCCAGAAGCACCAGCCTGGAAGTGCTGGGCTGGAGGCACAGCTACCTCTGTCTCTTCTCCTTAGCAGTTCACATTCCTCTTCTGGAAAACAGGGCAGCTTTGGTGAGAGGACAAGGGGCAACAGGCACAAGCTGCCACCCAGGATGCTCCATCTGAACATGAGCAGCTCCTCACACAGGCCTTGGAGTCTCCTCTGGTGAGAGTCCAACCCCCCCGGGCCATTGTGCTGCTGGGCAAGCTGCTGTGGGTGTCCTGCTTTAGCAGGGGTTGCACTGGATGATCTCCACCATGCTGGGATTCTGTTGGTGAGTGCAAAGCACAGACCCTCTGCTCTCCAGTCCATCCATCATTAGTTTAGCTTACATGAATATGATGTGAAAGAAGAATCAACTTGAGGGGCTCTGGGGCAAAGTTACACCAAAGGGCTGACTGTAAGCATGGATTACAACAGGTAGTGCAAACACAACTCTCCTCATCTGAACCAACAACTCCCACCTCCAAAATCCTCCTGGCTCACCACAGCACTGCAAGATTTTCCTGCTCCCAGTCCCTCAGCCCAGGCTTAGCAAGGCTTTGGAGAATTCCTGATGTTGATACATTTGGGAAATTCTCCTTGTGACCTTCTCTGAAGGGCAGGGGGAAGCATCCTGGAGCAGCACTGTTGCTGGGGGGCAGGCACTGGGCAAGGCCCAGAGTGGACTTCATGGCAGATGGGAACTGGACTCAGGAGGTGAATTCCATCAGTGGAACAGGAATGTTCTGTGCAGCCTGCCTCAGCCCAGCTGCACGTTTCAAGGATACAGCTGACTGATGCTAAGCCAGCCTGGCTCTCCAGAGCATGTTGTTCATCCCCAGAAGATCTGCTGCTTGAGGACTTGGTGTCAAGATAACTTACCTTGCTGTGCTTGCTATGCCCTGGGAGGCTGCAGGGACTCCTGCTCCCCAGACACTGCATGAGAGATGTGGTTTTAAAAGTCTGTTTGAAGTCAGGTGGCTTTGGCTCCTTCCCTCCAGAGGACTGGGCCTGACAGGACCTGACAGGTCACTGTGCCTGCTGCATTGGTTACCCAGGCAGGTCCTGGGCTGTGTGCTTGGGCTGGAGACATGGGGAGGGTTGGCTGGAGATCAAAGCTTTGCCTTCAGATGTGTGGAACTCAAAGTTCTCTAGAATGAAAGTACTGATAGGAACACTGATCAAGTAACCTGAGGTAAAAGCAGATCCCTTAAGCAAACTACTTTTATTTTTGTCTTGTTCTCTAAATTCCAAGCACTGGGTTAGAAAGCTGCATGCAAATAGAAGTGAACTTTAAGTTTGGAAGAATTTATCAGGAATTTGGTACTTTGTATTTCTCCTGAGGTAGAAATGGTAAAGATTTGGGTCTTTTAGGCTGGATGTTAGGAAGTATTTCTTCACTGAAAGGGTTCTCAGGCATTGGAAAGGTCTGGCCAGGGCAGTGCTGGAGCCACCATCCCTGGAGGTGTTTGAAGTGGCACTTAGGGATGTGGTTTAGTGGTGACCTTGCAGTAATGTGTCTAAGCTTGGACTGGGTGATCCTGAAGGTCTTTTCCAACCAGAGATACTCTGTGATTCTTTTACTTCTGTAGGAGTTAATTCTGGTTTGCTGAGGGGAGAAAAGGATGGATTTGTAGGGACAATTCCCATACTCTACCACAGAAATGTAATTAGGTGTAAGAGGAATGGATATAGACTTCAGGAGGAAAGGGTCAAGCTGTCAGGGTGCTTTTCAGCCAGCCTATGCCATGGAATGTCAAATTGTCTCTGAGGGGACAGAGAATTCCACAAGTGATCACCAAAAGCCATTGGCAAGTCCTGGGATTCAATTCAGTGGGAGTTTTTCCAGAGGAAGGGAGGAAATGTGATCAGTTCTATTCTGAATATACACAGGTCTGCAGTGCAGGAGCATAGTGGCTGCTGGGCTGGCATGTCTGAAGGTGATGCCACTGGTTACTGACCTTCACAGCTCCTCCTCCTCCTCCTCCTCATGTAGGAGCAGTGATGCCTCTAGCTGGACTCAGGGGAAGGAAATGAAGCCCCAACCCAAACTACAGCTCACCAAGAAAGTGACACTGGGGAAAGTGGGCAGGAGAATGGCTTTGGGTGGAAATAGCTGTGTGCTTCTGGAGGCAGAAGCCATCTGTGGTCTGCAAAAGAGAAGCAGTCAACATCAGTGTGAAACCATGAAGCAGTGGCCCTTGCTGAAGGAAAAAGGGCTAGAGGAAGGCTTGGAAATATGAGCTAAGGACCTGCCCCCCATTTTAGTCTGAGCTGGAAGTCAGACCTTTGCTCTCTGCAGAGACACAGGCTTGTGTCAAGGGAATGTCTGAGCCCACTCACCACCAGTTTTCCCTCCTGGAAGGAAAAAAACCCACAGGATGATGAATGTCTTTGAAGGTAAACAATGATTTTCCTTTTTTAAATACTTCTTTGCTGGCTGAGGAGCTTTTGGATGTGTTCTCACTTGCTTAGGTTGCTGTAGCCATTTCTTTGGTGTTTGTGAACTCCATAGAATGGTTTGATTGGCAAAGGCCTCTAAGATCAACTCCAATCACTCCATGCTCCACCAAGGGCTGGTGCTAAACCATGCCCCTCAGCACCACATCTCTGCCTCTTTAAACACCTTCAGGGATGGGTTTCACTCACCTCTCTGGGAAGCCTGTTCCAATCTTCAAGAACCCTTTCAGTCCAGAAGTTTCTTCTAACATCCAACTTAAAACTCCCCTGGGGCAGCTTGAGGCCATTTCCTCTCATCCTCTCTCCATGCTGAGACAGTGGTGAGCTGTGCCCAGGAGACTTTGTTGCTCTGGTTAAACCACTGACACCTGCACCTGGTAATAGATTCTCTGGGCTCCTCCAGCACTTGCAGAATGTAACTCAAACTAGGAAGGAATCATCTGCACTGAAAGGCAAACGAGCCTGCAAAGCCAGGTCCACTCCCCCACAGATCTGTGGCACTAATGCATTGATTAACTGCAGCCCAGAAGTGGTGAGTAAGAAAGAAAAAGTGATTGTGCAAGAGCAGTCAGCACCGTGGGAGCCACTCTCATCTCCAGCCTGAGCTGCCAGGATTCAGAAATCCTGTGTCTGAGTCATGGCATTCAAATCACATTTCAGCTCTCCATGAGCTTTCCCTCCTTGAAGCCGTATTTGTTCTCTGCCTCTCCTCTCTGTGTCAGTGTGAACACACAGGGATGTGTTTGGAACTTGGGTGTGTCTCCACTCTTGGACGCTAAATCTGACTTCAGTTGGTAATTACCCTGTGGCCTGCTGCTAATTGGCTTCCTGTGTGTAGTGACTCTCAGTGTTGCTCTTTACAGAGTCACAGCAACATGCAGGTTGGCAAAGCCCCTCAGGAGCACCAAGTCCAACCTAGAACCCTGCTCTACAGGATCCACCTTAAACCATAGCCCCAAGCACCACATCCAACTCACCCTTACACACAGCCAGCCTGGGGGACTCCCTGGGCAGCTCATTCCAGTCCCTGACCACTCTCTCCCTGAAAGACTTTTTCCTAATGTCCAGTCTCAACCTCCCCAGCCTCAGCTTGAGGCCATTCCCCCTTGTTCTGCCTCCAGTGACCTGTGAGCAGAGCCCAGCAGCAGCCTCTCTACAATATGCCTTCAGGTAGCTGCAGACAGCAATGAGCTCTGCCTCAGCCTCCTCTTCTTCACACTGACCATCCCCAGCTGTGTAGTTTTCTTCTGCATGTGGACCTCTTCAGCACTCCCCACCTTGTCCACCTCTCCTCTTCAGCTGCTGAGTGGATTCTTGATTCAGTTTCAGTGTGGGGATCTAATTCAGCTCCTTTCAGGCCAGTCTCCTTTCTAACCATTTCCCTCTATTTTCTTAAAGTATCTGCAGTACATCTTTGCCCCATTTTGCAGTGGTCCCTTTTTCCTCCTTCCTTCCTCTTTCCTTCCCCCTTCTTTTCCAGGTTGTGCAGTAGCTGTTCCCTGCTCCAGAGAGAGGCAAACTCTCCAGATGTTGTTTACCCATGCACACCTGCCACTTAATGAGTTAATGCATGATATTTGTTTTCATAGGACTATAAACACTCCTCAGTTGCCCCAAATATTTGTTGCTAGCAAAGGCTGAGCTATTCCCAAGGCAAATAACACTGAATTATAGCAACACAAAATAAAGCCTACCTTTTGAGGGTTACAAAGTCAGCTGTTAGAAAGCAATTCCATAACTGGAGTTCTTCAATGATGGTAAATGTGATGGGAAGTGGGGTGGTGCCAGTCCCTTTTCAGTGGTGTCCTGGGACAGGACAAGGTTGCAATGGGTACAAACTGAAAGTTCCACCTCAATGTGAGGAGAACTTGTTTGGTGTGAGGGTGCTGGAGCCCTGGAGCAGGCTGCCCAGAGAGGCTGTGGAGTCTCCTTCTCTGGTGACTTTCCAAGCCCACTTGGATGTGCTCCTGTGTGACCTGCTTTGGCAGGGCTGTTGGACTCGACAATCTTCAATGGTCCCTTCCAACTCCTACCATTCTGTGATCTGAAGTGCAGGGGCAGATGTTTGGGACTTCTCACCCCTCCCAGTGTGGGCTCTTGCTCAGAGCTCAGGCTGATCAGCCCTGATTGACAGAGGAGGTCACAGGAGAGAGCTGCATTCCAAAAGCATTCAGTGCAGATCGATCTGTTCCCAAAGCAGAGAACACAACGTGAGAATCAAATGTACTGCTCTCACATCCAGAGATTGGGGAGGTTTGGAGCCTTTCTGTCCTACGCTTCAGTCACTCCACTTCCCTTTGCCTGGATTCCAGCAGGAAGGGAGACAGGGAGCAGTGAACAAAAAGGCTTTTAGTTTCCTTGCCCTGAATTCAGCCTGGTCTCTGTTAGCTCAGAGCTTCCCTTGCAGAGAAAACAGCTGCCGAGCTGAGAGCTGGAAGCAGACCCAGTTCCAGTGGCATCTTCAGGAAATTAAGCTCCAAAGGTCCAGCAGGTCAGCAGAGTATACAAAACCTCTCTTCTTGTGGGGCTTATAACCTAAATAAATTAGGACAGATCATCTTTGACACAAAGGTTAATTTGTTGACCCCTTTTCTGGGTCTGATGCCACTGTCATTTCTCAAAAGCCACTAAAAATGTTAGCAGGGATGTTTTTCCTTCCCGGTGCTCACACAAATCCATAGATTGCTTCTGCTGAAACACTGAAGGCAAGAATGGACTTGCAGTGACACAACTGCAGTGGTTACAGCAGAGCACAGCTAGAAGTGGTTGAAAGCAGCCTTGGAATAGTTCTGGGCAACCAGGAAAATCAAGGCTTGATCTTGCTGTTGCTTATAACACATCTCAGTGGTGTTTCAGTGCTGGAGGATCTGCTCTTGTCTCAGCCTGGGAGTCGAAATCCCTGTGCACATGCATCCTCCTCAGGAGAACAGGCATTTGTCCATGTGCTGCATATAGCAAACCCAGGCTGTGCTGTGTAACATAAGAGTACAGATTGCAGTATATACTGTGCAGAGTTTATTTTGAGCCTTCTTGCATTTTCATAAGACCAGGGAAAAAAAGAGATCTATATCATCTTACAACATTGGCAGTAGGCACCATACACACAGTATGCATTTTGAACTGTAGCATATGTACAGAATGTGCACAATTTAAACAGGAGAAATGGAGCTGAGCATCTATCCATCCAGCCAGGCTTACTCCCAGCCTTTTAGGAACCTCTCAGGAATCTTTGGTAGCTTCCAGCTGAAAAGGCCTCCAAGATTACCAGAGGAGTTCTCCACCTCTCTTCCCAGTCCCACATATCTACAGAGCAGCAAATTCCTTCACCTTTCTCCAGCCTGCAGTTGTTTCTAAGCATAGAAACTGCAGTCCAGTTCTGGGCTGCCCAGCTCAGGAGAGACAGGGAATGCTGGAGAGATCAGTGCAGGCTATGAAGATGCTGATGGGACAGGAGCATTCCAGTGAGGAGCAAAGGCTGAGAGCTCTGGGGCTGCTGAGCCTGCAGAAGAGCAGCCCCAGAGGGGACCTGATCAGTGCTCAGCAAGAGCCAAGGGGTGGGGAAGCAAGAGGCTGGGGCCAGACTCTGCTCAGTGGTGCCCAATGACAGGCCAAGGGGCAATGGGCACAAACTGGAACCCAGGAGGAGAAACTTGTTAGGTGTGAGGGTGCTGGAGCCCTGGAGCAGGCTGCCCAGAGAGGCTGTGGAGTTTCCTCTGGAGAGCTTCCAACCCTCCCCTGGCCACTGTGCTCCTGGGCAAGCTGCTGTGGGTGCCCTGCTTTAGCAGAGGGGTTGGGCTGGATGATCTCCAGAGGTCCCTTCCAACCACACCATGCTGGGATTCTAAGATTCTGTGGACACAGTTGTATCCAGCTGGAGAGTAGCATTATCCTCTTCCAAGTACAACAACATTTGCATTGTGTTCTTCCTTCTCGTTTATGACCACCCTGCAGTGAGATCTTTATGCAGCTCTCACAACAGCTTGAAACTGAAAATCCCTCCAATTCTTACAAGACCTTGGACCTCCTGAAAATGAGATGTCCTCTTTTCTGCTGCAGCTATGCTGAAGGGGGTGTTCAGCCTCCCCTTCTGTCCCCAGCCAGCTGAAATGCCAATATGTATGGACTCGTCTATGCTGGTTTTGTGTACATCCCGTGGGAACACCACCCAGCTGCATCTGCACCGAGGCTGTTCCTGTGCCACCTAAGGCACCAAACTTCTGCAGGTTTGGGCTGCTAACTGCTTGAGATCCCTTTACTAGGTGAGGAGAAATGAATCCATCCTCCTGGGCTTCTGAAAGGACTGCCAGGAGCAGGCAGCACTCTGAGGGTACTTAGGACCTGTGTTTTAAACCAAGTCTTGCCCACGGTGGGTTTCAGGGTGTGCTGGTGTGGTTTTCCATCTGCAACTGATCTGAGAGAGTAAAATACAAACTGTAAACATAAACAGTGCAGCACTCTGTGTGCTCTTGGCTAAAAGTAGAGTGATCCTCTCAAGGTTTCGATATTCCCAGCTGGGATAAGGCATTGTCCTAGCTGCCAGAGCTGTGAACACTTACTATGCTGAAGTGAAACACTGCATTTTCACAGCAGAGGTCACTTGTAAAGTGAGTCATCTTTTACACCACGGACTGCCTTACAGCACAAAGCTTTTCAGCTCTAAATTACTGTTTTTCCAGGAATTAACAGCATTAGCAGCCAAGAAACCCCTCGGGATTCCCAAGCTGGGGATTTCAAATACAGTTCCCTTCAAGAAGCCTTACAAAGCCCTGAGTGAAACCTTCATCTCTCTTGGTTTTCCTCTGTTGTATTGCACAATAAGAGTGGCTGAGGTTTTGATCTCAGGAGGGGGCAGCTGATGGTTTAAAGCAGAAGTGACCAGATTCTGAGACACTCCAGCATGCTGCACGCTGATCACTCTCTGATGAATGCCATGGCATTTGGGATGTTTGAGGAAGGAGACACACAGCACTGCCAACTTCAAACCCTCAGATTGTGAGTCAGACCTCCAAAAAATGATGAGATCTGCTAAAGTCAGGGGTTTTTAGCTGAGTGTTTTGTCTCCTGAGGTAGAGTTGGGTCTCCACGATTCAGACAAAGCTGAGAGCAGAGCAGCTGAGAGGAACCAGCGCTGTACAACCTGTTTCCAAGGTGAAAGGAAGGCAGAAACCACCAGGTGTTGTGAAACACCCAGTTCAAAACACTGCACACAGCCAAGAATGAGTAAGGTGTGTGAACATCTGTCTGACAGCGTTCAGCCAACCTGCAAAGCCAGAAAATGAAGCCTTTTAGTCCAGCTTCTTGTGTGAGTTGGCATTAAAAGATGTTTCTGAGGGTAGCTTATATGGTAGGGTGGCAGGGCTGTGAAGTGCCATTGCTGCTGCTCTGGGATTTGGTTCTTTTTGCTTCGGGACCTCTGCCTCATTCCTGCCCCCTCAAGCTGGGGACATTCCCATCACCTGGTTTTAGTTTCTTACCTTCTTCTCTCCTGTCCCTCTCTGTGCCATAGGGGTTGACATGGTGGGAGGACTGCTCCTGGCTTCATCTCATGCCAACCTCCACTACTCTTACCTCATCTACCCTACTTCGGGTGAAGTTTTTTTTGAGAGGGAAGAGTGTCGTCTTTTGAAGCAGGGGACACACATTGGATGTTTGTAGCAGAGCCAAAGGGCTGCCGGAGTCATCGCTGTCCCAGCATCGTTTACACCGACCGGGGACAGGTCACCCCCGCCAAGCCCCAGGGCACACC
>VWZE01019319.1:1174904-1192473 GCA_013396675.1 Eubucco bourcierii
CATTCCTTCACGGCCGCGCCGGGGGGAGCCGAGGCTGCGAGGCGGCAGCTACGCATTGGGCTGCGCTTCCCTGCGCCCAGCCCCTCCGCGCCGGGAAGCCCTATCAGCGCCCGCCCAGCCGGGGGCGGCCGGGGCCCGGGACGGCGGCCCCGGGGCCCCGCAGGGAGAGGGGGCTGCGAGGGGCTGCGGAGGCGCCGCCGCCTGCCCCTCCGCCTCGCCCTGCACTCTCCAGGTGCCGGCAGCACCCCCGGAGCTTGGGCTCTTTCCTGCCCTGGCTACGTGCGTGGAAGCTCATCCTGCAAAACAGGGGTACACGAAGCACTCAGACTGGCCCCTGGCAGCTCGGCCTGGGGATGTGCGACCCTTAGGTTTGCTTTTAAAACAACCAAGAAAAAAGGAGTATTTTGCGGCGCGGTTGCAGCACAGAGCCTGTTTTCACTTGACAGCCTTCCCGCGGAGTCCAAGGTGCACTGACCTTGCCCCCCTCTGCCGAGTTTCCGTGTGATGAGCACATTTAGCAGCCCCTGGAACTGCAGTCGTGAACGTGCCAGGCGCTTGTGTTAGCGTCTTCCATGCTGCTACCTTTAGTTTCTTTCAACTTGACCATCACAAGCTTCACAGGAGATACTTTGTATTTTGGGATGCTTTAAGTAGCAGTTGCAGGTTTTTTTGGGGGGAAGGCACTGCCGTGTTTCAGAACAGAGTGGGTTTCTCTGCGCGTTGATGTTTCCCAGATTATTTTTCGCTCGTGTTGCCAATCTTTGATGCTTTTCAGTGCCTGCTCCACAGCTGATGAATAAAATGTGTCTAAAGACTTGGTGCAGAAGGAGTGACGAAGGGGAGGGATCAATTTCCCCTGTGTTGTTTGCTCGGTTTTGTAATTTGCATAATGAAATGCATAGCAACTATGAAATTAAATTCTAAATAGTAATCAGTTACTTTTCCTAATCGTTAAAAGTTAGTTTTGGAAGGTGTAGATGTACAAATGTTGCAGCAGGGGGGTTGGATTTGCTGACCTCCTCAAGTCCCTCCCAACCTCTACCATTCCATGAAATGCAAAACAGAAGTTGCAGTAATGGCCTCTAAAAACGGAGGTGGGAAGTCAGGTTGGTTTTAGACCAATAACCCCAACTTTGGGGCCATCTACTGAAGCAATCAAATACCAGAGAAGAACAGTAAAAATTCTGGGTTTGATTCCAGAAGGCATCTGGTCATTGATTGTAAACAGAGATGGATTCTTTCCAGGAGGTCTGGTTTGGAACCATCATTAATGTGATTTAGAGCTGAAGGCCCCAGCCCAGCCCTACAGTGGGAGATGCCCATCCTGATGTTGGAGCTGGGGCATCCCAGAAGGCAAACTGCTTGACAGAGCAGCTTAGGATGTGGCTTCATGTTCCAACTGCTCACTCCTTTTCCCTCACCCTGTTGCTTGTCTGACCCCCATGAGCTGGTCCTGGGAGTGAAATGATTTATTGTTTAAAACAAGCTTATTTTCCTGCAAGTTTAGCTCCTTAAAGGAGATCAGCACAGAAAACAGAAGGAAAGCAGTGAGGGCACAGCCAGGCCAAATGGGACTGGGTGTCAGTTTAGAGCTTGAAGCTGTTCTCCTGGCTCAGGCAGGCTGCAGAACTGTGCCTGTTGTTTGCTAGCAAGTGCAGTGGTGTTGTAAAAGGCTGACTTGTTTGAAATTGGAAATGCTTGTCAAGTTTTCACCCAGATATGAGTCAGGAGAAAGGATCAAAGAGCCCATTTGGAGGAGCTATTTTCATAGCCCTCGTGGCTGTACAGTTTTTAAGTCAGCTCTTTACAGTCCAGGGCAAAATTGTTTGGGCATTTGTGCTGCAGCAGAATGCTATTATACAGGAGAGCTCAGCAAGAAGGCTGTCTTGGCCCCTCCAAAAACCCAAACTGCTGGGTGATTGGTAAACTACTGCTTGAAATCCTGTGCTGCTCCACAGAGAGGTGTGCAATAGGTGTGAAATACAGAGTGGGAATTCCATCAACCTCTGTGTTGTAGAGCCCTCAGCATGAGCTGCTGGTCTCAAAGTGCTCTCCTGCTCCAGTGAGATGTGCAATTAATGCTTGGGTTTGGTTTTTCTTTGGTTTTTTGTTGTGGTTTGGTTTTTTTTTTAGCATAATGGAAGAGAATAAATTGTGGCTGCTCTTGAGAGATGGCTGGCAGCAGCCTGGCTGCCTTCAGCAGCTGTTTTCATAGAATCATAAAGTCATAGAATTGTTTTGGTTGGAAAAGACCCTTAAGATCAAGAGTCTAATCATCAACCCAGCACCACCATGGCCATTAAACCATCTCCCCAAGAGCCTTGCTCACACATTTCTTGAGCACCTCTAGGTGACTCCACCACCTCTGTGGGCAGCCTGTACCAATGCCTGACCACTGTTTCCACAAAGAACTTGTTCCTAATCTCCAGGCTAAACCTTCCCTGGCACAATTTCAGGCCATTTTGACTCTGCAGCAGGAGGAGCTGTTCAAAGGGTACAGTGGATGAAAAGAAAACAGCCACAAAGCTTAGCTGATGCTCCTAAGATATGGTGCAAGTTTGTGATCTCCCCTGGTTTATCTGACCCTTATCTGTTTATCCACCCCCTCCCCCGTGTGTCCTCCACATGCCACTTTCATCTTTCCCCTTCTCTTTGGAACTCAGCAGCCCAGCAGCAGGGGCTAGTGGCCTTGGGAATCCACAAAAAGCCATTTGGCAACTGTTGACACGGGGCCAGTTGGCAAATGATTGGGTCAATAAACGCCAAAGTCAAGGCTGTGCCTTGTCACGAGTCATGGCTCGTGCCCCACCTGGACACAACCAGGGCCAGTTCTGGTTTTGGAGAGCTGCTAGAGAAGATTTTGCTGCTCCAGCTGTGTTTGGACAGGAAGGAATGTGTTGTCCCACTGTGGGTTGGTTGTAGCAGTGTGCAGAGGCTGTGTAAGGGGATTGCTGTGTTTAAGGTACTGCAAAACTTTACCACAACAATCAAATTGAGCATCTTAACCACAGCCACGTGTGGGTTCCATCAGCACAGCCAGCAGCAGTCAGTTGTGTGTATAAATGCAGAGATTAAATAAACAAACACTTGCTGCCAGGTGTTAACCTGCACTCCAGAGCTGCATAGGTTTGTTTTACTGGGTGATGCCTCTCTCCTCCCTGAGGCACAGCTCAGCCACCTATGTGGCTCTGAAAGTGCCACCTCCAGGGCTGCACTGAGGGTTTGGATGTCCCAGAGATGAAAATTCCCCAAACCCAGCCCTGACTTTCCTTACACAAATCATAGAATCAGAGAATCACAGAATGGTTTGGGTTGGAAGGAACTTTTAAAGCTCATCTGGTCCAACCCCTCTGCAGCCAGCAGGGACATCTGCAACCAGAGCAGGTTGCTCAGAGCCCCAAACAACCTGACCTGGAATGGTTCCAGGGCCGGGACATATCCTACTGAGCCATAGCCTCACCACCCTCACACTGCAGATTTCTTCCTTCTGTCTAATCCGAATCTCCCTCTTTTACTTCAAACCATCCCCCCCCCAAGAGGCCCTGCTCAAAAGCCTGTCCCCAGCTTTCAGAGCATCTCCTTTAAGCACCGAAAGGCCACCAGGAGGTCTTCTAGGAGGGCTGAACAACCCCAACTCCCAGCCTGTCCTTAACAGCAGAAGGCTTCCAGCCCTCTGACCGTTTTTGTGGCCTCTTGTGGCCGTGCCCTCCTTCTGCTGAAGGCTGCAGAGCTGGACTGGGCAGGATTTCACCTTTCTCGGTGTGAGGAGCTCTGCTGCTTTCCAGGCTGGGTGCTGGGTGCTGGGTGCTGGCTGGGTTGTACCTCTAGCATGGCTGGGATCTGGTGTTGTGAGATTTCAGGGTGAGTGCAGCACAGGTTTTCTTATGAAAGTGTTTAGCTCTATTCTTCGGAGACAGCAAAGAGAGAAAAAGGAATTTCCTTTAGTATAAATGTTTATCATTTGAGTGCTGGTGGCAGTAATAACACAAAGGAAACTAATTGGAGGCTTTGCCAGGTTTCATATCACAGATGGTGAAGAAACAGAAGTAGAACAAAAGTTTCCTTAATCACAGGCAAAATTTGAGTCAAACTCCAGTGTCAGCTGAGGCTTGGTGCCTTCTGCATGCCGCAGAAAGATCTTGCTGCTTAATGAAGAAAAGCCTGTCTGGGCTGTTTGCTGGGGAATGTGTTTTCTCCAGAGAGAGCTTCCTTTGTGCCTCCTCACAAAAGAATTTCTCCTATGGCAAAGCCTGATGACTTCCCAGCCTGGAGACTGTGCAGATTATTCTCTTTTGTCTCCATAAAGTGTCTAAGTCAGCCCCAGCTTTATGTTGTTGTTTGTTGTTGTCGTTTTCAAAGTGTTTTCCCTCTAGCTGTGCACAGCCTCAGGGAGTGGGAGATGTCAGCAAAGCCAACTCCTGCTCATCTGCCAGCAGAGATGCTGCCCCAGCTAGGGCAAGGCCCTCCAGATCCAGAGCAGCTGGCTCACAGTGATCTGCATTCCTCTTTGTTTTGCTCAAATCGGTGCTTGGGTTTGGGTTCTTGTGTTTATTGCATGTTCATGACTGAGGATGATCTCCAACTGTAGCCAACAGGTTGTGGTCAAGGCTGGGATGCTCTGAGCCTCCCTAAGGCTGGGATCATAGAATCATAGAATGGGAAGGTTGGAAGAGACCTCAAGGATCATCCAGTTCCAAACCCCTGCCATAGGCAGGGACACCTCCCACTAGCACAGGTCACTCAAGGCTTTGTCCAACCTGGCCTTGAACACCTCCAGGGATGCTCTGAGCCCCTTCTTGAGGGGCAGGCCCTGCAAAAGAGGTTCAGGCTGACCACAAATTAAACCCACCAGCTCTGAGGGTGGGGACAGGGGGAGGGGAGTAGAACAAAGGTTGTTGTGTCCATATTTATCCAACTGAATTGGATGTCCTGAGCTCTGCAGACACAGACCCAGCCTGGAGAGAGCTGAGCCATGGGTGGGTGATACAACCACCAGAGGTTTATGTCTGCTTGGAGAGCTAACTCATGTCCTGTGTGAGCTAAAGCAACAAAGGGATTTGTTAAAATTATTCCTTCTGCAGCTCTTTAGGTTGGATTTTCATTGTTACAAGTGGGCTTCACAGTCAGAGTTGCTTGTGGAGAAGTGACAGGATGAGAGGGAGTGGGTTGGAGCTTAAGGAGGGCAGATTTAGACTGGAAATGAGGAAGAAATTCTTTACAGGGAGGGTGAGGAGGCACTGGCACAGGTTGCCCAGGGAGGTTGTGGCTGCTCCCTCCCTGGGGGTGTTCAAGGCCAGGTTGGATGAGGCCTTGAACAGCCTGGGCTGGTGGAGGTGTCCCTGCCCATGCTGGGGGGTTGGAGCTGGATGGTTCAAAGTTCTTTCCAAGCCAAACCATTCTCTGAATCTATGCCCTAATGTCTGTTTTTTCTGAACAGTTTGTAATGCATCAGAACATGATATTAACCCCCCTTAAACAGTATAATTGCAGCTTAAAGTCAGCATCAGAGCAATTACAAATATCTGAGGAAAGGCTTTGGTCTGGCCCGAGTTAAGGATTTGAAGCCTTCCTGAAGCGGTGCCTCAGACTTTTCTCTTTCGTTGTAACCTCTCAAATGCTTCCACTCTCTACAGTTGCGTTCATCTGAGAGACTTTGCCAAAAATTGGCACTCTTGAACCCAGATAGATATTGTTGAAAAGGATATAGATTTCATCTTTGCCTTCAAGAACATCTTATCCTTCCCTGTGACAAGCTGTGAGCTTGCTAACAGCTCTCTTACCAAGCGAATTGTAGTTCACAAGATGTCATCAGCCTGTCTTTTTTACCACTTCTGCTAATTTAGGCAATATGTTAAGGTAGTTTTCTGTTGGAGGGAACATCAGGAAGGACAGACAGAAGGATACCAGAGAAATGCAGCCTCTCCCTTCTCACCTTGGCTTTCTGCAGGGCCCTGTTCCTCCACCCTTTTGGTCAGAGCTGTAGGGAGTGGATGCATTTTCATGACCTCCTTTTGTTTAATGTCCTTGTCCATTCCTATTGCATGCTGAAGTGATTAGGGCTGAAGATTGGAACTGTGCAAGGCAGGGAAGGACCAGTTCTGTTCCTTGAGTAGCCTTAGCAAACCTTTCTTCCTCACCATCACACTTGGGGTTTCTGGCAGCCCTTGGCTGCTGTGCCTAGTGGTGGTGGGAGCTTATTTCTCTGCTCGCTTCTGCTGGTAACAGCTTAGTGAAGGTCCAAGAGAGCAGGATGGACAGGAGGTGGTCCAGCATGGACAGGAGGTGGTCCAGGATGGACAAGACTTGGGGTTCTGGAGAGCAGTAAGGTTGTGAATGCCTCAGGACAGGTTTTCCTTGCTGTATTTCAATGCTGCTGCTCAACCTTCTGCTCGTGGTCTGTGCATGATGTACACCTTGGGTTCTGCTGCCTCCTGAGGCTTTGAAGATGGCACTGAAGATGAGACCTCTCTTAGCAGATGAAGAACTTCCCCACTAGGCTGTGATTTGCAGTGTTCTTTGCTTAAGGTACACTGCCACCTAGCAACAGTTTCCCTTCCCTCCCAGTGTTCTTGACCTACTTTGTCAGGGGTTGTTCGGCTTCAGTTTGGAGCTGGTCTGGTCTTGATTAGCATCCAGAACCCATCACTGGATGCCACCCTGGTAAATGCATGTGTGGCTGGGGGGGTGGAGGTATTTTTAGTGGCAGTAAGAACTGCTAGCTTCTGGTTTCTCACTCAAATACAATGGTTTTACTTTTACAGGGTTTTCCCCTTCCAGCGTTTTTGTGGGAGGTGCTGGAATCCTTCTATTTGATTTTGGGTTTCTTTGAGCTGCTTGGGTTTGCTTTCTTCTCTCCACTATTTTTTGGTCTTCTGTTTGTTGTTCTTTGGTCTTCTCTCCATTATACTTTGGAGGTATTGAAATTAAAGGGCAAGAATGAAAGGGAATTGCTCTCAGCTCTCCTTGTTATTCCTGTGCAACACAGAGCATGGAGCATCCATCCAGGGCACAGTGCACAACCACACACAGCCCTCAGAGAGTCCTGACTGATTAAACCTTCTGCTTCTCCTCCAAGCTGGTGGCCCTAAAGGTGGCAATGAGGAAACCCCAAGCAAATAGAGCCTGCTTCAAAATGAGATTCATCTTTGGGGCTTTCTTTAGGGGAGGGGAGGATGTTGCTTGGCACATCTTAGCTGGAACCTTGCACAGAAGGGCTGGTGTGAAGGAGAGCACAAAGGGACAACTTCAGCCTTGGTGTCCTCCTGTGGGAGGTATTAACTGCATGGCCATGACAGTTGTCACCTGAGGTGTTGTGATTGTTGATGATGTAAGTGTGGAGCTACATCATCAGGTGCCCACAGGACAGGCTGCACTCCTGACCCACACTGCTACCTGGGCTCCAGCCCCCTGGGTGAGGAGAGACTTCAGTGGGGTGCAGGTGCTGGGATGCTTCCCTGTCACACAGCCCTGCCTGTGGGTGACCTACTCCTTGTCTTGTGTTACTGCTGCTCGTGTGTGGCCTTCCAGCACCTGAAGGGGACTACAGGAACACTGTAAGGGTCTTTTTGCAAGGGCTTGTAGGGATAGGATGAGAGGCAGTGGATTGAAGCTTGAGGAGGGCAGATTGAGACTGGAGATTAGGAAGGAATTGTTTACTGTGAGCATAGGGAGACACTGGCACAGCTTGCCCTGGGAGACTGGGGATGCCCTCTCCCTGGAGGTGTTCCAGGCCGGGCAGGATGAGGCCTTGGGCAGCCTGGGCTGGTGGGAGGTGTCCCTGCCCATGGCAGGGAGGTTGGAACTGGATAATCTTTAAGGTCCCTTCCAACCCAGCCCATTCTGTGAATCTATAATGCAGCTGAATGCTTCACATGGCACTTTGATAGTTGCCAGAGAAGATGGAACAAACTCTTCCATGGTCTAACCACTCAACATGTGCTGAGGAGCTGCTGCCTGCCCATTGCTTTTCTCCTGTCTGCTGAATAGAAGCTCCAGTTCCTGCTGAAGCCAGAACTGCCACATTTGATGGCAATATTCAGCTAAGCTGCTGGATCATGTCAGCTGCTTCAGTGTTTTGCTCTGCTAGGAGAATTAGCAGTCCCACATCCAACGGCTTGGGAGCTTTTCCAGGCAAGTATTTTGATTAAGAAGTTGGGCAGAGCTTGTTTTGGTGGAGCAGTAGAAGTGTTCTCAGTACTCCATCTAGTCACATTTCACTGGGTGCAGAGTAGTGCCAGGGAGTGGGGGAAATAGGGAAGCTTAAAAGAAACAGCAGAAGTGCAATGTTAATACACTCTCTGCAGCGAAGGCAAATCTCAGAGTGGAGCTGGCAGCCTCCTCCTCTTTTATCCAACTTTTGTAGAGCTGCTTGGTAGTGGAGCCAGGGTTGGAACTCGTTCTCCTGACTTGTAGTTTTGTGCTTTAACTTGCTGCCTTGCCTTTCCAACAGCCTCCCCACAGATGACATTAGAACTGTCTGGTAAACTTCAACTTTTTTTTCTTTTCCAACCACAAGGCAGATTTTGTGTTCTGGTTTGAAACTTCAGCAAGGCTCCTTTTCTTCCCCCACCACTGAGCCTTCCACAAGCCTGCCTGTAGGATTTTAGGCTAATATCCATTTGCACACCGTCTGGGAGAATTTTGGCTGACTGAGAGTCCCATAAAACAAAAGTTTCCTCTTTGCAAACCACATGGAGCTTGGCTCTAGATATTCAGTTCCTTTCTCCACAAACTGTTTTTAATGGTGCCAGATTCTTCTGTTTCTTCTCCTTGTTTGGCACATGTCAGGGAAAGGAAAAAAAAAGAACTCTTGGCTCTGGTATAGAACATATCTTGTTTCCTCCTAGCTGCTCCTGCTTTCTATTCCTAATTCAAATCAGCAGAAAAAATGCTATGGTTGTGCTTCTCAGCATTTAATCTTGTGGTTTCCTAAGCAATATTCTAATGTTCTTCAAAAACAAACCAGAAATGCTCTCTCATCCTGGCGGCATGGTGGGAAGAGCTCCTTGCTGATCCCAAAGGGATGCATCCCTCTTCATCCAGGAGAGGAGTGCATGGGAGCCTAGTGAGGTTATCTGGTGGCCTCAAGCCTTGTGGATGCACATGAAGAGCAGAGAAGCAAGGTGAAGCTAAAATGGGCTGTGCCCTCTGCAGCACACAGCTGTCCCTTTCTGCTGCTGCCTGGGGAGCCTCAGACTGCAGCGCTGCATGGTGCATGCAGGCTGGGGGAATTGAAGCAGCTTCTCTGCTTCCAGCTCTGTGGTGTCCCAGGGACCTGTCAGAGAGCCTGGGCACGTTTGGCATGAGCTGCTCTTGTTGCTTGCTGACAGCCTCAGTCTGCACCCATGGAGTTCTTTGGAGAAGTCAATCTGCTGCTGCTGGAGTGATAGAGCCAAGGAAGGACAATAATTTGTATCTCCTTGGAGAGCATTTCAGCACCTTCCCCTGCTGCTCCACTCACTGCTGCTGCAGCAGTGTTTGGCCACCACTTCCCTGGCTGCTCTGTGGTTTTTTCTTCAGTCATGCCATGGTGTGATGAGGTTAGGAGAGGTCCTCTTCAGAGATTCTGGCATGTGGTAGATCAGAGCCATACAAACTCAGCTGTCAAAACAAGTGGGGCTGTGCAGCCTGGAGAAAAGGAGGCTGAAGGGGGACCTCCTGCTCTCTACAACTGCCTGAAAGGAGGTTGGAGCCAGGTGGGGGTCAGTCTCTTTTCCCCAGGAATATGTGACAGGATGAGAGGAAATAGCCTCAAGTTGCACCAGGTTTAGGTTGAACATGAGGAAAACTTTCTTCCCTGAAAGGGTTGTCAAGCCCTGGCCAGGCTGCCCAGGGCAGTGGTGGAGTCCCCATCCCTGGGGAGGGGGTTAAAGCCATGGGGATGTGGTGCTGAGAGGACATGGCTTAAAGGTTGGACTTGATCTCAAAGGTCTGTTCCACCCAAACCCATTCTGTGATCCTGTAATTGGGATTCTCTCCAGCTGGTTTTTCAGCACGAGAAGCTTTGGGAATCACATTTGGGAAGCTGCTCTGAAAGCAGCTCCAAGAGCAGATTGATGACAAGGTACAAATTTTTCCTTCAGTTGTTGAGGAATTGGTCTGTGATATTTACTCATCTCAGGCTTACACTTCCTTAAGAGACAGCAAAAGCCTCTCTGAAGAGTTCTGGTTTGTTGGGTACCAGCATCAGGAGCACATTGCCAGTGGACTTTGTGTTTCTTGCTCACTCCTTTCTAACACTTCACTTACTCTGTGGGATGGGATTTTTTTCAGATTCCTGAGCCATTTTCAGATGTTTGGGTTCATTTTCAGTGCAAGAACTGCTTTGCTTATGTAGCAAATTTCTCAGCCCTACAGCTGAGGGTGAGGCAAGCTGCCAGAGCCCTCCCTGCAACACTCTCATGTGTGATTCCTATTGAGAAAGGAGCAGCTGCAGGAGAAGTGAAAATGTCTCTCAGTTCAGGAGTCATCCAACAACCAACTGTAAGACTTGATGAACTCACAGAGCTGGGATTAAGGAAGCAAAAATGAAAGCATTGGGAGGGCAGCAGCCTTGTATGTGATGCTCTTTTAAGCCCCCAATACACAGAGCCACAGAATCATTTAGAATCATGGAACTGGAGAGCTGCTTGGGCTGGCAAAGCCCTCCAAGCTCACCCAGTCCAGCCACCAACCCAACACCACCATGCCCATCAAACCCTGTCCCAACTGCCATGGCCACAGCTTTCTTGAGCACCTCCAAGGCTGGGGACTCCACCACCTCCCTGGGCAACCTGTTCCAGTTCTTGACCACTCCTGCAGCAAAGGAATTTTTCCTCATCTCCAACCTAAGCCTCCCCTGGCACAATTCCAGACCATTTCCTCTCCTGTCACCTGATACTAGGGAGAAGAGACCAACACCAGCCCCCTCCAGCCTCCTTTCAGTATCAAGTTCAGAGCTGGACTTCTTCTAAGCATCCAAGGAGAGGCCTTTGGTGTCCTAGCAGCTTGCAGACACCATCCTTTAGGAGCAGTTTAAACTCTCAGTGGCTGCTCAGCAGCCAGCAGAGCTCTTCACAGCAGGCCAGGAGCATTCCCCTCTCTGTGTCACTGCTCAGTGGCTGCTTGTGCAGTGTCTGTGTTGGGGTTCAACAGAGAGCTGAATTTCTGCTCCTTTAAGCCACAAAGATGATACTGAAGCTTCAAAGCAATCTTGCCTGAGTGAAAGAGCCAGAGTGGGCTTCAGTTTCGTTTTTATTTTTCTCTAAGCTGTTTAGTCTGTAGTGAAAATGCTGCTAGGTCCTGCTGGAAGTGACCACATCAGGAATGAAGGGAGGGTTTTTTTTCCCTAACCTGTGGACTTCCTCAAGTGGAAGCATAGCAGCTGTAGTAAATCTACAGACTTAAAGACCTGTTGTTATGATGACTTTAAAATAAAGCTGAGCCTGCCACCAGCCTCGTCTCCTTGACTGGCTGATCAGAGTGGCTGTCAACAGTGTTAGAGTCAAAAAATTAGTGCATTTAAATCTTGGTTTTTCTGGCACTTTCTCTCTCATTCAGTCAGTGCAGTCCAGCCTTTTCTTTCTTTATCTCAAGTCCCTTTTGTAGTTTTGGTTTTTTTCACTCTGCTTATCTCCCTCCCTATAAAACCTCCACCACAGCTGGTGGGCTGTGACCTTTGGGTCTCTAATTCTCCTAATCTCATGTTAAAGCAGCTAAGGAGTGATAAGGGAGCCTTATCAGCCTGTGTGTTATCAGGCTGACTGACATGACTTTTTGGCCTTACTTCAGCTGTTTGAGGTTTTTCCACTGGTTTCAGCAAGCCCCAGGATTTTACTGCAGACACTGACTCACGTTAGGCTGCTGTGGTGGCTGCAGCTTCAGCAGGCAGCCAGAGGAAATGATCTCTTCTCCAAGCAGTGCGTGGAAGTAGCATTTTTGTGGTTCAGAACGCATTAGTGAGGGCTTAAATACTTCTGCAGGGAGGAAAACTGTTCAAAATCACAGCAGGCAGATTAGTCAAAGAGTTCAGCCAGGAGCTGGGATCCACACTTGGAGCTCCTGGTCTGGGTTGTCTCCTGCGTTTCTGTGCTTCGCGTGTGGGAGCCTTTGGCACTCAGCTCTGCTCAGGAGGGTCACCAGCCCCTCACAACAGTGCCAGGGGTGCTGTGAGGATCCAGCCTGGGGGTTATGTCCTTTGGACCACTTTTGGCCTGGTGGACTTCACTGACCTCACTCAAGTCTCCCATTTCCAGCAGGGATCCAGGATCTCTGCCTCTTTGCTCACCAAGGAAGCTTCTAAGGTTTGGAAGGGACCTGAAGAGCTCATCCAGTCCAAGTCCCATGCCAGAGCAGGGCCAGACAATACAGCTCAGGGCACACAGGAACACATCCAGACAGGCCTGGAAAGGCTCCACAGAAGGAGACTCCACAACCTCTCTGGGACCCTTGCAGTTAAAAAGTTGCCCCTTGTGTTGAGCTGGAATCTCCTGTGCTGNTCTCTGCTCAGTCCCCTCAGCATCCTCATAGCCCTGTGCTGGACTCCCTCCAGCAGATCCCTGTCCCTCTGGAGCTGGGGAGCCCAGAACTGAAGGCAGTGCTCAAGATGTTCATCTTTTTTTCTCATTAACTGAAGTCTCCTGAGCAGAACTCATGGGCAGGTTTGTGGCACCACTTGGGTTTCCTCAGGGGTGAGAAGCAAAGGCTCTCTCCTCACCAGGTGTCCTGGCTTAGCTGGGACAGAACCACAGCTGCATACCCTTAGCAGTTTCAGGGCAGCTGAGCTGAGTTGGCTCCAGGTGAATCCCATCTCATAAATATCCCCCTCAGAACGAAGGAAGGAGTTTAGTAAGTTTGGAATTTCTCCTGCCCAGGCTTTGGCTCTTGTTTGAGCTTCTCCTGACCCTGCTCCTCTTCCTCCTGCTTCTGAGGACTCCCTTCCCATTCAGTGTGCTCCCTGCGTGCTCCTTGGGTGAGTTGAACTTTGCCTGGGGTGAGCTTGGTTGTTTCATTCAATCCTTTTCCATTGCAGCCTGTGGCTCTCCTCTCCTTTTCTTGCTCCTCTGCTGGGGAGGAGTCCTGGGGTGATGGAGCAACTGCTCTGTCAGCCCAGACAGGGACCAAATGTAGACAGCAGCAGGAGCAGGAGATGCTTGATGTAGAATTGAGAACAAAGTTGCATTTTTGGCTTATTAAAAGTGGTGACTGCAGTAATTAATACACTTCTCGGAGAAGGAAGAACACAGAACAGAGACATCCAGGCAACTTGTTTGTGCTTCTCTTAAGCATCTTCTGCCTCCCAAAAAAATTGCTGTGAGAAGTTGCTCTGTTCTGTAGAAGCTTTTTTTTTGCTGCACAAAACCCAAACTGGAATTTTTTTCCCCTTGCTTTTCTTTCAACCTGTTGCTTGTGCCAGGTTTGTTATGTTGGGAGCATGATGTGGTGTAAAAGGCATCTGCAACCTCAGGCTCTCAAGAAGAGATGTTTTATACTTTATATTCTGGGTTTAGTCAATGGATACCTTCTAGGAAATGCCTTTGGGAGGGTTTTGGGGTTTTTTTTAATATATATATATATATTTTTAATATTTTTTTTTTCCCAGTGTGGAAAGACTGCTTGGACATGTTCTGTGCTGAAATGTCAGCCTTGTGCTGTTGTGTAGGTGGGAGTTTGTATTCCACACAGTTTTCCAAACCTGAATAATCAGTGATGTGCATGACTTTGCCAGGGAAAACAAATGGCTGTGTCATTTGGATTTGGTTGGATCAAGAAAATGTAACCTATAAAAGTTAATTAGCATCCTTCCAGAAGGGCCTTGTGTGGCTCAGATGTCTTTGTTTCCACGTTTTCAGCTTTGTCAGAAGTTGGAGGAGGGGAATGGACCCACAGAAGGGCCATGGAAGTGATCAGGGGGCTGGAGCAGCTCTGCTGTGAGCACAGGCTGGGGGAGCTGAGGGGGTGCAGCCTGCAGAGGAGAAGGCTCCAGGGGGACCTCAGAGCTGCTGCCAGTGCCTGAAGGGATCCTGCAGGAAGGCTGCAGAGAGACTTTTCCTGGGGGTGTCTGGAGACAGCCCAAGGGGGAATGGTTTGGAGCTGAGGCAGAGCAGGGTGAGGCTGGAGCTGAGGAAGAAGTTCTTTGGCAGGAGGTTGGTGAGAGTCTGGCACAGGCTGCCCAGGGAGGCTGTGGGTGGCTCCTGCCCGTGGATGTCAAAGCCCAGGTTGACTGAATCCTTGAGCTACCAAATCTAACTGAGAGGTGTCCCTGCCCGTGGCAGGGTGGTTGGAGAAGGCAATCTCTGAGGTCTCTTCCAGCCTGAGCCATTCTTTGATTTCTCCAGCTCAGGCTCTCTGGGGGGGTTGCATTTCTCTTGATGCCAGGTAATTGTGCTTCACTTGTGTGCTGCTTCTGTGTTCAGTGTGAGCTTCCCCAGCCAGCCCCTGCTGTAATGAGAGCTACAGAAATGTGCAATAGTGGCTTTTCTACTTCTATACAAGTGTAACATGTATTTTTATCTACCTATATATATATATAATATTTAAAACTAGTCCTTTCTCTCTTGTCACTTTGCTGTGCCATATGGTGCTGAGCAACATGCCAGATGATAAAAATATTCCTAGAACATATGATATCATCAGTCAATTCAAGAGGGGTGAAACTCCTTGACCAAAGCATTTGTGGCTTTGAAACGTTTGCCTGGGTGTAAAAAAAGTGAATCTTTGCATCAAAGTGTGTCACAGAGGTCTCCTTTTTGGTGTAGGTTCTGAAATCAGCTCACAACACTCTGCTTGTGGGAAAAAAAAAGAGTTTAAAAAAAATAAAAGGTTTGAAAGTGAAGGAATTTTAAGTTTGAACAAAGGAATCCATGGCAAAGTGGCAGCTCTTTGCATGGCGAGAAGTGATTCAGCTTCCTCCTTTTGCTGTAGATTGGTGATAGCTGCTCTGGAGTTGGAAGCATGCCACAAGGAATGGCATCTCCTCCACTTGCAGAGACAGAACATAGTGCTTGGTCAGAGGATGTTTGTGTGCAGAGCAGGCAGCTATCTCTGCATGCCTGGGAAAAGATCCTGTGTGCCCAGAGAGAGGAGGGCAAAAGAGCCAATATTAACTGTGCTGGTCTCCAGCAGAGGAATTTCAGTTGCACTGAGTTGCTCTTGTTTTATTTTGAGCTTGTTTCTTGCTTCTCTGTGTACCAAATGCCAAGGAAGAGCTCCAAATGAAGTGTTTTCTGTTGACAGGGTGACTTGTGGTCAAGTGGCCTGCTCTTTTCTTCTGAAAATATCACAGGGATGCTGCAAAGCAAATGGAGATGATGTAAGATGGAGGGGCAAGGCTGCAGGAGGAGTGGCCTTTGCCATGGGGTTAGCAGCAAGCACTGTAAACAGCAAACCTGCACATGAGAAATGCCTCCACACATCCACCTGGGCTCCTTGGAGATGTCCCTGCTGACTGCAGGGGGTGGGACAAGGTGACCTGTGAGGGTCCCTTTCAGCCCAATGCAGTGTGTGGAAGCTGTCTTCAGCTGCCTGCCACTTCCCTGTCACCTGTGCCTTTGCCATGGGAGGAGGAGAAAAGCCTCAGCTTAGAGTTAGGACCTAGAGTTTGTGCTAATTGGTTCAATGGGATCACTGTCAAGAGGCAGCTTGGTTTGTCTGCTCTGGGAAGTGTTCAGCAATAAATTGCAGAGCACAGGTCAGCAATCCTTATTTGATCATTTGTCTGGGGGCTTTTGGCAACACTTGACCCTTCCCTGGGACCTCCACTTCCCTAGGACCACCAACATTTCCTCACTGTCCAGGACCCTTGTCTCGGTGTGAAGGTGACAGGGGGCATCACCTCCTTGCTGTCTGCAGGAGAGCTGTGTCTGGCTGGGCAGGGCTCCTCCAGCTCTTGGTCTCTGCTGCCCTGGGCAGGGCTCCTCCAGCTCTTGGTCTCTGCTGCCCTGGGCAGGGCTCCTCCAGCTCTTGGTCTCTGCTGCCCTGGGCAGGGCTCCTCCAGCTCTTGGTCTCTGCTGCCCTGGGCAGGGCTCCTCCAGCTCTTGGTCTCTGCTGCCCTGGGCAGGGCTCCTCCAGCTCTTGGTCTCTGCTGCCCTGGGCAGGGCTCCTCCAGCTCTTGGTCTCTGCTGCCCTGGGCAGGGTTCCAGGAAACCTCCTGCTGCCTATCCATGGCTCTCTGGAGTAGGGGAACCTCACCAATGCACTTCCCAGTCCTACTGTGAGACTCCACAGCCTGGTTTTAAATTAGTAGGAAGAGCAATTTCCTCTTGCAGTACCAATATTTCCTTAAAGTGAGAGGACAAGGTTTAAATATAGCATAAACCTTCCACTAGTGTGTGGTGGTTCTTGGAGGGCTGTTTGCTGTGTTTATTTGCCTCAGGGGTAACACTTTTTTTCTGTACATTGTGAGGCTCAATAGTCTGGCAGCAGCAGCACTCAGAGCTGCTTGTCTTGATACTGTGCATCTGTCTCTGTTGTGCTGGTATCTCTAGCAAAGTTGAGAGGAGGGAAGTAGGCACTGAAGTTGTCTCTGGGTGCTGTTTTGGCACTGTGGCTCTAGCTGGGCTCTCCAAAAGGTCGTGGAGGTTATTTTTAAGGACTGAGGGGTGGAAAGAAAAATAATAGCTGGAGGAAATGCAGAGGGGAATACTGGGAGGTCCCAGGTGCCCCAGCTGGGACCAGGCCTGTTCTCCAGACCCTTTACCAGCTTTGCTGCCCTTGTCTGGACATGCTCCAGACTCTCAATGTTGTTCTTGGGGTGAGGGGCACAAAACTGAATGCAGGATTTGAGGTTTGGCCTCAGTGCCAAGCACAGGCAAGCAGTCCCCTCACATAAAGTCGGGAGATGGAGTAGGAAGGAGCAACATTTCAGAACTCTGAGTCTCCAGCCTCCATCAACATTCTTCTCCTCCACTCCTGCTGTGCTCTCCCAACTCCTGCAGCCTCATCCCCAGGGCCCGAGGCTGAACTCTCCCCTGAGCTCAACTCTTCCTCCTTGTGCTCTGCAGCAGCTCGCTCCTCTTCAGCAAACCCAGGCACACATTTCCTTTGTTCCTTTTGTTCCTCAGCGAGGGTTTGTTTGCTTGTGGTGGTAATGCTGATGCAGGGCACCTCCCTAAAGGCTGCTCTGGCTGCTTGCATGCTTTGAGGCAAGGCAGCAGCTCTAAGGCATGGATCAACTCCTTTCCAGCGAGGCTACAGCAGGTGAGGCAAGCTGCAGCTCAGAAGGAGCTGTGCCCTCGTGTGTCTCACATACAACTGGCCAGGACTTGAGGACTGTTAGTTTTGTTTTCTCAAAAGCTGCTTTTCCTGGCTCACATGTGCAGGGTGGTTTCAGAGTGTGTTCCAAACACCCTGCAAATTCGGTGCCCAGTGAATTTTGCACACACTTCTCTGTTTTCCTCAGCCCTCCTGAGGATCAAACTCAATCTGTGTGAATGTCCCAAGTACAATTGCTTCTTGATTTGTAACAGCTGCTGCAAAAAGGAGGCTCTGCCACTAACAATTCTGGGCAGGCTGTCAGATTTTTGACTCTGGGCCACTCCATTCTCTCCCTGATATTCTCAGGAGACCAGTAAATAAAAAAAAAAAAAAAAAA
>VWZE01019319.1:1208240-1223591 GCA_013396675.1 Eubucco bourcierii
AAATAGGGTGGGGGGATTGGGGGGAAAATAGGGTGGGGGGATTGGGGGGGAATAGGGTGGGGGAAATTAGGGTGTGGGGAATGGCTTGGAAAAATAATGAAGAATTGAAAAAATAAAAAAAATTTGAAAAAATTTTTGCAAATGAAAAAAAATTTGAAAAATTAAAATGTAAAAAGTGTGGGAAAAAATAGGAAACATTTGAAGATAAATACAAAAAATTTGAAAGCTGTATTTTTAAAAAAATTGAGAAAATATAAAATTGAAAAATATTGTAAAGTTTGAAAAAAATCTATTTAAAAATTTGAAAAATATATTCCAATATATACATATAAAAATTAGAACAACTAAATAGATGTATATCCATTGAAAAAATAAATATATCTAAAAAGTGTGTGGGGGGAAAAATTATATGGAATTGAAAAAATCTAATTTAAAATTAGATGTAAAATATAAAAATTATTTTACATAGATATAAAAATATTTTTAGTGACTGTAGAATTAAAAAATTAAATACATATTAACCTGTATAAATATATAGAATCCTAGAATGGTGAGGTTGGAAGGGACCTCAAGGATCATCTAGTTCCAACCCCCTGCATATCAACACATATAATTTTTAACACATCTGTGAAAATGTGTATGTTAATTTGTGTAGATTTAGTTAGATATAAATATACATTGGAATAAAAAATTATATAGATGTATTCGATGTTAAGTTTTTGTTTACAAAACTGAGGAGCAATATATATTTTTAAAAATTATTTATTTCATTTTTTCCAATTAATTTTTTTTTACAAATTATTATTAATTATTTAATCTTTCTTTAATAAATGTTTTCCCAACTGAGGAGCAAAAAAAAAAAAAAAACAAACCCCCCAAACCAACCCCCCAAAGTCATCCATTTAGCTGTGCTTTAAAGCCCATGAATGGCTCATGAATGTATGGTTTATTAATCAAATGTATGTAGCTGAAAGAAGCCAACCACAATTCACTTTACAATTGGGGATTTTTCTCCCCCCCCCCCCCCCCCATTTTAACGTTATTTTAATGAGCTACAGATTTCAATGTGGGCTTTGTTCATCTGTTGCTTCCACTCAATTGCAGTTTCACCCTAAGAAGACACAAGACAGATTGATCAGGCTTCCAGTCATTGTGAGACTTAAATGAAGTGAACAGGGCCTTATGTTTCAAAACCAAATGAGAGGATTAAAGCAACAAGGAGAGGGGAGGGGAGGGGGGAAAGAGGAAAAAAAAAATTCTCCTATGTTATCTGTCTGCTGTTCTTAAATTTGATTAAGCCACTTGCCACGAAGCACTTTTGGCTGTACTGTAAATACAGCCTAGAAATAAATTTTCATGGCCGCAGGCACCAATCAGCAAGTGATACCATGAATAATTAGCACTTGGAAAGGCTCCTTCCTGGTAGAGCATTTCTCTTTGATTGCCATTTCCAAAAACACACTGGGATAATAGGACACTACGTTTCTTGAAGGTCTAATTGGGAGGGAGCTCTGTGCCAGCAGTTACAACTGGAGTAAAAACAAAGTTTATGGAATGTTTCTGTCCGTGTGTGCAGCACGAGTTGGTGGTTTGGGGAGGATGGAGAAGAAAGAACAGTCTCGGGTTGGAGCTGGAGTAATTGGGTGTGTTTGGTTTAGGGGGTTTGAAGCACAAGGTTCAGTTTAGGGCGATAAAAGGCACTTCTGAACCTAAATATCTTAATATTTGTGTTTTGTTTTGGGTTCCTCGCTCCAAGAAGGACATTGAGGGGCTGGAGTGGGGCCAGAGTAGGGCAACAAAACTGGGGAAGGGTCTGGGGAGGAGCAGCTGAGGGAACTGGGGGTGTGCAGTGTGGAGAAGAGGAGGCTGAGGGCAGAGCTCATTGCTCTCTGCAGCTCCCTCAAAGGAGGTGCAGTGAGTTGGGAGTTGGTCTCTTCTCCCAATATCAGGTAGTAAATGAGAGGAAATGGCCCGAAATTGTGCCAGGGGAGGTTCAGGTCAGAGATTAGGAACAATTTCATTCTACAGGAGTGGTCAGGGATTGGCACAGACTGCCCAGGGAGGTGGTGCAGTCCCCATCCCTGGAAGTGTTCAAGAAAGCTGTGGCCATGGCTCCTGGGACCATGGGGTAGTGGCCGTGGTGGGGTTGGGCTGTGTGTTGGACTTGATGCTCTTGGAGGTCTTTTCCAACTGAAATAATTCTATGATTCAATGATTCTCTTTTTAAGATGTAGGCAGCCTGCAGCCGCCAGTGAAGGAACAAAGGTGCCTCTGGAGGCAAAAACTGTTTCTTCAACTTGATGATTAGTCTTGGTTCTTTAAGGCTCTCCACTCAGCTTGGATGCCAGCCAGGGAGAGCAATCCCTGAGTGGTGCTGGACATAAACTCTGGGAGCAGCCATGTAGAACCACAGCTCTGTTTTGTGGAATTGTGCTTCTGTTTGTGTGTTTAACCTTTGGCATCAGTGTGGTTTTAACCTGCAAAGTCCATCAAGAAATAGTGTGAAAGGAGCAATAATGCTGTCTCCAGACACCGTTGTAGAAAAGCCTGGTCCCATCCTCCTGATGCCCACCCTGTCAGTATGTATCAGCACCCAGGAGTTCCCCTCTCTGTCTCCTCTTCTCCAGACTAAAAGTCACAATTCTCTCAGGCTTGCCCCATACAAGACCTGTTCCAGTCCCCTCAGCACCTTTGTAGCTTTTTGATGTTGTCTGGTGCCAGGATGAACCTGTTTGAGGTTTACCTCTCTAGGCTGTGAGCTGCACTATCCTTTGGTGCCCAGTGCAGCAGTGGCAGGGTTCTGCTCAGACTGGGAAGCCTCAGCCTCCCACACTGCCATGGCATTCTCCTGAGCATTCAAACCCTCCTTGTCTTGCCAAAGTGTTAGACTAATGTCTATCAGCCTCAGGAATTCAAAGTGTGAGAATGAACACATTGATAAGGAAAAAAAACCCTCACAACTTAATTTATAATCAAGACTGAGGCTTTCTGCAAGGATTTGGAATAATGCAGGTCTGAAATCTGATTCCCACGTGTTGGTTTGCTCAGTAAGGTGCTGCAGGAAGCACAGGGAGGGGGTTTGTCTTCTGGGGGGTGATGCTTAACAGACCTTTGTGTTTTCTCAGCCTTCCTGTGGACATATACAGGCCTGAGCACCCCAGCTGTGCTGGCTGCATCAAGGCAGAGGTGACTGGGTTATTGTTTTTGCACAAACCCTTCTTTGTCTTGTGGTTTCCATGCTGGTTGTGCACTGTTAGCAAAGAGGAAAGCCCTAAAGAAACACTTTGCTTGAAGTAGTCGCAGGACTGATTTAAGGTTAGGTGTTGATGGAGAAGCTGTGTGAGGCACTTAGTGCCATGGGTTAGGTAATGAGAAGGGTTGAGTGATAGGTTGGA
Source organism: Eubucco bourcierii (assembly GCA_013396675.1). Classification (NCBI taxonomy): domain Eukaryota; kingdom Metazoa; phylum Chordata; class Aves; order Piciformes; family Ramphastidae; genus Eubucco; species Eubucco bourcierii. The sequence continues at coordinate 1,211,636 of VWZE01019319.1, forward strand.
CTTGATGATCTTAGAGGTCTTTTCCAACCTGGTTAGTTCTGTGGTGCTGTGGTTTGTGAGGTTTCCTGAGGGTGCTTTTGAAAGCATTTGCAGAACAAGAGAGAAATTCTTGACAGTGAGGGTGGGGAAACACTGGCACAGGTTGCCCAGGGAGGTTGTGGAGCACAGAAGCACCCAATGTGGTCTTTGATCTTTGATCACATTGAGTGCTTCTGTGCTCCACACCCTCCCTGGAGGTGTTCCAGGCCAGGTTGGATGAGGTCTTGAGCAAGCTGGCCTGGTGGGAGGTGTCCCTGCCCATGGCAGAAAGGTGGACCTCTCCAAGGGTCCTTTCCAACCCAACCCATCCTATGACTCTGTCTCTCCTCCCATGTATTTTTGCTATCTGGATGACTTTGCCTTGCAGAAGTCTGTTTAAAGAGAAGGCTACTGCCATTCTGTGCAGCATTTGGGGCTGGATCTTTCTGCAGCACAGGGGGGGTTTGGTGGCACAGTCAGGGAACGTTTCTGCGAAGCTCCACAGCAGTCACAAATTCCTCTTGACATTCAGTGTATGTAAGTAACTGAGAATATAGTTCATTTCATTTAGTGTTCAGTCATCTAAAATCAAAGCATTTGGGATATTATTACTTAGCTTTGATATAAATGAGCAATCTACCATGTCTTCAGCTTGCTCTGTTTAAAGGGAGGTTTCCAGCTAGCACAGGTTACCATCTGTATTTTTTCATGTTATTATTGCCCTCCTAATAAGTTCAAGGTGAGATTTGCAGGCAGTAAGCTGCAAGTCACTTTTCATCTAAACACTTTGGAAAAGCTCTCTTGACATCAGCAGCTCAGGCAGTCTCTCCCCATCCAGAATGGAGATGGCTACACCTGCTTTATTTTTATTTCTTCATTGTTTGGTGGCAGCTCGTTTAAAAACGTTTAAAGCATTAAAAAAGCAGAAAGAAAGAAGTCTTGGCAAATATGTGTGAAAGGAGATGATTGTGCTGGGAGGAGAGGCCAGGAAAACACACAAAAAGAGGCCACAGCCAGAGGATCAACAGAAAGGTCCAGGAGGTATTGTGATGAGGTTCACAGATACTGTGTTCCAATCAAGCTCAATAAGCTCTAAATTCCTATTATGTTTCTCAAGCCCCTCCCGAGGCCAAAAAAAGAGAAAGACATGGGAAGAAACCAAAAGTTTTAAGTCAAATAAAAAAGCACTTAAGGCAAGAGCACATGAATGTAGAGCTGGCTAATGGAGCTTTCATCTCCAGAATAAAAACCACTTCAATTCACTTGGAAGTGAAGTTTCTTCCCCCTTTTGAAAAAGAGTATTTGAGTGAGTTCCCCTTTTCTGCTGGGGCTGCTCCGCAGCCGCTGCCGCTCCATTGAAGTCCCCCCCGACGAAGACACAAGACAGATTGTCCGAGCTCCAGGCCATTGTTGGGAGCTGATGAAGTGTATGGGCCCTTATGCTTGATAACAGAAGTAGATGGTCAGAGCCAATAAATAAAAGTTTAGCTCTGATTGTTGGGCTCTCTGCTGAAAAGCTTTCTGTTGGCGTGAAGCTCTGGGTCTGAAGGACTTGTGAACCCAAAGGCAGCTCATAGCTCTGTCACACAGGCTAAGTCGCTCAGACAAGCAGCAATCTGTCCTAGCTGATAAACCCAGCCTTGTCTTTTGAATGTGAGCCTTCTCTTCAGGAATCAACATTGTTCGTGTCTTGACACCACCATTAACTTCATCATGCAGGGATCTGCTGCCCTCCTGATTTACCATTAGAAGTAAAGAAAATAAAGGATGTTGTGTTTGTGCCGCCCTTGAACGTGGGTTTGCGTTTTACAGAGCGAGTAGCAGCAAGAGCAGCTCAAACAGCTGGCAGCCTCTGCTCCTGTTTGAGGGAATCAAATTTTAATTTTTGGTGACAGCTCTGAGAGTCACAAGTACAAAAGCAGCACCCAAAGGTTGGTGTCCAGCGTGGTGAAGAAACCAGGGGCTCGAGTCGTTCTCAAGGAGAAGTGAGATTTGGTTTGCAGATGGAGCAGTCCTAGAGCCAGGTTTGCTTGTTGCTCGGTCCAAAGAGAGAGCAGTGACCAGAAGAACAAATGCAAATGAAACTGTTCTGTGTATTTGCTGGAGAAATGTCATTGAGGGTTTGATTATGTTTTGGTTTTTTTAAAGGAGCAAATCTGTTCAGTGTTTGTGCTCTAACTGGCTCTGACTGAGCAGCAGTATTTGGAGCGTGGCAGCAAGTGGCTGCCTCGCTTCAGAGGTGTCACACAGAGAGAGTGGAAGGTGTTTGGCCTTAGGGATGCATCATGTGTCCTAGAGATTCCTGATTCTTGGAGCAAGAGGGAAAGAGAAGGGAGGTGAAGAACCCTGACCAGCTGGGGACATGCAGGTGTGGGCACCCTTGAGATGGATGGCAGGAAGGGAGCAGGTGAGGCTGTGGGCGAACAGGAGAGAGGTTTCTCTGGGCATGTTTGTTGTCTGCTGGCATGAAGGTCGCTGGAATCTGTCCCTTTTGGTCTTTTGAGGTTCTTGCTCTTCTGCAACATATTCTTAGAATGGTTTGGGTTGGAAGGGACCTTTATAGATCACCTAGCTCCAGCTGGCACAACCAGCAAAGTAACCCAGGGACTCCCTTTGCCGTTCCTTGTCAGCATGGAGGGAATTCTCTGGGAGGATTCAGGTTTCCAAGCAGGGAGGGGGATGCTGCTTCCAAAGGCATCTGATTATGAGTCTGTTCCTGCTCTGACCTGGCAGAGGGAGGTGTGCTTGCATTTTCCTCAGAAGATGAGATTCTTCCTCTCCCTCTAATGCCAGGTGCTGGGAATCCATTCCTTCTACATTGAAGTGGGGTTTGTGGCAAGCTTCTCTTACCTGCAATACACCTCGGGTTAGGGGGTTCCCTTAATTCCTCTGCTGATGGCATTAGAGCATCTGCCTGTGACTGCCCCCAAGATGCCTGCAGGGTGGTTAGCTGTGCTGTGCCTTGGGCAGACCAGTTCAGCTGGGGGCTTCACCAGTTCTACTTGGGTAACTGGAGGCTGCTGGTACCTTCTTAAGCGTTTTCTTCACGCCCCTTACCATTCTGTGATTCTGGAGCCCACTCCTGAGGCTGCATCACTGGTCCCTCACCATGCTTAGAGCTCGGGCTCCATCCAGGAGCTGCACAGCTGGCTCAGTGCTGGGCTTTGGCTTCTCTGGTTGCAGTAAATGGTGCAAGCTCTGCAGAGCCCTGCTGTGTTAAGTAAGGTGATTGGTTGTGTCAGACCTCAGAATCCCAGCATGGTGGGGTTGGGAGGGACTTCTAGAGGCCATCCAGTCCAACCCCCTGCTAAAGCAGGGCACCCACAGCAGCTTGCCCAGGATCACAATGGCCAGGGGAGGCTGGAACCTTTTCAGAGAAGCAGACTTCATATCCTCTCTGAGCAGCCTGCTTCAGGGCTCCAGCAGCCTCACACCAAAGAATTTTCTCCTCCTGTTCAGATGGAATCTGCTGGGTTCCAGTTTGTGCCCACTGTCACTAGACAGTGAGAACTGTCTGGCCCCATCTTCTTACTCCCCTCCCTCTAATTCTTGCTGAGCACTGGGCCTGCTCTTCTCCAGGCTCTTAGCCCCAGGGCTCTCAGCCTCTCCTTGTGCTTTTATTGAACAGCCACTCCAAACCCTTAGAACACTAAAAAGAAACTTCCCCCCCCCAGCATTGACATTTTTGACCACTATTTGTTAGCAGTTACACACTGAGAGTCCCTGGAAAGGATCTAGAGACTTGCTTGACACCATGAGGGTAGATCAAGTTTCTGCATGTGTAAATTCTGCATTTGTGGTGTGATAGAATCATAGAATGGTAAGGTTGGAAGGGACCTCAAGGATCATCTAGTTCCAACCCCCTGCCATAGGCAGGGACACCTCCCACTAGTACAGGTTACTCAAGGCCTCAAATATGATATGATATGAGGAAAGAAATCAGCCTCTCATGATTCATGGTGGAACACATTTACTGGACTCCCTGTTTATTTGTTTTACCTTCTGGGCACACACATGAAGCCCTGAAAAGAAAATGACTCCTTGGCACTAGGCTGCTTTAAAGGGAAAGAGCAGGACCTGCTCCTGTCACCAAACAGCGCTGAAATGTGAGCGCCCCAGCGCGTGGCTGGGGAGGCTAAACAGCAGCAAGGGGTAGAAAGAAGCAAGACTGGAAGGTTTTTATTATTATTTTTTTTTTCCACCCCTTGCAGTCAACAAGGGAGTGTTCCAGCTGACATATGCAGCCTCTGCTTGCCCTTTGTCATGTCTGTGTTTCACCTCAAAAACTGTCAGCGACTTGTCAGAATCAATCAGAAAAGCTAATGCGGTTCTGCGGTGATGTACGAGTTTGGACAGCATGACATCAAATTTCTGGTACCCTGTGTCAAGTACCATATGAAAACAGATGTCCTCATTACTCCACTGCTTTGGTACAAAAGAGGACATCTTACCTTTCTGACCCTTATCTGGCAGTTGGGGGGTTGTCACAGAGGACGGCGAGCGCCGCAGCCCCTAGCTGGGGTTTGGCTTGCAGAAACGATGAGTTCTGCTGCTCCTGGTCTTCTGGCAAAGGGTGGTGGTGCTGGCAGGGCCTGGTAGTAAAGCAGAGATCATACATTGCCATGAAGCAGATCAGCTCACTGAGCTCCCTGCTGGATCCTGCTTTGTAGAGTCATAGAATGGTTTAGGTTGGAAGGGACCTCAAAGATCCAGTTCCAACCTCCCACTACGGGCAGGGACACCTCCCGCTAGAACAGGTCGCTCAAGGTCTCATCCAGCCTGGTCCTGAGCACCTCCAGAGAGGTTGTGGAGCACAGAATCACCCAATGTGATCAAAGATCTGTGCTCCACAACCTCCCTGGGCGACCTGTGCCAGTGTCTCCCCACCCTCACTGCAAAGAACTGATTCTTCTGTGTTCTTTCAGGAGTCTTGCCAGTGAGGGTGGGGAGACACTGGCGCAGCTTGCCCAGGGAGGTTGTGGATGCCCCCTCCCTGGAGGTGTTCAAGGCCAGGTTGGAGGAGACCTTGAGCATCCTGGTCCAGTGCAGGTGTCCCTGCCCAAGGCACAGGGGCTTGCAAATGGATGATCTTTAAGGTCTCTTCCAACTGAAACTGGTTTGTGAATCTCTATCGATCTAAAGTCAGACTCCTGAGTGCTCTGCTGACGCTGGGCTTGTGAGAAATAACATCCAGTTGGACCATGAGCCAGCAATGTGCTGCTGCGGCCAGGAAGGTCAATGGGATCTTGGGATGCATGGAGAAGAGTGTGACCAGCAGGTCAAGGGAGGTCCTCCTGTCCCTCTGCTCTGCCCTGGTGAGGCCAAAACTGAAGTACTGGGTCCCAGTTCTGGGCTCCCCAGGGCAAGAGAGAGAGGGAACTACTGGACAGAGTCCAGTGGAGGCTGCAAAGAATCTGAGGGGCCTGGAACACCTCTGTGAGGAGGAAAGGCTGAGTGTTCTGAGGCTGCTGAGCCTGGAGAAGAGCAACCCCAGAGGGGATCTTCTCAGTGCCAAAGGACTGGAGTAAGAAGATGCAACCAGACCTTTTCCAGTCTTGCCCAGGGACAGGACAATGGGCGCAGACTGAAACCCAGGAGGTTCCATTTGAGGATGAGGGAAAAGGCTTCCTTGCTGTGAGGCTGCTGGAGCCCTGGAGCAGGGTGCCCAGAGAGGTTGTGGAGGTTGCAGCCCATCCCTCTTCCTGCCATTGGAAGTGGCTGTGTAGCTACTGCAGTGATAAATGAACTGGCAGGCAACAGCCATGCCTAGGATGCTGCAGCTCAGAGACAGTTATGGCTGTAAAATGCTTTCTGAGCACAAAGCTCAGAACTGGTCTGTGCCTTGAGGCACTTCATCAGTTGAACCCTTCCTACCTAAGACACCAAAATCTATTTTGTGACAGTCTAGATCAGGTAATGTTCCTGTGCTGGTCACTCCTAGGTTTTAAGGCTGATGGCAGTGGCTTTGGTTCCTTCTAATGCAGAGTCAGGACTGTGATGAGCTGAGAAACCTTTGGCTGTATCTCCTATAGATGCTATCAGAGCAGCTATTTGCCTGCCCAGGTCTGCTCCCATGCCTGTTATCTGTGTGACTGAGCTCAGAACCACTCAAGCTTCAATCCATCCCCTCTCATCCTGTTCCTCCCCAGCTCTCCTGTAGCCCCTTCACGTGCTGGAAGTCTGCTCTAAGGTCTCCCTGGAGCCTCCTCCTCTCCAGGCTGAGCAGCCCAACTCTCCCAGCCTGTATTCACAGGGGAGCTTCTCCAGCCCTCTGAGCATCTTGGTGGCCTCCTCTGGACCTGCTCCAGCAGCTCCATGTCCCTCTTATGCTGGGGGCACCAGAACTGCATATGAGACCCCAAGTGGGGTGTTGGAAGAGCAGGGCAGAGGGGCAGAGCCCCCTCCCTCTCCCTGCTGCTCACACGGCAGGCAGAAATAAAGGACAGCAGCAATCTCAGCTGAGTTTCTGTTTTAATTCTCTGGCAGTTCACTGTCTGGGGAGGGGGAAGGAAAATATTTATTTCTCTATCTGTTTATGTTTTGTAGTGCTTTGTTACTCTCTATCCCTGAAGGAAATGGGCAGGATGAATCCAAAGCCAGACGAGCTTTAGTTTGCTCTGACATTTGTTTGTCTTTGCTACAGAAGGATGGGTGGGGGTGGGGGTTTTCTTTTAACAAAATACACAAATCTGACTGCTGAAACCCTAGAATTGGGAAATTGGCTTGGGGGCAGGCCTGGGCCCTGAAGCTGCTTTTAATTGACTGAATTTAAAGTTGATTCCTTTTTAAACAGCCTGATGGATAACAAAGGAAACTCCCAAATCCGTTCATTGATGGTTGGGGCTTTATTTTGTCTCATTTGACTTCAAATTGATACTCTTGACTTTGACATGGGATTGTTGGAATAGTCACCTAGGAAATGAGTCCTTCCTTTTGACTCCAAAAAGAGTGGCCTGGTTGCCAGAGGCAAATTGTAATCTGGCAGGCACACAAGGTCCTAAAGCCCTGTGAGGAGCTGAGCTGAATGGCCTGTGCATGCCATTTGAAAGCTGTCTCCAATGGCTTGGCAGTCCAGTGAGGATCTGCATGTTGGGCAGATCTGCCTCTTGAGATACCAGCAGGGGAGGAAAGATTAGACAGGCAGGGAATTCCCTCTGTGCAGGTCTGATTTCTCCCTTTATCAGAAGGACCTCAGCAAGGTGCTGTTGGGTATGATAAGCAGAGAGGTTGCTCTAAATCAGGGGAGATGTTGATGATCTTCAGTGTGCCACCAGAATTTTGAGCTGCAAGTGGTGAATGAAGTCTGGGGAGGGTAAGAAAAAACTTTGCAAAGCTTTGAAACTTCCTAAATGTGCTGTAAGGAATTCTCTACAGTGAGGATGAGGAGGCACTGGCACAGGTTGCCCAGGGAGGTGTTCAAGGCCAGGTTGGATGAAGTCTTGAGCAACCTGGGCTGGTGGGCAAGGTCACCATAAGCTGACACTCCTGGCCAAGGAGGTCAGTGGTAGCCTGGGCTGCATTAGAAAGAGTGTGCCCAGCAGGCTTTCCCTTTCCTTCTGGGCCACATCTGGATTGTTGAGTCTAGGTCTGGGCTCCTCAGTTTGAGACAGGGAACTACTGGAAAGAGACCAAGAGAGGCTGAAGGGTCTGGAGCATCTCTGTAAGGAGCAAAGACTGAGAGCTGTGGGGCTGCTTAGCCTGGAGGAGAGCAGCCCCAGAGGGGATCTGATCAGTGCTCAGCAGGAGCTAAAAGGTGGAGGGCAAGAGGTCGTGGCCAAACTCTTGTCAGTAGTGCCCAGTGACAGGGCAAGGGGCAATGGGCACAAACTGGAACCCAGGAGAATCTCTGGAGAAACAAGGGGATGGGGCCAGAATCTTCCCCAAGTGGCAACAGGCACAAACTGGAACCCAGGAGGTTCCAGCTGGACAGGAGGAGAAACTTGTTAGGTGTGAGGGTGCTTGGAGCCCTGGAGCAGGCTGCCCACAGAGGTTGTGGAGTCTCCTTCTCCAGAGAGCTTCCAACCCCACCTGGACACCCTCATGGGGCAGAATTTCTTCCTAATCTCCAGTCTAAATCTGCCCTCTTGCAGCTTCAATCCACTCCCTCTCATCCTACCACAACAAGCCCTTGTACAAAGTCTTCTCTCTTAACTGACTCCTCTCTGGGGGCAGATAACACAAACCAGAGCATTTTAATTGTGCACGAGGTTGCCTTTCCAGCTAGCAACTTGGGGATCCAGCAGCTCTCAGGGTGACTGTGTAATGGGCAGTGGCTCTGATTAGAGAGTCCTCATGTGTTGGGGGGTAGTTTATTATTATTTTTATTTACTTCATAGCCACACTTCACAAAATATCATAGGCTGGCATCTCTACAGTAGCTCGGAGCTGCTCTTTAAAATGTCCTTGACTTTAAATAAGTACAGAGCCAGAATAGGCATATTCTTGGCTTCAATGTAATTTGCCTTAGTCCACTCTCTGACAAGGCTGTTTAGGAGGGAGGATGCCAGTGGTTTCCAGCAGGAAAATGTATACTGGGGGAAAATTCAGTGGTTGACAGTAAGACAAAGGGATGTGAGAGGCAGGTATGCAGGCACCTCCGACCAGGGATTCCAAGTTTTAATTGCACTGCTGTTTGTTTTCTGCAGTGCTGACAGTTGGAGAGTCTATTAATAATTAAATCAAACCAGTTGAATCCTTCTGGCATCATTAGGCTTGGGGGAGGCTGCTGATGTGCTGCATCACTTGTGCAAATAAAGTCATCTTCTGCTGCTTGGGAGGAGCCTGAGTTTGGGAAGAGGAACACCAAAGAGTGGCAGACTCCTCTGATGCATTTCTTTAGATTTTATTTTTTTCTGTAGGTTGGTGTTGGGGGCAGCTAAAAATATTTGATTTCTGCTAGGAAAAATAACCCAGTAACCAAACAGTTTGGGTGGGCTCTGCAGTGGTGAGACACTGGAAGAAGTTGCCCAGGGAGGTCATGGATGCTCCATCCCTGGAGGTGTTCAAGGCCAGGTTGGTTGAGGCCTTGAGCAACCTGGGCTAGTGGAAGGGGGTTGGGACCAGATGACCTTTAAGGTCTCTTCCACCCCAAATCCTTCTGTGAATCTATGAATATTCTTAAAGGACCAGAATATCCCAACTCCTGGAATTCTTTCCCAGTGAAGATAGAGGGCACAGCTCCAGCCCCCTGATAGTTTTTGTGGCCCTCCTCTGGACCTGCACCATCAGGTCCATATCCTTCTTGTGCCCAGGGCTCCAGAGCAGGACACAGTACTGCAGGTTAGGTCTCAGCAGAGCAGAGGGGCAGAATCCCCTCTCTTAGCAGCCAAAATGCTGCAGCTCCCCTGGGCCCTGGCATGATTGATTTGAAATGTGATGGCTTAAGGACTTGTAGCAGACAGCAGGGATGGGGATGAGGGACCAGTGTCAGAGCAGTGCAGAGCAACAGCACGAGCCAGAAAATACTGCACCTACCTCTTGCCTTTTGTGTAACCAATTTTCCAGTCTGTTGTCTTCTGTCAAACGCAATGTTCTGGGACATTTAAATAAAATAAATATTGCTGCTGAGTTATATTTAGAGCCATGTGAAATTTCTCCTGTGAAACTCCCAGGCAGGCAAGACACTCCTGGCATTCAGGGTTCTGCAGCACTCGAGGCTTCTCTGGCTTTGTCGAAGAGGTTGCTTGTGGAATCTGTTGGCAGACACCAGCTGCTTCCCAAAGAGGGCTGCTCGAGGGTCTGCCCAGGGCTTTGGGTGCTGCTGGGGGGGTCCTCCAGCTGCTGCTGGGCAAAGCATGGCTGGGGCTAGGGGAACCTTGAAAGTGACTTGAGATTCTCGCAGATGGAAGGTCAAAATAGCAAGTGAGGAGCTGCTGAGTGAGGTTGGGATGGAGGTCTGCACAATTTCACCTCCAAGTCCTGCTCACTGTAGTCACTAATGCTGCGTGTTTGCCTCTGATGTGTGTCACTGACCTAATGAGGAAGGGTCTTGGTGTGGTAAGGGCTGGCCAAGGTGTGCTTAGGTGTAGGGGAGTGAGGTGGAAACCTATTGGAATGTGGCAGAGTGACCATCCCCTGGCTTGGGCTGTCCAATACCTCCTTTCCTCTGCTCCTCCCAGCACAGCAGCTCTGCCTCAGCAGCTCACCCTTACCCCAGAGTGTCCTCTGCAGTGTGTCCAAAGAAAAGCTACAAAGCTGGTGAAGGATCTGGAGAAAAGGTCTTGTGAGGAGCAGGTGAGGGAGCAGGGATTGTTCAGCCTGGAGAAAAAGAGGTTGAGGGGAGACCTTCTGGCTCTCTATCACTCCCCAAAAGGAGGTTGGAGCCAGGTGGGGTCAGTCTCTTCTTTCTGCTAACCAGTGGCAGGACAAGAGGAAATAACCTCAAGTGGCAACAGGGGAGGTTTAGGTTGGGCATAAGGAATGACTGCCTCATGAAAAGTGTTGTTGAGGCCTGGCCCAGGCTGCCCAAGGCAGTGGTGGGATCCCTGTCCCTGGAGGGGTTGCAAAGCTATGGAGATGTGGTGCTGAGGGACATGGTGCAGGGGTGACCTGGGGTAGTGGTTGCTATCAGTGATCCTGAAGGTCATTTCCAGCCACAATGACTCTGTGGTTTCTCTAGAGCCTTTATATCAGTGCCCTTCCTCTTCAGAGAGTCCTAAAACAAATTCAAAATACCCATGTTTAAATTAGGTGTGGATGAGAATCCCTCACCCTGGTGCTGGTCTGGCTGTGAGGGTTGCCTAATAAACCAGAGGAGGACACCACCAAACAACCACCCTTTGGAAGAACAAAATGCATCATCTGAAACCTTTTGTTCTGATTTTCCAACTGGTGAGGGCCTTCTTTTGTTCAGTTGGTGGTTAACCTCCTTTGATAGCTGGCAGGAAGGGGCACAGCAACCTTTCTTCTTGCAGAGGGTTGCATTCTTTTGTGAGATCTGATAGACAAAGCTGGCATCCCTTGTAGGAGATCTGCAAAGCTCCGTCTCCAGACATTGTGACATTGCTACAGACAGAGTTTGTCATCCATAAATTTACAGCTTATTTCAGTCTATTCAGAAATTGACTGATTTGATTTTTATTTTTTTTTTCCCTTTCTCAAAAGGAGGGGGGGGAAAGGAGGGAATAAAATATCAATCTCTAGGTGTATAACAAAACCCCCAGTTACAGGTTGTGTTCTATTTAGCCCTTGATTGAAACGTATTGCTCCTCAGTATCTTTTAGCTATGAAAATTATAATATGGAACAGAGATTAGAATGAAATTATCATGGCTGGGAGGCATTTACTCAGTGGTGGCAGCCACATAAACCTGAGCCCCGAGAATGATGATGATAATGCCTGGAGGTTCTGCATGCCCGGTGTTATTGCTGCGCGTTATGGATGTCTCTGCGAGGCTGCTCGGCGCGGCCCCGCCGCTGACAGAGAGGTAATTACTGCCCGCGCCGCTGAGCACTTATCAGCCCCGCGCCGCCGCCGGGCAGCCGCCGCGCCGCAGCCAAGGTCACTCGCCTGGGTGTCCTTGCCTGGCAGCCCTGGCACGCCGCGGGAACCTTGCAGGTGAGCTCGTGGAGTGCCCTAGGTTGGGAGGGACCTCGGAGATCCTCTGCTCCAACCTCCCTGCAACGGGCAGGGACACCTCTCGGCTGGACTTGGTCCTTCCAGGACTTGATGGTACAACCAGGGACACCTCTCGGCTGGACTTGGTCGTTCCAGGACTTGATGGTACAACCAGGGACACCTCTTGGCTGGACTTGGTCGTTCCAGGACTTGATGGTACAACCAGGGACACCTCTCGGCTGGACTTGGTCCTTCCAGGACTTGATGGTACAACCAGGGACACCTCTCGGCTGGACTTGGTCGTTCCAGGACTTGATGGTACAACCCGGGACACCTCTCGGCTGGACTTGGTCGTTCCAGGTCTTGCAGGTACAACCCAGGA
>VWZE01019319.1:1223725-1247284 GCA_013396675.1 Eubucco bourcierii
CAGGGACACCTCTCGGCTGGACTTGGTCGTTCCAGGACTTGATGGTACAACCAGGGACACCTCTCGGCTGGACTTGGTCGTTCCAGGACTTGATGGTACAACCAGGGACACCTCTCGGCTGGACTTGCTGCTATGGGCAGGGACACCTCAGCTCCAGTCTAACCCTGCTCTGCTCCCTCAGCCTGAGCTCATAGCAGAGGTGTTCCAGCCCTTGGATCATCTTTGAGGCCTTCTGTGGAGTTTCTCCAGCAGCTCTGTGTCCTTCCTATGCTGGGGACAGCAGCACTGGAGGCAGGACTGGAGGTGAGGTCTCAGCACAGCCAAAGGGCAGCATTCCCTCTTTTGCCCTGCTGCCCACACTCCTGTGGATGTAGCCCAGCACACAGCTGCCTGCTGGGCTGCAGGAGGGCACTGCTGGCTCCTGGGGAACTGCTCAGCAGTCAGGGTGGGTTGTTCCCCATCCTAGTTACATGACTTGGGTTTTAGCCTTTCAACTAACCACGCAGCACAGGTTTTTCACTGGTGGTTGTTCATACATGGCCTCTAGCAGTGTTTTGCAGAACCCTTTGGAGCTTGAGGTGCCACTGGTGTAAAGCTGTAGGAATCCATAGTGATGGAGAGAAACCTGGATTGACCAGCCTGCAGCCTGCTGCTTGGGCTTTGGGGCTGAACATTTGCTATTGCAGAGCAGGGCTCTCCTGGTTTGCACCCTCAGGACATGTAGCCATAGACCAAGGCACTCTGCCTTCACATCAGGCTTTCCTTTTTGGCAGGAAGCCTCTGGGAGGCTCTGCATTATTGCGTAAAATAGCTGAGCCAGGCTCGGTTGTGGCTCTAAAATGAAAGTGGTTGTGGTTCTTCAAAGTAGCAGTGGCAAAGGCACTGTGGCAGGCCCAGAATTTCTTGGGTTACAGAGAAAAGAAATCATAAGGTATCTTTTTTTATTCTTCTATTTTTTTTAACCTTCTTTTTTTTCCCCTCATTTTTCTCCTTCTCTCTTTTTTTTCTCTCCTTTTCCCCTGTTCTCATTTACCTCCCTCTCTTCTTTATCCCCCTCCTCCTCTCTTCCCTCCTACTCTTCCCCCCCCCATTTCTTTCCTCCCTTCTTTTTTCCCTTCCTTTTTTGCTCCTTTTCTTCCTCCTTGTTTGCTGCTGAAGCTTTACTAGAGCAGGGCACCCAAACTAACCTCTGGGCTCCAGCGATTCCCTCAGTAGATACCAGTGTCTCCTTCCTTGATCCCACCCTCAGCCAGGGTCCCTGTGTGCGCAGATTCCCTGCACCCCTGCCCCAGCCCTTCCCAAGGATTTCGGTGTGCCTGCACTTCCTCTGTGTGCTCCCAGCTCCTGCTCTCTGCTCCCTCCTGGCTCCTCTTGGCAGAGGGCACTATTTTGAAGTGGAGACTGCACGTTCAATTAAATGCAAATGATATTCAGGCATTAAAGCAGAGTCCCATTCATTCATTAAAGCCCAAGGATGCAGCACCACAGGCTGCTCGGAAAGGGCTCTGCTGAGCCTCTTGTGCAAGAGGAAATCGTTGCCTTATTAAAGGAGTTAAACTCCTTACAAGGTGCAGAGTGTCCATGAACGTTTCACTTAATTTGATTACATCCGTGGAAAAAGCATTTCCCTTCCATGGCAGGCAGTGGCTCTCCTCTCTTACCCTGGGTTACAATCCCAGGCTCCCACTGGAAGGTGCCAACCCAGCTGGACGCTTTGGGGTTAGAAATGCAGGTTTGAGCAATTCAGTTCATTTCTGAAGCTGGCCAGCCAAGCTTCTACATTTTCAAGCCGCTTCCCTTTCTTAGTTCTTAGTTACCAGAGTGTTACAAAGAAAGGGTTTTGATCTCATGTAGATAGCATAGCATTAATTACCCTGACACTAATTAAACTGCATCAAACAAATACCACCGTGTTCCTCAGGGGGACAACAGAAGGCAGTTTAAAATAATTACTGGAGCTTCATGCATGTGTGAAGTTTTCATTACTCTTAGGACACCAGCAAAAGAGATTTGATGTCATTAAAATCCCCCCCCTTTTAGTGTTTGCAGGGGGGGGAAGAAGAAAAAAAAAAAAAGGAAAAAAAAAACCCTAAAAAAGCCTAAAATTTCCTGAGAGCATATTGATGTCTAAATAGTGGTGATTGCAGGCCTTGCAAATAGTAACTTTTTCTTTAGGAACTGCAAGCCTGTGAAGCAGGAACAGGTGTTCCAGTCCACATTCTGGTATGATTATGTATTAGCTTATGTTTGTCAGACCATTTCATTAACCACCCACTGCTAGCACACATACATAGACTTTGTTCTTCCTGAACCATGAAATGAAATGCATATATCTTCACTAATGCTGGCTATCAATGGCAATGAGCAAAGGAGGCTTATTACCAATTGCTGCTGCTGTGGAGCACACACCTCTGGACACTTACAGGTAATAAACAGCTTTTTGGTAAGTAGGAAGCAAGATCTATGGGGTGGCAGGCGAAGCCCACCTGCCTGCCAGCCCTCCCCAGGCTAATAGCAGCAATTCCCAGCCACGTGCACAGCCTCAGCATAATAGCAGGGAACTGCTTCGGTTGGAGAAGTTCTCTAAGATCCTCAAGTCCACTGCCATGGCCACTAAACCGTGTCACAAAGGGCTGTGTCCACAGGATTCTGGGAGTCGCCATCCCTGGGAGGTGTTCCCCACCTCCCTGGGCAACCTGTTCTCCTCTCCCCTGAAAGAGATTCTTCCTAGCATCCAAGTTAAACCTCCCTCAGTGCACTTTGAGACCATTTCCTCTCTTCCTTTCTCGTGGTATTAGGGAGGTCAACCCCCAATTCACTACTGCTAAAGATCCCCTGTCTTGGCTGCTCCTCCCCACAGCTACCACCTCTGCCTTGCTGCCCCCCAAGGTGTGGCACAAGCTGTGGTAGTGCCCTGGGTGTGCAGAGGAGCAGGTCTGAGGCAGAGACTTTGTGCAACCCAACTCTTGGCAGGAACTGTCCCCATCAGCTTCTCCCTGCTAGCAGCAGCCCCTGGCTGAGCAAAGCTGCCCTGAGCTTGAGAGAGTGCCTGAGGGAGCAGAGGCTGAGCTGGGAAGGGAGAGCAGTGAGCAGGGCTGGGGCTGGGCTGGCTCACAGCAGGGCACTGTACAGGGTAGTTCAACCTCTTGATTTCTGGAGATGGATGTGACGTGAGGAAACTTCTTTGAGTTTAGAACGGATGGCAAGTGATTGGCTGAGGCCCCCTCCCTGGAGAGATTTGAGGTCAGGCTTGACAAGGCTCCAAGCAAGATGCTCTAGTGGAGGATGTTGCTGCTCACTCCAGGGAGTTTGGAGTAGATGACCTTTGGAGGTCTCTTCTAACCCAAACCATTCTGTGAGATGGTGATAGCCATGAGTCAGAAAATGTTTGGTCTGCACTAGTCAGAGGACTCCAAGCTGTGGTTCTCCCTCAGAATGTGCTTACATAGAATTCAAATGCCTGTAGCCACATGTCACAACCCACTTCTTCTCAATCTCCTTTGAGGAACTGCTAAAAAGCTCTGCCCCTACTGGAAGGTCTAGCAGTGCTGGTGATGCTTCTTTTCACAGGCTCCCAGGATGTTAGGGGTTGGAAGGGCCCTCTGGAGATCTTTGAGTCCAACCCCCTGCAGGGAGTCCAACCCGAGAGCAGGACCAGAGAATGCAGCACAGGTGGCACACAAATGCATGCAGATGAGTCTTGAAAGTCTCCAGGGAAGGAGACTCCACAGCTTGTTCTGGTGCTTTGTCACCCTTACAGTAAAGTTCTTCCTCAAGTTGAAGTGGAACTTCCTGTGTTGTAGTTTCCATCCCTTGCCCCTTGTGCTGTCACAGAGCACAAGTGAGCAGAGGCTGACCCTGACCCTGACCCTTCCTTCCTGAGCCCCAGCCCTCAGCTGCTGATAGACATTTATTAGATCCTCTTTCAGCCTTCTCCAGACTAAGCCCCAGGGCTCTCAGCCTCTCCTCCTCAGGCAGTGCTCCAGCCCCTTCAGCACCCTCGCAGCCCTCTGTTGGCTTCTCTCAAGTTAGATCCCTGTCCTTTTTCTTTTTAAATCCAAGCAATTCCTCCCCACTACTACATCTGCTGCCTGCAGTATAACCTCACCTTGGGCTGGTGCAAAGGGCAAGACTTAAGCAGAGCTGATCCAAAAGCTCTTGGAGAGGAAAACACAGAATTAATGCAGTTGTAGGCTCCCGCGAAGCCGCCCAACGGCAGCGCGCGGCGGAGCGCTCGGCTTCCTTCGCGGCCAGATGGTTTGTCCTATTTTAAGCTGATAGATTTCTTCATGCATTTCTTTTTGGATGTCATTGCTTTTAACTGCCAGACACTATCTACTGTTAGAAGGGGGTTGGTTTTTTTGGGTGTTTTTTTATTTTATTTTATTCCCCCCTCCCTTATTCCTGGATTATTTCAAGAGTATTTTTGGTGCGTTCCGATCTCACACTGTACACAGAGTTAATTCTTCCTTGCACTTAGCTCATACGTGTAGAAAGTGTTTATATAATGAAAAAAAAAAAAAAAACAAAACCAACAACCCACAACCAACCTAAAACCCTTCTGAAATGAACAGCTCTGGGTTGGCTTTGGTTTGTTGGGTTTTTGGTGTGGTTTGGGGTTTTGGGTTTTTTTTCGGTTTGGGTTTTTTGCCTTTTTTTTTTTTTTCCCCTTGCTTTTGACATGATGTTGACAGAAGTCGCTTTGATGTAGTTTAGAGTCATGAATTTTCTATCTGTTCTGTTTTTCCTGGGGCTCCATCTATTCAGACATCCTGATCTGTCATTTTGCAACACTTTGTGAAGTGCTTGACAGAGAGTGGTTTTGACAAGTGCTGGACATCAGCAGCAATTCCGAATAAGCAGAGTATATTTCTCCAGGTAAAGTGACAAAACGTCCAAAAGCGTAAGAGGAACTGGAGACTCTTCAATCACATTTAATGCTACAAAGAAAGACTTTTTTTTTTTTCCCCCTCCTCCCCTCTCCCCTCCTCCCTCCATTTGTTCTCCTTGCCTGATGTGGCTCAGCCGTTGAGATTGTGCTGGGATTTTTTGGGTGGAGAACTTTCTGGGCTTGGTTGCTTGGGTTTTGGGGTTTTTTTGGGGGGGGTATTTTGGAATTCATAGGTGATTTTTTTCAGCCCAAGTTAAAAATCCAAGGGTTTGTTGAGACTGGGAGATGGCAAAGTGGAGCTCAGCTGATATTTGTAATATTGGATGTGAAATTGAATTTCTAGGCTCTTCCAGCACTTGGCATAAGCAGTGTGTGTGTGAGTGATGGTCCCTGCTTGGGCTTTGGCTTTGGAATGCCACTTGGCTTCTAAATAGACTGGAGAAATAACATTCTTCAGGGTGCTCACCTGAACTTCTGTGCTTTAGCCATTCCATTCCTTATTCCACTTCCCAGATCATTCCCTGGCTGTAGGAATAATGTAGGACAGGGACTTAGACTGTTATAGAATGGCTATTCCACTCCCCAAGTACTTCCTTGGCTGTAGGAATAATTTGGGATAGTCACCTACGTTTTCAATTTCTTATTGATTACCCATTCCATTCCCTATTCCACTTTCCAAATCCTTCCCTGGCTGTAGAAACAATTTTGAATAGTCACTTAAATTATTATTGAATAACTGTTCTATTCCTTATTCCTCTTCCCAAATAATTCCTTAACTGTAGAAATCATTTAGGACAGTCACTTACATTATTGTTGAGTAACTATTCAGCTTCCCAAATCCTTCCCTGGATGTACAAATAATTTAGGATAGTCACTTAAATTATTATGGAGTAGCCACTCCCTTCCCTGTTCTGCTTCCCAAATAATTCCTTAGCTGTAGAAATAACTTAGGGTAATAATTTACATTATTATTATGGAGTAGCCATTCCCTTCCCTGTTCTACTTCCTGAATAATTCCTTAGCTGTAGACATAATTTGGGATAGTCACTTAAATGACTATGGAGTAGCCATTCCCTTCCCCATTCTACTTTCCAAAACCCTCCTTGGCTGCAGCAGTCATTCAGGACAGCCACTTAAATGGCTATGGAGTAGCCGTTCCTCTTCCCAAGCCCCTCCCTGCCGGCTCCTTGTCCTGCCACCTCCATCCATCCCATCTTTAGATTCTGTAGGATATTGGAAAATGCAAAAAAAACATTTCCTATAATTATTTTGCATCTGCATTCGCTCAAGAAACAGCTGTTGGAAGTTGAGGGGGATGCAAAATGGCACAGCCTGAAGATGTTCTTGTTCATTCAGCTAACTCCTTTTTGATGTGATACCTCCTGGCAGGGTTGTGTGGTGAATTCAACTTCTTTGACAGCCATCAGCCCTTACTGACCAGTAGTTTCGTTTTTTAGTACTTAGGGGAGAGATGAGAGAGGAAAAAAAAACCCCACAAACCCTTATATTTCCATAATTTAGCTATTTTTTTTTCAGCTGCTGGATCAAAAGCCCCTGCCAACAGCTATCTAAATCAACACCGCGCCAACATGTTCTGCAGTCCGAAGGTCACTCAAACATCTGGCCCCACAGTCTTGTTCTTTAAGGTTTGTCACTGGGCAGCATCTGTTTATAGATTCTTTCTCAACCTCTCTTTGATCACTTTGACAGCAAAAAGAAGCTTCTATCACCCTTGATGTGTTAAGATAAAAATATCAGGAGCCTTGGACCGCTGGGAAGATTTTGGTGAGCTTTTAGACCGGGCTGCAGCTGCGCTGCTGGGGGTCTGAGCTGCAGCAGTTTGGCTTGGCTGAGTTAGAGGGAAATTAGGGAGCACTGCCTGCTGTGGAGATTTTAAAAGTATATATTGTCAGAGCTGATCTCTTCAGTGGGAATGTGAAAATGGCCACACTAAGCAGGTCTGGCCCAGCTGAGCTTGGTCAGCACTTTAAAACCCCAAGTTTGGGAAGCGAGCAGAGCAGGCACGTTCAGCTCTGCTCTCATCTGAGCAGTGTTCCAGAGCCCCCAGGACCCCTGCTCTCTGACTCCCGCGAAGAGCGGCCTCCCGCCAAGAGCGGCCTGCTTCGCGCGGGCTCCCGCCAAGAGCGGCCTGCTTCGCGCGGGCTCCCGCCAAGAGCGGCCTCCTTCGCGCGGCCTCCCGCCAAGAGCGGCCTCCTTCGCGTGGCCTCCCGCCAAGAGCGGCCTCCTTCGCGTGGCCTCCCGCCAAGAGCGGCCTGCTTCGCGTGGCCTCCCGCCAAGAGCGGCCTCCTTCGCGTGGCCTCCCGCCAAGAGCGGCCTCCTTCGCACGGGCTCCCGCCAAGAGCGGCCTCCCTCGTGCAGGTCTGGGCATGCACCTCTGTCCTTATCTGTTTCTCATATGGAGGGAAAAAACAGAACTCTCATTGCTGCCCTCTTTCCTTCACTGACTTTGAGTTAGCTTTGAGATCTGTCATCTCCAAACAGTGCAGAACTCCTTGCTTTATTCTACGCAGAATAAGAGGAACTGGCCTGAAATTGTGCCGGGGCAGGGTTAGGTTGGAGATGAGGAAGAATTTCTTTGCTGCCAGAGTGATCAGGGCTTGGCACAGGCTGCCCAGGGAGGTGGTGGAGTCCCCATCCCTGGAGGTGTTCAAGGAACATGTGGCCGTGGTGGTGGTGTTAGGTTGGTGGTTGGACTGGATGATCTTAGAGGGCTTGTCCAACTGAACCAGTTGTGTGATTCTGTTCTAAGAGTAGAGTGAACCAGATCTCAGGTGATGTTGTCGTGTGAAGTCTTACAGTCCTGCCCTCAGTTTGAAGATGTATAAAGCAGGGACAATTGCAATCTGCTGCTTTCTTGTGTGTGAAATGATCACAAAGTGCTGACACTTCCGTAGGTTCAACAAGCCCAAGTGTCAGGTCCTGCACTTGTGGCACAACAACCCCATCAAGGCTCCAGGCTTGGGGCAGAGGGTCTGGAAACTGCCCAGTAGAAAGGAACATGGAAGTGTTGGTTGGCAGGCAGCTGTGGGCCAGAGTGTGCCCAGGAAGCTACCAGCATCCCAGCTGGGAGACCTCAGTGCTCTCTCTACAACTCCCTGAGAGGAGGTTGAAGCCAGGTGGGGGTCAGTTTCTTCTCCCCAGTCACAAGGGGAAAAAGGCTCAGTTTGTACCAGGGAGGCTTTAGGTTGGCCATGAGGAAAAATTTATGCACTGAAGGAGTGGTGAAGCCCTGGAACAGGCTGTGCTTGTGCTCTGCAGGCTCTGCAGCCAGGTGCAGCTCAGGGCTGCAGTTTGTGGCAGGACCAGGAAATTGCAGCAGCTGTGGCCTGAGCTCTGTGCTGCTGCTGAGCAACCTCCCTCCTTAGTGCCGAGACTCACTCAGCTCTGGGCACTACTTCAGTTGTTACATAGATGATTTCCCTCCTAATTGTTGGCAGTTTTGTTTTTCCCTTCTTCCTTGGAAAACAGGATTGTTTCACTGCTGCTGGAGCTGCCTGTTGCTGCTGTGGGCTCAGCCAGCTGTGAAGCTGCACCTTGGGTTTCTTCTGACCCTGCTCTTGGTTATCAAACGCAGCCCACTAATTATGGCACTAAATGCAGCCACTGGGCCTGATCCTGGGGGATATTCCACTTCCTGCTGCTTTCCCTTTTCAACCATTCCAATGGCAGCTCAGGCTGTTCCTTTATGTGTCTGGGTCATTTCCCTTGGCTGTCACTGCCTGGCCCTTCTGGAGCCTTCAGTCATTCTTCTCTGCTGGGCACTAAATCCAGATTTCTGCTCAGGAGCTGTTGTTGGATCTTCTAATCTCTTGTTTACCCATCAGTGCTGTAGGTGACCATCAGGGAGTGATGGTCTGGAGCAAAGCATTTCTGAGACACCACTGTCCACAGGTTAGGGCTGGGCAGGCCACCAGGGCAGTGCCAGAGGCTCTCCAAGAGCCCCTCTGCCTTCCCAAGGGTAAGAGGAAGGGAAGAAGGGAGAGAGACTGATGAGGTGGGAAAGAAACTAACCCAGGTGGGGTGGAAAGAAGAACAATGCCATGGAATAGAGACACAGAGACACAAACCAGTGTGAAACCCAACCCCTAATGGCAATGAGGGCACCTTTGGCACCACTGCTGCTGGTGGCAGGCACTGGGCAAGTCCCAGACTGACTCCATGGCAGATGGGAACTGGATTCAGGAGCAGAGGGATCAGGATGGGAGGCAGAAGGGACAGAGTCCTCCTGGGACAGCAGCCAGGGAAGAAGAGACTTGGCCCTGGGCATGCCTCAACTCTCTCCTGAAGATGCCATCCAGGGGCTGCAATCCCTTGTTGGACAGTTCAGGGTCACCTGTTCTGTTCTCTCCTCCCCACAGCTGCCAGCTCTGCCTTGCTGCCCCCCAAGGTGCCCTCGGTGTGCAGAGCAGCAGGTGTGAGGCAGAGGTTTTGTGCAGCACAGCCCTTGGCAGGAACTGTCCCCATCAGCTTCTCCCTGCTAGCAGCAGCCCCTGGCTGAGCAAAGCTGCCCTGAGCTTGAGAGAGTGCCTGAGGGAGCAGAGGCTGAGCTGGGAGGGGACAGCAGTGAGCAGGGCTGGGGTTGGGCTGGCTCACAGCAGAGCACAGTGCAGCAGCATCCACCTTCAGGCGTTCAAATCCTTGACCCAGGAGCCCTTCTGGTGGATGTTTGAGACCACAACTCCCTTTTGATACCATTTTTGCCGTTGGCTGAGCTGGGCTTGCAGGGGGCTGGTTGGGAAGTTAATAGCTACCAGGACAATTTCTGTTTTCCAAATGAAACAATGCCCCCTGGTGCTCTAGGATTCCAGAGGTCTGCTTTTACAGGCAAAATAAAAAATAAACCCAAATAAATATCTCTTCAGACAGATCCTTCATGTCCCCAAATCTGTCAGCTACCACTCAAAATGCTGTCACTGTCACTCACAGGGACCAGGGAACAACACTGTCAGTGCTGAGCAGCAAAGAGAAGTCATCAGGAGAAGAGGGAATAAAAGCAGAGTGGAAAAGGGACACTTTGTTTAGGCAGGGCAAAAGGATTTTACAGAAGAGAAAAAAAATGGGAGAGAGAATGAGAGAATAAAATGGGAGAAAAATATAAAGAGAGGAAAGGAACAGTCAAAGAAAAGTCAAATTAAAGCTGTCTGCCCAGTGGAATGTAAAATCTGGAGAGAGGTGGAGAAGGAGCAATAGTAGTAAAAAAGGGGAAGCCTTTTTGTAATAAAAACTGGGTTTAATAAAGGTGTTACAGAGGGGGGAAGCAGGAGACAGGTGCAGTCAAGAACCTTAAATTAAAACAGCAAATCTAGAAAGGGAGGGAAGACAAAGTAGAAATGAAGTGCTAGAAAGAATTTACTAAGTGCATGAAGAGGGTCAGTGGAGCTTGATCTTTTCTGTGCACTAACAAAACTGATTTTTGGTGCAGAAGTTTTAAACCAAAGTCTCTCCAGAGGAAGATTTGAAGGCAGAGTGATAAGCAGTGAAAGGAAACAGTTGGTCTCACTTCACTTTAGTCTGTCACTAGCATTTGAACCCATAAAAATTAAGGTGCTGAAGTACAAAGTGACTCCTGCTGGGCACAGCACATGTGTGAACCCTGAGAGCAGTGCTTGTCCTGTTTGCAGGCAGCAGACTCCAAGGGGGGTGGTCTGAAACTAAAAGAGAGAAATTTGGGCTGTAGAGAAGGAAGAAATCTTTACACTGAAGGTGGTGAGACCCTGGCCCAGGTTGCCCAGACTGGTGGGAGATGCTCCATCCCTGGAGGCATTGCAGCTCAGGTTGTTTGGGGCTCTGGACAATCTGCTCTGGCTGCAGCAGGAGTTGGACTGGATGAGCTTGAAAGGTTCCTCCCAACCTAAAACTTTCTGTGATTCTGTGATGACAAGGGTGGTGAGGAGTGTGTCCAAGGGTGCACTGCCCATGCTGAGATCTGCTTTGAGGGTAAGCAGCAATCCTGAGGACCAGGCTTGCCCAAGCTACAGCTCCGCTGTGGTTGGAAACCTGAACCTTTACAGAAGGATGACCTCTGAAGGTCCTTTCCAACCCAATCCTTTCTATAACTCCATGAATCTCTGCCTTCTTGCATCAGTAGAGCAGAGGCTACCATGAATCACCACCTCTGGTGGAGGCTAAGACTGCTCCCAGAGCTGTCTGCAAAGCTGGGACAGAGAGAGCAAAGCAAAACAGAGGAACGCTCCCCTGTGCCAGCAACCCTTGCTCTGGGGTTTCTTTCCAGTCACAGGCAAGGCTAAAACAGCCCAGCTCAGGAGCAGGGATGTCTGCAAATAGCTTTGAGGGAGCTCTGTGTTCCCGATGTCCTGGAGCAGCAATGAGTCAGTCAAGCCCCTCACTGTAAGCTGGCATAGCCTGAAGGCTGCTCTAAATCATTCTGGTTGCCAGTGACCCTGCATCAGCAGAGGGGTTGCTGGGGCATAGCAAAGCCTTGGCTGTACTTCCCTTGGCCATGTCCTCCAGCCTGGCCAGAGGAGCTGTTGGGAGGGGGTGAGGGAGAGTGGGGGAGAAAAAGGGAAGAGAAAGCAGAGAAAGAGCTCTGATGCCTCTTGTGCTGCAGGACTTCTGCTGCTGCGGCTGGCAGAGATCCAACAGCTGACCCCAGCATGGGCAAGAGACATCCTGTGGCTGGACAGTGGCCAGGTGTGATGGCAGAGCTTGGTTTGAACAATCTGCTCTTCAGAGGTGTTTTTGGAGGGCTGTTCAGGTGGCATAGAGTCCTCATCCTGTCGGGCTGCAGGCCCTCCAGGGGCTCACACCGTGGGCAGCTTGGTTGGCTCTGTCAGTGCAGTGATGTGAGCCAGGTGTGGGGTCTCAGTACCACTTGGCTCTGGAGCAGTTCAGTTGGTGATGCTCTGTGGGTTTACACTGCTGACTCTGGCTCTTGCTGTCGTTTGGTTTCTGTTTCCCTATCACATCTTTTCCTTCCTTCCCTGTCTGCTTTTAAGAGAAGAGTTCTGAGGGCCAGCAGCACCAAGTAACTGTGATCATTCTTTGTTCAAGACTCCAGACACTCAAGGACAGGCTTGATGGAGCTTTGAGCAACCTGATCTAGCTGGGAATGTTCCTGTTTGCTGCATGGGGCAGGACTAGATGATCTCCAGAGGGTCCTTCCAACCCAATGCATTCCCTCACTCTGTAGTCATACTTTGGATCTGGATGGTTTGATGCTGTTGTTGGATCAGCACCACCTCTGAGGTGACCCCAAAACGTGATGGAAGCTGTAGTTGAGAGCAGGATGTGTTTGCAAACTCTGCTGTCAAGGTCCTAGTCTTGCTGTTTCAGAGTGAGCAAACTGCTGGTGGCTTAGAAAAAGCTGCAGCTTTCCAAGGCAGAGCACTTCTGTTCTCTGAGGCAAAAGGCTGCCATCCTTTGACCAGCAAGGGTGGAACAGTGCTGCTGTGTAACCAGGTGTGGGGTGGGTGTGTGATGGAGCACAGATACTGTGATCCATCAGGAGGTTTAGTGGGTGGCTTTATAGTAGCTTGGCTTTCTCTGGTGGTTTAGAACAGAACTTTGTGAAGGGCAGAAGAAAGCTGTGTTGGTTGATGTGTGTCAGCTCTGGTCGACACTGTCAGCAGCTGAGGACTGCATCTTCAGGGTGTAAATTCATTTAGCTGAGTGGATGCCAGGAGAGCTGTGTCAGTCTGCAGCACCTTAACCTCTGTCCTGAGGACACCTAATACCACCAGCAGGAACCTCTCAAATGGGATCAGTGGAATTCTCTGGAAAGGATTCAGTTCTTTCCTGCTAGGAGCTTTGGCTCCAGTAGTGACCCTCAAGAGACACAAAACCTCTGTCTGCTGCCTTGAATCACAACTGAAGGGGAAACTGTTTCAGGTTGTCTCTGAGTTTGGGAACAACTAGCATGCCCAGGACACTGGCACAGGTTGCCCAGGGAGGTTGTGGAGCACAGAAGCACCCAAGGTGATCTCTGAAGCACAATCTCCCTGGAGGTGTTCAGCACCAGCCTGGATGAGGCCTTGAGTAACCTGTTCTAGTGGGAGGTGTCCCTGCCTATGGCAGGGAGTTGGAACTGCATAATCTTTGAGGTCCCTTCCAACCTTACCATTCTATGATTTGTGGGAGCTTGGAGGCAGCAGTGAAAAGTGAGTAGATGCTCTCTGCCCTCCCAGTGAACACACCAGGCAGGGCTGGAGAACACTTCCAGCCATGTTCCTTTGCAGGGCAGAGCCCACTGAGGAGGTGTCTGTGGTTGAGCAGCAGGATGGAGCTGACATCATGTCCTGACAGGCACCAAAGCATCCAGGATTATTTACTGGCTTCATTTCTCCCTGAGGATTGATGGCTCAGCCTGGCATTTCATTTGCTGGAGGTATTTTATGATCTGATGAAGTCTCCTCACATATTTGAGTCAGGCACATTATGGAGCATTGTTGCTTGATGTTTTTCTTATTGCTGGGAGTGGATTTTGGTTTGTGGGTTTTTTTGTGGGTTTTTTTTTTTTTCCCCACACAGTATCTTCATTTAATTAGAGAAGACAATCAAAAGTGGCTTTTTTATTCTCTTTTTTTCCTTCCCCATGAAAAGAAAGAATCTGCTTTAATTTACCCATCCTCTGTCCTGCTCTCTTGGGTTATTTTCCAGTTTAAATGCCCAACTTTTTTTTTGTTGTTGTTGTTGGTTTAGCATAACAATAGTCAAATTCTCTGCTTCTTCCACTGCAACAAAAGCACTCAGATGTCAGTTCCTAGATTGACATAATCAGCTTTGTCTCTTAATTAGAAAAAAAAGAGAATAAAGCTGTTTAGGGGTGTCAATAAAATGACAGATGCAGCACTAGCAGAAGGCTGCGTTGGACCAGGATGGTGCAAATGCTTGCAATGGAGATGGAGTCACAGAGTCATTAAGAGAGGGTGAAGTTTGCTGTTTGTTTGTTTGTTTGTTTGCTGGTAACCTTTTATTTCTCGTTTTCTTAGCATTTTTATCAAATTGGAAAATAATTAAGCCAAAGGTAGATAAATGCAGCAGATGAAGGGAACAGTTGTTGGGGATGGAGAACTTCAGTTCCTTCTGGGAAGGCTCAAGGGGGCTACAGGAAAGCTGAGAAGAGACTTTTTACAGGGGGGTTGTGGTGATGGGATTAGAGGGAATGGATTGAAACTTGAAGAGGGCAGATTTAGACTGGAGGTGAGGAAGAAATTGTTGCCAGTGAGGGTGGTGAGATACTGACACAGGTTGCCCAGGGAGGTTGTGGAGCACAGAAGCACAGAATATGATCAAATATCACATTGGGTGGTGCTGTGCTCCACAACCTCCCTGGAGGTGTTCAGGACCAGGCTGGATGAGGTCTTGAGCACCCTGGGGTTGGTGGGAGGTGTCCCTGCCCATGGCAGGGGGCTGGAACTGGCTGAACTTTCAGGTCCCTTCCAAGCTATGAATCATTTTCTAAGCAAAGCAGAGCTGTAGCTTGGGCAAACCTGTTCCTCACTGCTGCTTGCCCTCAAAGCAGATCTCAGCATGGGCAGTGCACCCTTTGGCCCTGCTTTGATCCACTCTTCCTCATCCCTATGGTCATGGAATCATTAGAACCATAGAATCATGGAATGCTTGAAGTTGGAAGGGACCTTTGAAGGTCATCTAGTGCAGCCCCCCTGCAGTCAACAGGGGACACCTGCAGCTAGAACAGGTTGCTCAGAGCTCCCAAAATAGGATTGGGACATCTCCTACCAGTCTGGGCAACCTGGGCCAGGGTCTCATCACCCTCACTGTGCTCCATGCTTCACAGCAGAGGAATTTAAACCATCTTCAGTCCCAGCTGCTCTTCCACCTTAGGAGTTTCAGTTAATAATTTCCCACTTGCTGTGACTGCAGCATGTAAAAATATTCCTGATTTCCCTAAAGCTGGCATCAGTGAGGTTACCTGAACCCCTCAAGGATGTTGTCACACAAATATGAAGCTAGGAGCTTCATTCAGGCTTAACCCTTCTGCCCTTGAGCATAATAGAGTTTACATAAATATTTAAGACCAATTAAAGGAATATATTTCCCAAGCAGCAAAGCATTGTTCTCAGGCCGTGCACTGGAGCTCTTAAATTAATACATATTAAAGCTGTTAAGGGCTCAGTGGAGTTTTAAGCTCAGGAGAGGGAAAAGCAGATGAGAGCATCTCTGGTGGAGGTCAGGGTGGGGTTGGCTGTAAGCTGCACAATCAACCCAGGGAGGAGAGGCCACAACCATCCCTATGCTGTCTTCTTCCAGCATCCCAGGAAGAGCTGTGGGCACACTGAGAAGGCAGCCACTGTCTTTGTTCTGATATTTGCTAAATAAAATTGAGGAGCAGCTGTTTTGTGGGAAATAGTCCCCTCAGCATCCTCATAGCCCTGTGCTCGACTCTCTCCAGCAGATCCCTGTCCCTCTGGAACTGGGGAGCCCAGAACTAAAGGCAGTGCTCAAGATGAGGTCTCAGCAGGGACAGAGGGGGAGGAGAACCTTCCTGGATCTGCTGGACACACTCTGCTTAATACACCCCAGGATCCCATTGGCCTCTTGGCCAGCAGATAATGTTGGGTTTTTTTGTGTCCACACAGATAGAAAAGACCTAATGCTGTGAGCAGGGAAAAACTGGAGCTGCTAAAGTGAGATAAAACCAGAGGAGGGTAGACCTCCTGGCTTCCTCCTGTCCTGGGTCACCTGTCTTCTCCTGCTCATAATCCAAGCAGACACTCCAGACATCACATTTCTGGGGATTACCTTTCTTGGGGCTGAAGCCTTTGGCCTCATTCTTTTCCTCACAGTTAAGAGCATTCAGAAGCCCTTGGAAAGACACTGTCTGTCATGTCTTGTTGCTTAAATATCATGATCCAGCCTGTGAATAAGCTCAAACTGCTTTGACATCTTCATAATAGCTTTTGTTCTGCTTCTGTACCCATCCATCTTCCTGCCTTAAAGTCCCCTCAGCAGGGAGTGCTGCAGCCTGGGCATGGCCAGGCTGGTTTGGCTGGTGGTGCTGTAGGGAAACCAGACCCAGAGCTTGAGTTTTGAACCAGAGGATGGCTTGGAAGGTGGAAATGACTGTGAATGGTACTGTGAGTCCTCTTTTTTGCCTCTGGTTTATGGGTTAGGTTTTTTCCCCTTTGGTGAGAAGTGAAAGATCAGACTGAGGGCACTGAGTGTACCTTCAGTAGGGTTGCAGGTGGCATTGAGCAGAGTGGGAGTGTTGATCTGCTGGAGGCTCTGCAAAGAGGTCTGGCTGGGCTGAGCTCACTTGTCTGAGGCAAGTGCTGAGTGCTGCCCCTGGGGCACAGCAAGCCCAGACTTTGGGCAGAGTGGCTGAAAAGGCCCAGGGGGTGTTGGTCGTGAGCTGACAGCATGCCCAGCTGGCCAAGAAGGCCACCAGCATCCTGGCCTGGATCAGCAATGGTGTGGCCAGCAGGACAGGGCAGGGATTGTGCCACTGTGCTGAGACCACAGCTCAAATCCTGCCTTCAGTTCCAAGGAGGACACCGAGGGGCTGGAGAGTGTCCAGAGAGAGGCAACAGGAGTTGTGAAGGGTCTGGAGAAGAGGTCTGGTGAGGAGCAGCTGAGGGAGCTGGGATTGTTCAACCTGAATGGAGGCTTCATTGCTCTCTGCAGCTCCCTCAAAGGGGGTTGGGTTGAGGTGGGGGTTGGTCTCTTCTCCCTAATGCCAGGTGGTAGAATCATAGAGTCATAGACTGTCAGGGGCTGGAAGGGACCTGGAAAGCTCATCTGGTCCAGCCCCCCTGCCAGAGCAGATCACACTGGAAGGCATCCAGATGGTTCTTGAATATCTCCAGAGAGGGAGACTCCACAACCCCCTTGGGCAGCCTGTTCCAGTTCTCTGTCACCCTCACAGTGGAAAAATTCTTCCTCAGGTTCACATGGAACCTCCTGTGCCTCAGCTTCCACCCACTGCCCCTTGTCACTGAGCATCACCAAGAGGAGGCTGACTCCAGCCTCCTGGCACTCACCCCTATGTGAGTGAAGTCACTCCTTAGTCATCTGCTCTCCAAGAATGAGAGGAACTGGCCTGAAATTGTGCCAGGGGAGGGTTAGGTTGGCAATGAAGAACAATTTCTTTGCTGCAGGAGTGGTCAGGGATTGGCACAGGCTGCCCAGGGAGGTGGTGGAGTCCCCATCCCCGGAGGTGTTAAAGGAAGGTGTGGCCACTGCACTGGGGGCCCTGGTTTGGTGGCCATGGTGGGGCTGTGCTGATGGTTGGGCTGGGGGAGCACCGAGCTCTTCCCAACTCGGTGGCTGCAGGAAGCAGTCAGCTGAGTGCCGCTGCCACGCGGGGCTGCTCCTCTGCCCGGCGCTGGCTGCCTTAGCACCAGGTGCCAGCCACGGCCCAGCAGTGGATTTGCAAGATTATAGGACAGGGAGGGGAGGGGGGAAAAAAGGAGAAGGGAGGGGAAAAAAAAAAAATAAGCTGAAGGTTAAGCATGGGGCACAATAGAGATTACTTATGGTAATGAATTGTATAATTTTTCGAGACAGAGCTGGATTAATGTTTATCCCAGGCAGGAGATTACAGGATGTCTGATTCCAGTTGTAAACAGACATTATTAAGCAGAAGGTTTATGTTCATGAAATGAGACTATGGGTGTTAAAGCACTTATGATTTATTATGTGCAAAGAGAAAAATTAACCTGTTCATCTGCTGCACTGAGAGATGTGCTGGGGAGTTGTGGGTTGATGGTTTTTGGTTTGGTTTGGTTTGGTTTTGGTTTTGTTGGTTTTTTGTTGTTTTTTTTTTTTTCTTTCCCTTTGCATAATTTGGAAGGCATCTGCTCCTTTGGAATATGAAATAAAGCAGCCCAAGGAGGAGGATTCTCCTCTGCTTTATGCTGATCCCATTGCCCTGTGCTGCAGCCCTGGCAAAATGGTGTAACCAGCTAAAAAAAACCTCCAGAACTGGCCTGGTGTGCTCTTAGAGAGCAGTAATATCTCTAGGAGAGAGAACCTTGGCAAAGCCTCTGCTGGAGGATCTTTAGGGTATTTTCTTTATGGTTAAAGGAAAAGCTAATATTCAGAGAGCTTAACAAATGACCTGATTTGGGTTCCCCAAATAATTCCCTATTGCTAAGGGAGTTGGAATGGAAACATAATTGGCAGCATAATGGTTGGAGACCTTCAACTTGAAAAAAACCAAATAATTATTGAATCAAATTCTCTCCTAGCTCTTGCTGCAGCCTGGTTTTCTCCTGCTTTATTCCATCACTGCTGTTTAAAGTGAGATCTGGCTACAACTCCCACATCTTTTACTGCTGCTTTATCTCAGCAGCTGAAGAATCACACTGGAGTCAGTGACTTCTGCACCTATAGGCTCACAGAACTGTTTTGATTGGAGAGGACCTTTAGGATCATCAGGTCAGAGAACTGCTTTGGTTGGAAAGGCCCTTTCAGATCAAGTCCAACCACTCTCTAACCTTACCCAAGCTGCTGCTAAACAATCTCCCTCAGCACCACATCTCTGCCTCTTTTCAGCCTCTCCAGGGATGGGGATTCAGTCACCTGGGCAGCCTGTGCCAGTCTTTGAGAACCCTTTTGAGGAAGAAGTTTCCTCTAATAGCCAACCTAAACTTTTTCCTGGAGCAACTTGAGGCCATTTCTTGTCTTCTCACATCAGTGCAACCATTCCCTAACTCTATCAAGTCTGGTACTCTTACTCTGCTCTCCTGACACCCCACCTGCAGTCCTGTGTGCAGTTCTGGAACCCCCAGCACAAGGAGGACATGGAACTGACCACTTCAAGATCTCCTGGAAACCTTCTCCTCTCCAGGCTGCAGAGCCCCAACTCTCTCAGCCTGTCCTCACAGCATTTTGGTGGCCTCCTCTGCACTGGCTCCAACCCTTCCATGGCCTTCCTGTGCTGGGGGCTCCAGAGCTGCACACAGGACTGCAGGTGGGCTCTGAGGAGAGCAGAGCCAAGGGGCACAATCCCCTCCCTTGCCCTGCTGCCCACACTGCTCTTGCTGCAGCCCAGCACACAGTTGATGTCTGGACTGCACTCACACTGCAGCCTCAGGTTGAGCTTTTCATCAGCCCAGACCCCCAGGGCCTGTTCCTCAGGGCTGCTCTCAGCCATTCCCCACCCAGCCTCGAGCTGTGCTTGGCACTGTGCCTACCCAGCTGCAGGACCTTACACCTGACCTTGTTGAATGTCCTGAAGTTAGCCTGAGCACAGCTCTGCAGCCTGTGCAGGTCCCTCTGGATGGATCCCTGCCCTCTAGCAAGTGACTGTGCCACACAGCTTGGTGCCATCTGCAGCCTTGCTGAGGCTGCACTGATTCCTCTGTCCATGTCACATATCTGCAGATTTATTCTCTGGGCCCTAATAAGTGACAGAGCTGACCTCCATCCTCCAAAGAGGGGGAATGAAGACACATTTCTGTTGCCAGTCTGCCATGGGTCAGGAGCTGAGCTGGTGTTGTGTGTGCCTGGGCAGCTGCCTGGCCCCGACACAGCGGTGGCAGCGTTCAGCTCATTGCTGCTGAGCTAACCACGTCTGAAGCCAACGGTGACCCTCGTGTCTCCACCACAGCAAAATGTCTCCCTGATGTCATCCTGCAGACTTGGAGCATTAAGTTAATTTTCTCCTGGATTTCTGAGCTGCCTTCTTTTTCAGCCAGCAGAGAGCTGGTGAAGAATACAGCTTCTGACCGCCTGACAGGACGGGAGGGGGCAATGAGATGTGCTCAATTAGAAGATGACAAAAAGCCTGTCTAAATATTTGTCAGGATGCTACTTTCCAGGGCCTTGTGTCCAGCCTGGGAAGTGAAAGGCAGCTGCTCTCCAGGCTTCAGGGGCTAGTGGGGGAGGAAGGGTGGGCAGATCACCCGGGTTCTTCCCAGGCTTGGAGGGGATAAGTGAGGGTATGGAGCAGGCTGTTCTGCTTCCAGGGCTGGTGATCCCCCTCGGGTAATCTCAGATTAGTTCTCTTCTTGCCTTGGCTTCCTTCACAGAATTAACCATTATAAAGTGTCCTGGGCCACTTGAGCAAATGGTGTTGGTGTTTGAGTGCTGGAGGATGGTTATTGCTGTGGTTTAGGGGAGGCATGGGGCAAAAAGAGGGGCTCCACCTACCCTGCAGTGAAAAACCCCCACCACAGATCCAACAGGGACCCAAAGCCACAGAACCCAAAGAAAGGACAAACTCAGGGGTTGGAGCAGGAGGTTTCCTGGTTTACCAGCAGAGGTTTTACTGGTTTTACCAGAGGGCTTACTGGTTTCCATGGGGATTTGGGCCACAAACCTCAAAGAAACATCTGAGCCAGGGTAGATGTATTGGCTGTCAAATTGTTGGCTTTGGACCAGGAGCTTTACTGGTTTTCCAGGGGGCTTAGTGGTTTCCAGAGGGTTTGGGCCACAAGAACCCAAGAAATGAAGCAACCAGGGCAAATTGCTTGGTTTGACCAGGAGCTTGAGTGGTTTTCCAGAGGGCTTGCTGGTTTAGAGAGTTTGGGCCACAAGAGCCCAAGAAATGAAGAAACCAGGGCAAATTGTTGGCTTTGGACCAGGAGATTTAGTGGATTCCAGGGGGCTGAGTGGTTTGCAGATGGTTTGGGCCACAAAATGACTCCCAAGATGATGGTAACAAGGGATGATTCTAATCAAATATCCCTAAAGGACAGACTGGTATCAGGGGATGGTTCTAAGTATCCTCAGAAACACCCAAGCCAGGGCAAGTGTGTTGGCTGTCAAAGTGTTGGGTTTAGTGGTTTAGCAGAGGGGAAAAACAAGAATGTTTTCCAGAGGATGTTGAAAGCTGACATTCAGGATGAGGAGCCACACAGAACGTGGTGCTGTGGGATGTGGTTTAACAGGGGACTTGACAGTGTTGGGTTAATGCTTGGACTCCATGATCTAAAAAGGACTTTCCCAGCCTAAAGGAGTCTGTGTTTGTACCTGCCACATCTGTTCATCCATGAGCTGAATTCACAGCAACTCTTTTTAAAGGAAAAGAGCAGATCTCTGGCTTGGGAAGGTTGAGTGAGTGGGACAGAAGCTGCAAAGAGAGCAGATCCCATTTCCCTTTTCTCTTTCTGCTGCAGCAGTTCAAAGGGAGCCTGGGACCATGACAGGGTTAATCCAGCTCCATAAAAATCCCTGCTGCCTATGATAGCAGTGGAGCTTGTGATCTCTTGATCTTTGATTAGATCCCAGCTAGTAAATACCTCGTGTTTAATCAGAGTGGAGTTATTCTGCACGGAGTCTAAGTCACCTTCACAGATGGGCTGGAGCAGCCGAGTTGGTGCCGCATGTTTGTTGCAATCCTTGCCGGAGCAAGCAGCCTGGGGGGGCTCTTTGTTGTAAAGCAGAGTCAAGCGACTGAGGAGCAGCAGGAAGGAAAGGAGCAGGACAGTGTGGAAAGCCTTTTTTTTTTTTTCTTTCTTTTTTTTTTCTTTTTTCCCCCACTTAAGGAAAAATGTAACTTAGTTGATTGCTAAAAGGCATTTTGTGCTCTTCCAGCAGCACGAGGAGCACACCGTGGCTGGGTTTAGACTGGGATGCAAACAGCATTAGCTGGAATTTCACCTTCAAACTGTTCCTACATGTTCCTAGCTTAGGAATATAGAGAAATGGAGATTTAATGTGGTCAGTGTTCATCCTCTGCTATGATGCTGTATTTTAAGGGTGTCTAGCTAGAATCATCCTCTGTTACTATTCTGTATTTAAAGGATACTTAGAGTCATCCCCTGCTACCATTCTCTATTTTAAGGAGATTTGGAATCATTCTCTGCTATCATTCTGTATTTCAGGGATGTTTGATTAGAATCACTCCCTGCTACCATTCTGTATTTTAAGGATATTTGGAATCAAAATTCTCTGCTATCATTCTGTGTTTCAGGGATGTTTGATTAGAATCACTCCCTGCTACCATTCTCCATTTTAAGGATACTTGGAATCATTCTCAATCTTAAGGTATTTAGTTAGAATCATCCCCTGATACCATTCTGTAGCTTAAGGATACTTAAAATCATCCTTTGTTAGGATTCTGTATTTCAGAGATCTTTAATTAGAATCATTCCCTGTTACCACTCTGTATTTTAGGGATATTTGGTTAGAATCATCCCCTGCTACCATTCTGTGTTTGTAAGGATACTTAGAATCATTCTCTGGTGTTATTCTATATTTTAATGATACTTACTTAGAATTATCCCCTGCTACTATTCTGTATTTTAAGGATATTTGATTAGAATCATCCTCTGTTACGTTCTTTATTTTAGAGATACTGAGTTAGAATCATCCTTTGTTAGTATTCTGTGTTTTAGGGATCTTTAATGAGCATCCTCCCCTGTTACCCCTCTGTATTCCAGGGCTTTTTGCTTAGCATCCTCCCCTGTTACCCCTCTGTATTCCAGGGCTCTTTGGTTAGCATCCTCCCCTGTTGCCCCTCTGTATTCCAGGGCTTTTTGGTTAGCATCCTCCCCTGTTACCCCTCTGTATTCCAGGGCTCTTTGGTTAGCATCCTCCCCTGTTGCCCCTCTGTATTCCAGGGCTTTTTGGTTAGCATCCTCCCCTGTTACCCCTCTGTATTCCAGGGCTCTTTGCTTAGCATCCTCCCCTGTTGCCCCTCTGTATTCCAGGGCTCTTTGCTTAGCATCCTCCCCTGTTGCCCCTCTGTATTCCAGGGCTCTTTGCTTAGCATCCTTGATCCCTGTTGCCCCTCTGTATTTCAGGGCTCTTTGCTTAGCATCCTCCCCTGTTGCCCCTCTGTATTCCAGGGCTCTTTGGTTAGCATCATTCGCTGTTACTGCTCTGTGTGTTAGGGATCCTCAGTTAGAATCCTCTCTGGTCTGCATGCTGCCAACCCCAAACTCTCCCCAGGTTCTCTGTGAGCCTCAGTTGTTCTGCCTGGTCTGCCAGTGTCCTATTTACCTAAATCTGTCATCATTGCCTCCTGATCCATCTTCTCCTGACACACCAAATGCTGTGAACCAGAGGACTCTGCTGGGAGGTTTCCCCCCCCCCAGCCCTCGTTTCTCTCTGTAACTTACTGGCAATAACTGAGCGACCTGTGGTTAAAAACATCTTCATTTCTCTCCCTCTTCTTTTCTTTTTCCTAATCACCACCCAGAGCCTTCCTGTGCCCAGAGGTGTGATTGGATTTAACCTGCTGGAGAACTTTCTGTGCAGCAGATTATACACAGGCAAGAACGATCTGTGTAGGTGCTGGGTCTAAGGGTGATGTGGAACTAGCTGGGAAGATGGAGTAGTTCTCGTGGACAAGTTAATCCCTGATGCTTTATTTTATGGTCTCTTTCTGTGTCTGTTTTTGACAGGAAAACTGGAGAGCCCCCACTCATAAATGGCTGGATTCCTTACCTTGGGAAAGCTTTGATTTTCAGGAAGGATGCTTTCAAATTCTTACTGGATCAGCAAAAGAAACTGGGAGATGTTTTCACTGTACACATTGCTGGTGAGAAATATTTCAGTACTTCTCTTGGGGTTGTGATGTTTGGGATTTTTTTTTTTTTACACCCTCCCCCCCCCAGCAGTGAAGTTTAATATTAATCAAAATGTTAATCAAAATGTTTAGTGTAGAATCTTCCATAAAAGAAATTTCTTCTCTTGGGTGTGTAATCAAAATCACTTAAATTTAATTGTGGGGTGCAGAATAGAGATCCAAACCTTTTTTTTTTTTTTTTTTTTTT
>VWZE01019319.1:1249682-1264396 GCA_013396675.1 Eubucco bourcierii
GGGGGGGGGGGTTTAAAAAAACCAACCCAACAACCCAACCAACCCACAGAATGAAACTGGAGTCTTGAATGAAGCTTCAGTCTATCAGTTTAGCCTTCACTATAGGTACATTTGTCTTGGCTGAAATACAATTTTAAATTATCACCTGTAAATAAATCTGGGGGAAAAAAATGAAGATTTATGCATCAAAATAGAGGATCCTGCTCTGGCAGGAGGGTTGAGCTGGATAAGCTTGATGAGGTCCCTTCCAGTCCCTGACATGCTGTGATTTTTTATTTAATTTTTTTTTTTTGTCTTCCTCTGTTCAGAAAAAGGCAGACACTGGAGCTGGTGGATCTGTCACCCCTTTGCATGCTGATAGCCATGTTCAAATCATCTCTTCAGAGTTAAACCTGGCTTGTTTGCAGCTACCTTTGGAAATTTTGGAGAGCTACCAAGAAAAATGCTAAGTTTTGCTGTGCAATTCCATGGCAGTGGCATTAGCTATCGATAAATGCACAAAGTTTTGCTGTGCAATTCCATGGCAGTGGCATTAGCTACCAATAAATACACAAAGTTTTGCTGTGCAATTCCATGGCAGTGGCTTTAGCTACCAATAAATACACAAAGTTTTGCTGTGCAATTCCATGGCAGTGGCATTAGCTACCAATGAATACACAAAGTTTTGCTGTGCAATTCCATGGCAGTGGCATTAGCTACTCATAAATGCACAAACTTTTGCTGTGCAATTCCATGGCAGCAGCATTATCTTTTTAATTTTCCACCTAACTAATATTTTGCAATAAAAAGAATTAGTTTCTTCAAAAGTCCATTAATTACATTAAAAGCAGGATACTTAACTAATGAAAACTTTCTTCCTCTTACCATGTGGTGGGTGTGTTTGTTTGTTTTTCTTCCCTCTTTGGAAGAGCATTTTTACTGCTATTTAATGTGTGAGTTGTTTGGTTTTTTTTTTTAATCTGGATTTTTCTTAATTCTGTTTTTTTTTGTTGTTGTTGTTTTTTAATTGGGAAGTGGTTTGCTGAGGGTTTTGTTTTGTTTTCCATCTTGAAAAGGATTTTCACAGAAACATTGAGGTTGGAGAGGATCCTCAGGATCACCAAGTCCAACCTATAACCCTACTCTACAAGATTCACCTTAAGCCATAACCCTAAGCACCATTTTGAAACATCAGAAGCTACTTTTTTGTTGAACTAGAATGTTTTTTTATTAATTAATGTGCTTTCACACTACACTTAGTTGTGGCTTCTCACAAAGAGAGTTGAGCAATTAGAATTCAGAGGCTGCCTGATATCATAAGAGCAGGGAGAGTGTCCCTTAGTGTGCTTAATCAAATATTTACCCCTCTGTTACGATGAGGAGATTTTGTGTGTTTAAGCAATCTAAGGGTGTAGTTTGCTTGCAGAAATTCTGTTTGCATACTAAACAAAACTCGGTTCCAGCTTCATCTCTGTGTGGTTTTGGGGTTTTGAGGAAGCTTTCCTTGCTAAGGAGGGAGGGAAGTGGGGTGAGACCTGGATATGATTTCAGCCTTCTGCTGGGAAAGCTTCGGGTTTGTGTTCTTTGTCAGAACAGAGATGTCACTTGAAGTTCTGGTTTTGCTTTGTTGTTGTTGTCGTTATCAAAGACTGATTGTTAAGGTTGCACTGAGGAGGAGCAGTTTGTCATGCCCAAGCCAAGAGAGATGCTGAAGCTACTTAGTCCTCCCTCGTGTGCTGCAGGAAGACCCCGCAGGAATTCTCCGTCTCTTAGGGGTTTGACAAATGATGCTTGTACGTTCAGCAGGCTCACTGTAAACCTGCTCTGTGTGGGCTATCATTACCTTACCCCCCTGGCTGGGGTCTTAAAGGGCCTGTCAAAAAATTCTATCAATACCTATTGCTCTAATTATTGGTTCTCAAAGTAGTTCATTTGGAAAATGCAGGGCGATGCTCGGGAGTTGCTGGCGTTGCCCCGTACCGGCAGCGCGATTCCGCTGATTGTACTTTGCCAGCTGATGAGCGAATGATTGTCATCCTTAAAAGTCTCAAGGGACGTGGATGTCATCTTAATAAAGAAATTAAAAAGCACATCTTTCCATGAGAAACAATGTAAATTCCTGACCTGTCGCAGAAAATAGTTCTCTAATTGGTTTTGTGTGGTGGTGCAGCAGAATCGTTTTCCCCGGACGTCAGGGCGGCGCAGCACCACTGTACATCATTGTCAGCAGCTCAGCAGAATCTCCCTAATAAGAGGACGATTACGTAAAGGCAAGAGTCCTCAAACAAAAAAAAAAACCACCCAGGGGAGGAAAGAGAGGAGAAGGGAGGGGAAAGAGAGGGAGAGTCTGTGGTGTTGCAATGCTCGCGCTTCCCAAGCCACCCTCTCTGCTCGTGGAGGTCGGCAGCGTGGGCAGGTGGCTAGGGAAGAAGCTGAGGAGCTCCGAAGGATTCTGCCGTGGATTTTTTGGGGTAGATGTTGTCTCCTTTCCCTGACAAGCTGTTAGGAATGGCACAGAGCCTTAACTGCTCCCTCAGAGGCTAGCTGTGCTTCTCTTGCCGTCACCTCGGGGTGTTTCTCTGAGCGCGCGCTCCAAACACTGCTGCTAACTCATCCTCTTCTTTTAGCCAGGTCGTGTTCTGCTCTTGTAGGCAGAAGGTAGTTAGCATAGAACCACAGAACTGTTGAGGTTGGAAGAGACCTTTGAGATCATCAAGCCCAACCACTTGCCTAGGGCTCACAATGCCACCAGCAGCAATGAACTACTGCCGCTGAACCACGTCCCTCAGGACCACATCTGCTCATCTGTTACATCCCTCCAGGAGTGGTGACTCCAGCACCTCGCTGGGCAGCCTGTTCCAGTGCCTAAGAACCCTTTCTGGGAAGAATTTTTTCCTAATATCCAACCTCCTTTGGCACAACTTGAGCCTGTTTCCTCTTGCCCTGTCGCTTGTCCTTTGGCTCCTTATGAAGCCAAAGCCTGCTGCAAGTATTACCCAAATAGCAGCCATCATTAGGTGCCTCCTGAAGTGCTTGTCCTTCATCATTAGCATTAAAAAGCTCCAGAATTCTTTCTCTCAGTAATTTCTGAACTCTGATCCAAACCCTGGCTTCTCTGCTGGGATTCCCCAGAGCTGACAATGTTCATATTTTCCACATCAATCTTCTCTTGCAAGGAGAAACTAAATGGTTGTACCCAGGTGGCTTGCAGCACGGGTGTCAGGCAGGCTGAAGGAGGGCATGGGGAAGCATCCAAGCTCTGTAGCCATCACTTAAAGACAAAAATCCAAGGGCTTGGTACAGAAACAGGGAGAAACTCTTTCTTTTGCCTTGCTTCCAGAGCACTAAGTCGCTCAGTGACTTCAGGATTTGGAGTGTGGTGTTTCAATGTGGATGTGGTCGCTTTGGTTTTTGTGTGGAAGCATTTTTGGCAATCTAACAAAGGAAAAAAACCTGAGACCCCAGTGGTTCCTCTTGGAATATCTTCAATGTTTAAAGCTTCCTGACGTGTGAAGTGTGTGATAAGCCTCCTCTCTGGGCTGATCTTTACCAGGAGGCTGATGGAAGCTCAGGAGCATCAAGATTTCAGTTTGCTTTCATGGAATCATAGAATGGTTAAGGTTGGAAGGGACCTCAAGAATCATCCAGTTCCAACCCCCTGCCATAGGCAGGGACACCTCCCACTAGCACAGGTCACTCAAGGCCTCATCCAACCTGGCCTTGAACACCTCCAGGGAGGGAGCAGAAAAGGCTGCTTTGAAGGGCTAGTCCATGGTATTTGCTGCAGTGGAAAGGCATGGGAGAGAGAAAGCTGCTTTTTAAAATAACAAATAGCAGCTGGAAGCTTTAGGAAGTCACTTCAGTGACTTCAGCTGTTGGGATCAACTGTGTGACATTTCTACACGGACTTCATCTTTTGTGTGGAAGGATTTTTTTTTACAATCTAAGAAGGAAAAAACTTGGTCCCCAGCACTTTCTACTTTCTGTATAAATACCTTCAATATTTAAGGCTACCTGATGTGTGGAACACCTGATGTGCCCTAAAATGCCAACTCATAACTGGGAACTTGAGGAGAGATTTCCACTCATCGCTCTCTGTCCCTGCCGGGGGCCGTGAGTGGGAAGAGTCCTCCCTAGCAGGGTTCCAAAAAGCAAACATTGAGGAGCCTATTCAGGAGTCAGTGGACTGAAAATCCTTACTTGAGGTGAGAAAGTTTGTTCCAGTTTGGATGTTTGCTGCTCAAGGGGAGAGGAGGTGTTGGGGCATGGTTTTGTAATTAACAATCTGTTCTCCTGTGGAAGAGGCTGGGGCAAGTGGCGCAGTACTGCGGTGCGGCTGTGGAGGGCTGCGATTGCTACAGGCTCACAACCCACCCTCACAACTCCACTTAATTAGCTCTAGATTTTAGGTGTTGGTTTGTTGGTTTGATTTTTCCTTTTCTTTACTTTCCTAATTAAAAGACCTTAAATTTAGATGCTGGGTGAGGTACGTAACCAAGCTGGCTTTGTTGGAGAGAGGCTTCCACCTTCCTACCTGTACCAACCTCTGCTAAGTGCAGCTATAAAAAAATCTTTTCCTTTGCATCTTCCTCTAGAAACTGTTGACTTGTGGGGATGTGGAGCCTGGAATTGCTTCCACAAAATGAATTCCCTTTGAGTCCACACTTAACGTTTTTGCTACCAGAGACCTGATGAGAATAATAAAAAATGAGGATCCATGAGAGTTGTGTTTCTCAGGGATGGGTTTTGGTTTTCTTTTCTTTTTTCCCCACCCTCCCCCCTTCGACTTATGAGGTTTTTATTTCAAATTATTACTAAAATTATCTGTTTGACTCAAAAGTGCTTTGCTGAAAATAATCTCCTGACTTCAAACAATAAAAAAAAAAACCCCAAACCCAAAAAGCCAAGAATTAGTGTGTCTGAATTTGCTAAGTGTCTGATTGAAGATCACAAAGAAACTCACATTTTTTTTTTTTTTAGGGTTTTTTTTTTTTTTTTTTTTTTTTTTTTTGCATCAGAAATAAGCAGATGGTGGACAGATGGTTTAAATTAATATTAATTAAAAAATCTTAACTTAAATTGTTTACCCTGTAAAGGCAAAGTTAGGAAGCCAGCTTTCATCTTTAGGGTTAATAACACTCCAAATCTGGTTATTAAAAATTGCTCCAGTGGGGCATTCTCTCCAAGCTTTGAGCCCAAAGATGGTGGCCCTGAGAAAGAGCATGGCAGAGGGGGAGAGCTGGGAAGAGAGAGGAAAGTCTTGAGGAGGGCAGATTGAGACTGGAGATGAGGAAGGAATTCTTGCCAGTGAGGGTGGGGAGACATTGGCACAGGTTGAGGGTGGTGAGACACTGGCACAGGTTGCCCAGGGAGGTTGTGGAGCACAGAATCACCCAATGTGATTCCATGGGTAATTCTGTGCTCCACAATCTCCCTGGAGGTGTTCAGGACCAGGTTGGATGAGGCCTTGTGTGACCTGTACTAGTGGGAGGTGTCCCTGCCTATGGCACAGCAGGGGTTGGAACTGGCTGAGCTTTTGAGGTCCCTTCCAACCTAAACCATTGTGTGTATCTCTGAAGTGTGCTGTTTTGGGAGGCACTCAAATCCCCACCATGCTCCTTTCTCCACTGCAGGCAGATGTCACAGAATCACAGAAGCAGCCAGGTTGGCAAAGCCCCTCAGTGTCACCAAGCCCAACCTACAAGGTTCACCTTAAACCATAGCCCCAAGCACCACTTCCAAAGCAGCCTTAAACGCTGTGGATGCTCCCTCCCTGGAGCTGTTCAAGGCCAGGCTGGATGGGTTTGGTCTCGTTGGAGGTGTCCTTGCCCATGGCAGAGGGGTTGGAACTAGCTGAGCTTTCAGGTCCCTTCCAACCCAATCTGTTCTGTGATCTGTGAATTCCAGGGCTCCTAACAAAGATCCTGTGGAAGCTGAGACTGAAAATTGAAAAGGGTCCCTGTCCATGGCAGGGAGGTTGTATTGGATGAGCTCTAAGGTCTCTTCCAGGCTAGCCCTTCTGTTAAATTCCTGTCAGCCTCATGGAATCACAACTGTTGAGGTTGGAAGAGACTTTTGAGATCAGGTCCAACCACTCATCCAGAGTTCACAGTCCCATGGCTGCTGCTGAGTTACCACCACTTGGTGGCATAGGAAGGAAGAATTGTTTGGAAAAGAGGACTGAAAATCCAGGATCTCTTTTTCTGGCTGATTCCTTGCTATATTTATTCCTTAAATATTAATTTACATCAATGGATGGTTACGTTACAGTGAGGCTAACTCTATAGCACCTTGAAAATACTGTTGACCAAAAAAGAGGGTCCCATTCTGTCTCAGTTTGTCCCTGGTGTTTCCTGAGTGCTTCATAGATTCATAGGACAGGTTGGGTTGAAAGGGACCTTAAAGGTCACCTAGTTCCAACCCCCTACCATGGACAGGGACACCTCCCACTACCCCAGGTTGCTCCAAGTCTCATCCAGGGAGGGGGCATCCACAACCTCCCTGGGCAACCTGGTTCCCTGGGGTTGCAGTGGTTGTAATTGGGGAGGAAATTCCAGCAGCTAACTGTAGAGGAAGTCCAAAGTGCTCCCAGGTTCACCCACAGAGCCCTGTGTGGATGCACAAGTCAGAGTGTGCTGCAATGATGATAATTCAGCTGGCACAGTGTGGTAACCATGGATACTTGTTGACATTTTTAGTGCTAGTGACTACTTCATCTCAGGACATCTGTCACAGAGCCAAATTTGGGCCTCAGTTAAGCTGTGGTGTTCCCATTAAAATCAAAGGAGATTTGTCCCTTCAGTGAGACAGAATTAGACTGGAGGTGCTGGAAGCTTTGCTGCTCTCCTGAGTTTTAAGTGGGAAGGGAAAGAGCCTGGCCCAAGCTACCCAGAGAGGTGGGAGATGCCCATCCCTGGAACCTTTGGAGGTCAGGTCATTTTGCACCCTGAGCAAGCTGCTCTAATTGCAAGTTGCAGTCACACAGAATGCACTGGCTTGGAAAAGGATCTCAAAGGTCATCTTGTCCCACACCCTTGCAGTGAGCAGGGACAGCTCCAACTAGATCAGGTTGCTCAGGGCCACATCAAGTTTGACCTTGAGTATCTCCAGGGATGTGGCCTCAGTACTGATGTCTCTGCTCACTGCAGAGGGCTTGGTCTAGATGAGCTTTAAATGCTTCATTCAGCTCCAACCAGAGCCATGGCACAGGCTGCCCAGAGAGGTTGTGGAGTCTCCTTCTCTGGAGCCTTTCAGGACCTGTCTGGATGTGTTCCTGTGTGCCCTGAGCTGGATTGTCTGCTCCTGCTCTGGCAGAGGGCTGGTACTGGATGAGTTCTTTGGGTGCCTTCCCACCTCTGCCATCCTTGAGCCTGTGACATTTCACAGTGGACATATAAAAGACTTCTCCAGCCAAGTTAAGCATCAGGAACTCTAAATTAAGACTTAACTCATTATAGGTGATGCCCATCTTAAGATTTCTTAGGTTGAGGGTTGAACTCAAAGATCTTGGAGGCCTTTTCCAACCAAAACTTTTACAATTCTATGATGCTATGATTCTACTTTGCAGATTTCTTTGAGATCTTTTCTTTGGAGGTTTTCCACATTTGTTTTTTTGTTGTTTTGTTGATTTTTTGGTTTACTTTTTTTTTTTTCTTGGTTGATTGTTTTTTGATGTGTGGGTTTGGGTTTTTTTTAGCTTCTTTTCAGTTACTCCTCCTGAAAGCATCTCTGGATTACAGCAGTGTCTGTGTTTTCTTTTTCTCATCCTCCATCCAGGTAGGTACATCACCTTTATCATGGACCCATTCCAATACGTCTACGTCATCCGAAACAGCAAGCAGCTGGAATTCCATGAGTTTGCAGACAAAATGGCTTCCAAAACTTTTGACTACCCAGCCTTGTCCAACGGGAATTTCCCTGACCTGAAGGAAAACCTGCACAGAATCTACCAGTACCTGCAAGGCAAACCTTTGGATATCATCTCTGACCACATGATGACAAACCTCCAGGATATATTTGAATGGAAATGCTCAAAAGCAACAGATTGGGAAACAGAAAAAATGTACAAATTCTGCTGCTCTGTAATGTTTGAAGCCAGTTTTGTAACACTGTATGGAAGAGTTCCTGCTGCAGATGGCCACAAAGTTATTAGTGAAATCAGAGACAAATTTATCAAGTTTGATGCCAGCTTTCCCTATTTAGCTGCAAACATACCAATTGAGTTGCTAGGAGCTACCAAGAAGGTTCGAAAGGAGCTTATACATCATTTTTTACTTCAGAACATGACAAAATGGTTGGGAGGGTCAAAAGTGGTCCAAGCCAGACAAGATATATTTGAGAAATATGAGCTGCTGGGAGAGTATGACAAAGCAGGTAGGAAACTTATGAATGATTGCTGCTCTCAACTAAAATAATTTACTAGAGACCTTTGAAATAAAAAAGGCAAAATGGCGACCTTGAAAATTTTTATTTTTTTTTTTTTAAGTTTTTTTATGTTCTTTCTAATTGGCTAATGATAAAATGTTTTACTCTGAAACAACCTCTCTATGATAATTGATTTTTTTTTNCGACATTACATTTCAAACTATTCTCATTAAGCAGAAAATTAGACTTCAGAAGCCTATTGGTCCTCATTAGCATTCACTGATCCTTGGCTGGGTCTGTGTCCTAACATCTTTTAATTAGCACACTGCAAATCTAATCAGTGTAATAAACGCTATTAATCTTCCTTTTCACTTATTTTCTCCCAGCACATCATTTTGCCTTCCTGTGGGCCTCTGTGGGAAACACGATTCCAGCTACATTCTGGGCCATGTATTATCTTCTGAGGCACCCAGAAGCTCTGGCAGCGGTGCGTGACGAGATTGACCATTTGCTGCAGTCAACAGGTCAGGAGAGAGGCCCCACGCATCACATCCACCTCACCAGAGAACAATTGGACAACCTGGTCTACCTAGGTAATTTATTTTTATCTGCTGGGGAAGGAGGGAGAAGAAGAGGCTCTTCCCAGCAAACCGGCTCTAGCGCTCATTTCTCTTCACCGAGAAGGTGGAGGACACAGCTGCCTAATTGACATCATAACACCCATTTACATCAATTATAAATTATGGAGTTTAGAGCTGGAGGTACTCTCGTTGCATGTAAACATTAAAGCCTTGGTAATTAACTCCGCGAGGTGTGCGAGGGGCTGCGCCCGAGCGGCGCCATTAGCCGGCCCAAAAAGTTGACGCCTGCGAAGTTGTTTGGCCCTGAGTGCCTGCCCCCAGTGCCTCATGCGTTTCAAATGCTCCTGGATGGTGTTGCCAGGAAAGACCCTTCCCTGGAATTAAAGTGGGATAATGTGGTTAAGCTGCACATGTTGGCCTCTTGGACTTGCTCCCTCGCAAATGAAAAAAAAA
Organism: Eubucco bourcierii; assembly: GCA_013396675.1. NCBI lineage: Eukaryota > Metazoa > Chordata > Aves > Piciformes > Ramphastidae > Eubucco > Eubucco bourcierii. The sequence goes on from VWZE01019319.1 coordinate 1,259,060, forward strand.
AAAGGAGTTGTGAAGTGAGCTTCTGTCGAGCGATGCCTCCCGAGGTAAAGCTTTGCAGAGTGGAACAGTCATAAAGTCATGGAATGGTTTGGATTGGGAGGGACTTTTCAAGGTCATCCAGTCCAACCCCTCTGCAGTCAGCAGGGACCTCCCTGACAAGGCTTCAAAAAGAACACAGAAGACTCAGAGGGAAGAAGGTCTTTGCAGTGAGGGTGGTGAGACACTGGCACAGGTTGCCCAGGGAGGTTGTGGAGCACAGAATCACCCAATGTGATCAAAGATCACATTGGGTGATTCTGTGCTCCACAACCTCCCTGGAGGTGTTCAGGACCAGGTTGGATGAGACCTTGAGCGACCTGTTCTAGCAGGAAGTGTCCCTGCCCATGGCAGGAGGTTGGAACTGGCTGACCTTTGAGTTCCCTTCCAACCTAAACTATTCTATGATCTGCAAGTAGAGCAGGTTGCTGAAAGCCCCCAGACAACCTGGCCTGGGATGGTTCCAAGAATGGGGCATCTCCCACCTTTCTGGGCAACCCAGGTCACTGTCTCACCACCCTCACTGCGCAGAATTTCTTCTTTCTCTCTGTTCTAAACCTCCCTCTTTAAGTTTCGAACCGTTGCTGCCTGTCCTGGAAAATGATGAAAGGGAAAAAAGAAGAAAGAAAAAAAAAAAATTGGAAGGGAGGAAAATTAAAGGAAAAATAAAAGAAAGGAGGAAAATGAAGGAAAAAGATGGGAGAGGAAAATTAGAGGGAAAAGGAGGCATAGGAAGTTTCATGTAAACATGAGGAGGAATTTTTTCCCTGTGAGGGTGACAGAGCCCTGGAACAGGCTGCCCAGGGGGATTGTGGAGTCTCCCTCTCTGGAGATATTCCAAACCTGTCTGGATGTGTTCCTGTGTGATCTTGTGTAGGAGATCCTGCTCTGGAAGGGGTTAGACTAGATGAGCTTTGGAGGTCTCTTCCAGCCCCTGACATTCTGTGAAAAAGAAAAGAAAGGAAAAATGAAGGGAAAAAGTGAAAGGGAGGAAAAATGAAAGAAAAAAGTGGAAGGGAGGAAAAAAAGGAAAGGGAAAAATGGAAGGGAGAAAAATTAAAGGAAAAAGAAAAGGAAGGGGAAAAGTGGAAGGGAGAAAAATTAAAGGAAAAAGAAAAGGAAGGGGAAAAGTGGAAGGGAGAAAAATTAAAGGAAAAAGAAAAGGAAGGGGAAAAGTGGAAGGGAGAAAAAGTAAAATGAAAGAAAATTGAAAGGAAAAAAAAGGGCAAGCAAATTAAAAATTAAAGGAAAGAAAAATAAAGTTTAAAAAAAAAGGAATCAAAAAGATGAGATGTGGAAAAGGCATCTCAGAAGTGCAGGAATAAGGCAAATAAAAGCTTGTGCTTCGCTAAAACCATCTGGTGCAAAAGGACCTGAAGAGCTTAGAGTGTTAACTGTGTGATGGCTCTGCTGCTGCTGGAGCTGCTGCAGCCCCTCGGTAAGGTGTGATTGGTGCAGGGAGGGGCAGGAGCTGCTGCGCTGTAGTCGCCTTGTAAGGCTTCTGCTGGGTTTTATAATCGCGTTAAGCGTAATGGGCTAGGAAGAGAAGCTGCGTTTCAATCCTTCTGGCACTTAAGTCATAAAGGGCTGGATACTGTCCCATAAAATAATAATATAGAAAAGAAATCTGTACCTTAAGAGAATTAAAGTCGTGCTTCAGTGGCAGGGCGTGTACTGTTAATCAATGTGTGGAAGGGACAAAGGTCCCAGCTGATGGTCCCCACCCAGCCGCACGGCTGTGAGCCAGCACTGCCCTTGACCCCAGGCTCCAGGATGGAGCTTTTCTTATTCCAACCCAAAGCGTAGGAGCCCAAGATTTGTGTCCCTGCTCTCAAGCAGAGCAGACCAGGTGGGATCCTTCTGCATTCATCACCTTGTCATCTCCTTCTCCTGTTTTAAGCTCTCTGATTCTCCATCCTCTTCATGGCCTACTCTAACAAGAGCCTTTTTTTGGATTCCTCGTGCTATGGAGAACAAGCAAGGATTGCTAAAAAGCCTTTCTCAGGAAGGAGCATTGCTCTTATGGTCAGATTCTTTGGCTGCAGAGAGCAACTTGGCCTGATTTACTTCTAAATTCAAAGTACAGTCTCTGGGGACTTTCAAGGCTGGCTTGGATGAGTTCCTGTGTGGTCTGCTTTAGGTGATCATAGAATCATGGTGGTTTAGGTTGGAAGGGACCTCAGAGATCATCTGCATCCAACCCCCTGCCCACAGACAGGGACACCTCCCTCTAGAACACGTCACTCAAGGCCTCATCCAACCTGGCCTTGAACACCTCCAGGGATGGAGCAACCACAACCTCCATGGGCAACCTGTTCCTGCTCTGGCAAGGTGCTTGGACTCAATTGTCTTTAGGGGTCCCTTCCAACTCCTCCTATTCTGTGATTCTGTATTAAAATTTTGTATAAAAACTTTTAACCCACAGTAAACAACAAATTCCAGCCCTGATTTTTGCTTTGTTGTTTTTTCCTCATGGCATTTCTGGGGCAGCACACTTGAGTTTGTCTGTGTAAGACCATATAAGACACACACCCATGTTTGTGTGCTTCTGCGTCCATTGTTAGTCCTTCTGGCTCACAACAGAGCTCTGGTATGGTCTGTGGTGGATAGAATGGAAATGCAAAGGGTAAAGCAGAGGTCCCCTCAGTGCATCTGTAATGCTGGGCATGTTTAGTCACTTCATTTGTTTAATATTAGTCCATTAGTGTATCCCATACAATATTCTTGCCCCAGGTCACTGCTGAATCCTGGATATTTCCTGTGAAAAGAGCACAGCTTGAAAAGTGCTTTTGACACAGGAAACCCAAAAGCAGCTCATGGAGAGCACGTGGTCTTGGCCCAAATTAAAATCTGGGCGTTAAAATCTGTACTTGGGCTGAGAGAAAGGAATATGTTTTGCTTTTTACAAGGGCTTGTTGTGGTAGGATGAAAGGGAATGAACTCAAGATGGAAAAGGGGAGATTTAGACTGGAGATGAGGAAGAAGTTCTTGGTAGTGAGGGTGGGGAGACACTGGCACAGGTTGCCCTGGGAGATTGTGGATGTCCCTTCCCTGGAGGTGTTTGAGGCCAAGTTGGATGAGGCCTTGAGCAACCTGGGCTGGTGGGAGGTGTTCTTGCCCATGGCAGGGGGATCAGAGCTGGATGATGTTGAAGGTCCCTTCCAACCCAAACCATTCCAGGATTGCTGGAATGGGCTGGGCAGCTGCATCCAGTTCCGATCACAAATGTGCTTGTTTCCAAGCGCAGTTTGTGTTGGCACACCGTGATGCCCATGGGTGATTGGCTCCCCCTCCTCCTTTAAATATTTGCATACTCAATAGCTGCTTTCCTACAGTGCACTCTAATAATTGCAGGACCCTATTACCTGCTCTGCATTACTGTAAAATTAACAACCCATTATGCACAATAAGTTTTATAAAACATTTCCAGATAAGAGATTGTGTTTAATTAAAATTAACTTGCCCACGGAAGCCAAAATGCTCTTGTGATTCACAATGACCTTTTATTACCTGCAGTCCCTTGTTTTGGCTGGATGATTGACAGCTTGCTGTTTGGCTACCATGTTGTATTTCAGCTGACAAGACTTTTCATTTTAACTCAATTTGCCTGCCTATCACAAGCTGGTGGCAGGCCAGGCTCAAGTCACCCAGCTTTGCCTCAGCAGCTTGCTCTATTTCTCATTAGTACGCATTTATTCAGTGGAAATTGGAAGACAAATGCTTGAAGGCATGTGAACTAAGTATAGCAAATTAGGGTTTAAAGACTGAATATTTATAAGTATATTGAAACAGTTTTAAGGAGACAAAAAAAAAAAAAAAGAAAAAAAGGGGGGGAAAAAAAAGGAGGAAAAAAATCTAGAATGAATTGGAAAGCTGAGCGCTAGCTTTAGTATAAGAGAAACAGAGAGAGAAGTGGGAGGATTCTAAGAATAACAATACTATGAGAGATAGCTCTCTCTCTTTTTTTTTTTTTTTTTTTTACCCCCCCTCCTCCCTTCTCTCTCTCCCTCCACAAGAGATGTAAAATCTCTCTGACAACACCTTATCAAACAACAGCCTGGCTTCTTGATGGAGCCGCTCGCGCAGCGAAGTTTAGCATCTCGTGTGTGTGTGTGTGTGTGTGTAAGAAGGAGGGGAGAGGGGGAAATTAAAAAAAATAAAACTAAAGCTGAGGGTCGTGTTCATTTGCTGCTTGGTTATCCCTTGGTATGCTTTAAATTGCCTTGTTTGTTCGGCACAAGCACGGAAACAGATGTTGCTCTCCCGCGCTGGATAATTTAGTGGACCTGGCGGTGCAGGATGGAAGGTCTCCCAGGCTCCCCAGCTGGTCTGTCAGCGAGCAGGGCTGGTGTCTGCTGAACTATGACAACTGCGAGTAGAGGCTGAGGGTTTTATTGTGCAGTTGTCATTCCTCTCCACGCAGAACTCGGAAAGCCAAGTGTATTTTGTTGTTGTTGTTGTTGTTAGTGCCAGCCTGCAAAAGCCATCAGAGCTCCATTCTCCTTTGTTGGTCATAATGTGACTCATTACTTTTGTCATCTAATGATTATCGGCATGAGCGCTCAGAGCGAGAGCCAAGCTTCGCCTTCCACCCAGAGCTGGTACTGGAAGGGAAAACAGATTTGTCATTTACGATCTGACCACTTTGTGCTCCATTATTGTGATTAACTTCTGCCCAAGATGTGCTGCCCGATTGTCATTTGGGATCCGGCAGCGGGCAGGGAACGCCCTGGGAGGATGGCACCAACGCGACGTGACCCGCATCGCTTGGGTGCTTAAACGTCAACCTACTCTCTACAGCACTGCTTTACTAAGTACTTCTCCTCTTTGGTAATTATTTCGCAGGATCACAGAATGCCAGGTTGGAAGGGACCCCAAGGATCATCTGGTCCAATCTTTCTAGGTGGTAGTGTAGCTGAAATGAGCTGACCCAGCACCCTGCCAAGCTGAGTCTTAAAACTGACCAATGGAGGGGAATCTACTTCTGCTTTTGGGAGCCGATTCCAGTGTCTGATTGTTCTCACTGTGCTAATTGTGTTACTAATTGTCTCATTGTGTAACTAGTCGTGTCTCATTGTGTTCCTAGTTACGCCTCATAGTGTACCTAGTTGTGTCTTGTGTCTCTGGTTGTGTCTCATTGTGTTCCTAGTTACACCTCATAGTGTACCTAGTTGTGTCTTGTGTCTCTGGTTGTGTCTCATTGTGTTCCTAGTTACACCTCATAGTGTACCTAGTTGTGTCTTGTGTCTCTGGTTGTGTCTCCTTGTGTTCCTTGTTACTCCTCATAGTGTCCCTTGTTGT